>CM076584.1:1387639844-1388017925 GCA_034641835.2 Pinus albicaulis
TTAAACATGATAATATTATGTCTAAGGTAGCTCTGAAAACCCCCAATATACTTTAACAAAGCACCTTGAGAAGATAAATTGACACCCAAAACTGGTGCTCTTCTCCTAAACTCTTGTGTATAATTTTGAACACTTTGTCCCTTTACGTCTCTAAAATTCTGCTAGTATATTATGGCTTTTTGTATATATGCCAGAGGGTAAAATTGGATTTTAATTGTAACAATAAAATCAGACCAAGAGAATGAAATCTTTCCATGGTTTTTCATCTCTTCTTATGTCTTCGCTTGCCACCATACTAGTGTTTCACCCTCCAGTCTCAAGGAATCTAGCTAAATAATTTTTTCATCATATTGAAGGTTTTGAATCCTGCATTAGACCTCTGATTGAAAAAACCAATTTTCAAGTTCCTCTCCATTTAATTCACCATTATACATAGGAAAATCAAATTTAATATCAAGTTTTAACATGGATTTTTTACCAATTCCTTTTCAGGTATGTTCACGAGTATGAGTAAGGGTTGTAGTAGTGGAAGAGGACGAAGATAAAGGTGAATATGGTGGAGAGGATGATGGTGGAATATATGGTGGCTTATCAGCATCTCCATTAACTCCTCCTCCTGGAGAACCCTTTCCTCTTGGAGGCTTCAAGCTTTCACCCTGCAACCTTGTATTCCTCTCTTCATGGAGGAATTTAACCATATTTGTCATGTCAAAGAAACCCTACCTAAAATCCTTCTCATCCTCTGTCATGTTATCATTTCCTCCTTCATTATACATGCTTATTGAACCCTCAGGTATAATAGGTGGTGAATCTTGTGGAGGAAATTGTCACAATTGTGCCCTCCTTCTCCTTGCGCCAACAAGAGAACCTACACCGACATGTTTTCCTTCTCCTCTCTTGAGCATAAAACTTGTAAGCATTTAAACACTTACAAAATAATTAAATCATACTTGCACAAGTAAACATAGTGCTCTGATAGTAACATGACCTGAATGGGAAAATTAGTGTTTGTTGTGCTAAATTCAAATTCAGAATATAAACACAGTGCTTAATGATATGAAGTAAATTGCAAGTTAACCAAGAGATTTGATGTGTTTTTATGTGAATTTATTGAGAAAATTAACATAAACAAAACACTAAACAAGAACGCCTAACATACATGAACATCACCATAAACATTAACACAACAACACATGATGAAGGAGTTCACCATGCCTACACTACATCTCCTTGGTCCAGCTTACAATGCCTTTCCCCTCTTGTATTATGCTCAAAAGTGTCATTTCATACATTTGCAATGCCCAAATAGCTCTAAAACATGCTCCAATGGTTATATAATGAAAAAAAAGGCCTATGCAGCCTCTTTTTGCTTCAAATTTTTTCAAAAACTAAGTTAGTTATGGCTTCCCCAATTTTGGTACTAATCACTCCACAAATTCCTCTAAATCGAGCACCGAACGTACATTTTCTCCTCGAAAATCGTTAACTAACCACGAAATTTCTGAAAAACTGGCCGAAATTTTCGACATGATAACTTTCCCAATAGGGCCTTAAAGAAGAATTTTAAACCATATTGTATATGGTTTAATAAGAAAAAGTTATAATAAAAAACCCACATGGTTTGCTAACCATCGTCCTTAACGTTTAAGGTAGACACATGGGCGTTGGTTTCAGCAGACCATCAACAATTATGGTTATGGTTAGTCTAATGAGGGGGACAGGGGCTAACCTCCTGCCCATGGTCCCGCTCCCTGCATGGTGACCAAGGCTATGGCTGGAATCTGACCCCCACCCCCAAACACCAATACATTAAAACATAAAAATATGTCGAAACCATAGTCTATTAAAACTCGTCGTGATGGTGCAGTGGTAAAGGCATGTCCTCATTGCTTACAGGTTGCGGTTGCAAACAACACCTACTCAGCTCAGACAATGACCCAATTTTGGTGGCCCTCAGGCTGCCACGTGGCAGACTATGATTCACCTCCATAAAACCAATAAAATCACGTCATTTCAAAGCAACTAGGTAGTGACACTTGGCACATTTTCATTCGCTAGAGGAAATATGTTGACCAACTCAAACTGCCACATGGGCATGCCCAGCCAGTAGTACAAACTGTTGACTGGATTGTCCCTCTACTTCTTTTCCAAAAATTTACAGGTTTGAAAAAGTGGAAAGAACGTGTTTCAGGGAGTATACGGTCTCATTTTTCCACATAACGAGTTGCACCAGATTCAGAGCGACAAGATCTACTTAATCAATTAGATTCCACACCATTCCAAAAACTTTAATTTTGACCATAATTTTGAGCACTTGATCATCAACCGGCAATGGTGGAATTCGAAGGTAAGATATTTAATCATATCCTGTAAATTTTAATTGATCCCGGAGCTAGTTTGAGTTATGTAAGCCACAAAATAGTTGAATTATGTCATCTGAAAATAGTTAAATTTATAATTGTGTGGTTGGTACTATTAAGTAGAAGAGCTAAAAGGAGGGTGTCTGGTAAAATAAATAATTTCCCTATTGTAATCACAGATAAGCCCATCACAACAAATTTAAATAATTTTACCCTAGGATCATATGATATATTGATTGGCATGGCCTATCTTAAGATTCATTGGTCTCTTGTTAAGTGTAAAGATAAAACCATTAGCTACCTCAATGATGAAGGAGTTCGACATGGAATTCAAGGAGTCCAAAGACTTGTGAAACTGAGACTCATTACTGCCTCACAATTGTGAACATATAATTGCATCATATTCTGAATTTTATGAAATATGAAATGGGGTCTCAGTGGTCAAGGATCTTGTGCATAATCCCAAACATATAACTCCATACTGTTATGATGTTTGTTGTAAATAAGCCTTTTAATTTTTTCCTGCTTTTGTGATTGCTTAGACTTAAATTGTTAATGGGGCAAGTCTCTTTTTATAGGATTGGTCGATTTGATCATTGGTCTGATCTTTGTAAAAAATTAATTCATTTTATATAGTTAAATATTTAATTATAAATAAATAATTATTTTTTATTTTATATAATTATATTTAAATATTTTTAAATAATTAAATATATTATATTTCACTTTATATAACTATATTTAAATATTTTTAAATAATTAAATATATTTTGAATTAAATAATATAATAATAATTAAAAAAAGTATTTTAACAATTGTTTTAGTAATATTAAAAATTAAGTATTTGTCTTTTTTAATAAATAATAATATTAATAATTAGGAAATAAAAGTTTTTATAAAAATAATAATAATAAAATAATTATTTTTTAATAATAATAAAAATTAAGTAATTCAATTTTAATTTTTAAATTATTATTATATTATTATATTTATTTTTTATTGAAAATATATTTGGTTATTTAAAAATATTTATTTATAATTATATAAAATGAAATATAATATATTTAATTAATTAAAAATATTTACATATAATTATATAAAATGAAAAATATAATTTACAATTAATTATAGAAAATGAAAAATAATTAATTGTTTATCTAGATTTATAATTTTAAAATGATATTATAATTTGAATTATTTAATCTCAGGAACCAAAGAGATAAATAAACTAAACATGATTTTTAATATTATAAATGGAAGGACTAATATTAGAACACAAGGAATTAATATTATAATATTAAATTAATGGGATTAATATTACAACCCAAAAGATTAATATTATAATATTAAATCAAAGAGATTAATATTATTTTTTTGGGTTTAAAATCCAATCTATCATTAGGACATATTTTTATACACACTTATAAAACTGATTTCTCTTTTTAATAAATCTCTTCAATTAATATATGTAAATAGTTTTTGAAATATAATATTAAAAAAATTCAACTAATTTAAAAAATAAGAAACTATAATATTTATTCTAAATTTATGTATTTATATATTTACTTATAATTATTCATAAATATATTTATAATTTTGATTTCAATTACATTAATTTTACTTTTCAATTTTAAAATTTTATAAATATAATTTTAGAAAAAACTAAATGAATCAATTCAATTTATAAAAAGTAATACTTTAATTCTTTTAGTTAATCCTATTAAACAAAATAATCTAATTATAATATTAATTATTTCTTTTTTTTAGACCATTTCATTATATTGTTACAAAGTGATGTTAATATTAATCACTTAGGTTTTACATAATTTCTTTGGGTTTAACATACTTTGAGGTCTTAGAATTAATACTTTGGGTTTATAATATTAATCCCTTCGGTTTTTCAAGCTAAAGGTTCGTATCCCTAGTGTGTAATATTATTCATCAGACTTATAATATTAATCCTAGGGTTTAATATAAATCCATTGTGTTTATAATCATGGTGAGCCATGTACAATCATTGTCCAATGTAACATTGTGACAAAGGTTGTCTCAATATGAAAATCAACCATGGTCAACCTTTGTCAACCATAATCAAATGTCACATTGTGGCAAAGATTGTCTCAATATGAAAATGAACCATGGTTTATAATATTAATCCTTTAGATTTAACCCTTGGGTTTATAATCCCTTGGGGTTTTACTGTGAATCCCTTCGTTTTATGATTCCCTAGAGTTTATAATATTCCATAGAGTTTATTATTATGCTTATTTTTTAATATAAATAAAAAATTTACTATTCTTTAATTATGATTAATATTTAATTAAATTATTAATTAATTATTTAATAACTTGTTGTAATAACCATGATCAACCTAGTATATTCTAAGGCTTATACCATTTATATTAGGGTTTATATACCTTGGGTTTATAACATTGATCTGTAGGTTTATAAAATCAATCATGGTCGTCCATGGTCAATCACGGTCAACCACGGTCCAACATTGTATTCTTGCAAGGATTGCCTCAATATGAAAACAAACACTGGTCAATTGTAGCTCAACGTCACATTGCAACAAATATTATCTTGATATGAAAAGAAATCAGGGTAAACCATGGTCACCATGGTCCAACATCGCATTGTGACAAGGATTTTCTTAATATGAAAATCAACCATTGTAAACCATGTTTATTTCAAGGTTTATAATATTTATAGACCTTGCATTAATAATATTAATCCCTTGGGTTTAATATTATTCCCTTGGCTTTATAATCCCTTGGCGTTTTAGTATTAATCCCTTTGGTTTATTATTTCCTTAAGCTTATAATATCAATCCTTTGGGTTTATTAATATAAGGGTTCATATTCCTAGGATATAATATTATTCATAGGGTTTGTAATATTAATCTTATGGTTTAAATCAATCCTAGGGTTTAATAATATTGCTAGGATTAATAATATTTTTGATAGGGTTTATAATATTAAGCCTATAATCTATCGTCGCATTCTGACAAAGATTGTCTCGACATTAAAATAAATCATGGTCACCCATGGTAAACCATGGTTCCATACTGCATTGTGACAAGGATTGTCTTAACATGAAACTAAACCATGGTCAACCATGTTCGAAGGTCATATTGTGACAATTATTGTGTTAATATGATAATAAACCATGGTGAAACATGGTCAATCTTGGTCAACCATGGTCAACAACCATGGCCAAAATGTGACAAATATTATCTCTTGGTCCAACAACACATTTTGACAACCATGGTCATCCATTGTCAACCATGGTCCCACATCACATTGTGACAAAGATTGTCTCAATATGAAAAACTACCATGGTCAACCATGGCGAGACATTGTCCAATGTCACATTGTTAATTTGAAAATCACCATGGTCAACCATGGGAAAGCATGTTTTTTTTATGGTTTATAATATTTATCTAAGGTTGTATATACCTTGGGTTTATAGTATTTATAAATTGGTTTTGATACTAATCCCTTGGGTCTATAATCCCTTGGGTTTTTAGTATTAATCTCTTGGGTGTATAATATTTATCTTAGGGTTTATATATGATAGGTTTATAATATTATTCTGTTGGGTTTAATATTATTTCGTTGGGTTTATAATACCTCGGGGTTTTAGAAAAATCCCTAGGGTTTATAATATCAATCACTTGGGTTTATCAATCTAACGGTTCATATTCTTGTGGTATAACATTATTAATCATGTTTATAATATTAATCCTAAGGTTTAATATAAATCCCTTGGGTTTATAATCATGGTTAGCCATGTGCAACCATTGTCCAATGTGACAAAGATTGTCTCAATATGAAAATAAACCATGGTAAAACGTGGAAAACCATGTTTATTTTATGGTTTATAGTATTTATCTAAGGGTTTATATACCTAAAGTTTATAATATTAATTCCTTAGGTTTAATATTACTCCCTTGGCTTTAATATCACTCTCTTGGGTTTATAATCTCTTAGGTTTTTAGTGTTAAGCTCTTCGGTTTATTATTCCATAGGGTTTATAATATTACCTCAGTTTTATTATTATGTTTATTTTTTAATATAAATAAATAAATAAATTATTAATCATTAATTATTATTAATATTTAATCATTATTAATTATTTTTTTAATAATGATTTAAATATTTAATAATTTTTAACTACTTAATATTTATTATTAGTCAATTTTTTTAAATTATTATTTAATTATTTTATAATAATATTAATTGATAATAGTAGCAATTTTAATTAATATAAATAATCGTAATAACACTAATAATTTAATTAATAACACTATTTTCAATAAAAATAATTAATAATAATAATAATAATAATAAATAATTAATAATAATAATAATAATAATAATAGATAATAAATAATTATTATTTATTATGTTTATTTTTTAATATAAATGTATAAATAAATTATTATTCATTATTTATTATTAATACTTAATCAATTTGTTAGTAAATTTTTTAATAATTATATAATCATTATTATTATTTAACTTTTTAATTATTATTAATTAGTTAATTAATAATAATATTAATTGATAATAGTAGAAATTTTAATTAATAACAATAATCTTAATAACATTATGTAACACCTCTCATTCCACCAGTTTGTTTTTTGTTTTTTTTCCACTATTATGTATTGTTAAAACTCAATTTCATTTCTAACTTTGTCCTTTCTGATATTCATCACTTTTCAATGTAGGGCTAGCACTAATACCGATCTTGTCATTTTTGTTTAATACTTGTTATTTATAATAATACTCTGTCCATACATCCATCAGTTTGATTTTCGTCTGCAAATGATACCCTCTTTATTTAATAGAGAACTCAATACACAATATATATTGGTTTCTATTACCCCTAGGACCATTAAATTTTCTGGTCATCTATAATTTGCATCCAAACCTTTACACACACATATATATAGTGTCTTGTTGATTATTTCTTTATTCCTACTTTCTATAGCTTATCACCACATAGAATTTTAATATCTCACAATTCAATACTTAATTAACCCTTTTCTAAAGTTGCTCTTAATCTTGAGTTTCACACGCCGACTACAATCTTTCACTAATGGGAATTTCGTTTTCATTTTATCTTACATATCTTAACCTTCACCTTAATAGATATAAAGGTGAAATTATATTTTTATCAAAAACAAACTATAACACTATGATTTGGTTACGTTATCAAACTGACCCTATTAATTGACATATACATCTTACTCCTGCATGTTCGATATAGTTTCAACATTGTTTGGTTTTGTTAGGAGTGTATTTGGGAAATTGGACATATGTATATCCTATATTTAGTACCAAATCCTTCCTTCATACGTTAATTTTGCTACCATATCACACGTCTCGGTACTTTACTGACATAGAATGTCTCTCGGTTAAATTTCGAGGATTTTCCTCATGCGATTTGGCACCGTCCCCATTTAATATCACCAAAGGCTTTTCAAGATTTGATATGCCACCTCTATATGACAATAAATCTCAGGACACGTGTATTAACTCCTTTATACTCATTTGCGCTACTCTTTTTCCATGAATTTTATAGAACCGATCCGAGGGAGCACTCCTAATCAACCACCATATGGACAGCTATGAAAAACGTACACATTAGGGTTTTTCACTGTATAACTCTTTGGTTTTCTGTCCTGATCTCTCATTTCGACCCCCACCGGGCTCTAACTCCACTTTTCTTTGAAAAGCTCGGAAATTGAGAGGGATGGGTTACCTTTCTACATGTAGAGGCTATTTGGCACTACCTATTAAGTATATGCTTCATTATTCCTGTGTTAACTTACTGTTCCTCAATGTGGCAAACTGCCCTCGTAAATTTTCGTTCTTTATTTTGTTTTCTTTTGATGTGTTCATTTCCAGTTTTGCGTTTATGCCGAGAGTAATCCTTTATTCTTTAAAATGACACTTCAATATTTTCATTTTCGTTGCTTTTGTTATTCCATCACTTTATCCACCTGGAATTCGAAGCCATCTGCTTGCTAAACTCCTGGTAAGAATTCTTAATGAGGTGCAGATTTGCTGAACGAATTCTATTTTCGTTATATATGTTTACAAAGAAATCGTAGGCAGAAGGGATTAGTTTTGTTGTTGAGTGATTATTTACACCTCGTTCCTATTGCTAATGATGTATGAAATTTCGCTATTTTCATTACTGGTAAATTCTCCTCCATATCCTACTTTCGGTTAATCAGTAGAAATTTCATTTTTCAATTTAGTAGCATCATACTAATCGTATTTACGATTTCCAATCCAATAATAAATCGATATTTATGTGTTATATTGGTATTCAGGGACAAAAATATTTCATTTCTATAAGGTATTTTTTTTCTTCTAAGTAAGACTAATTCTATTATGTATAAAAGTATTGATAAAAAACTGCACCAGCGTCAGCTTGGTAAGCCTGAGCGCTGGGCTTGATAGTCAAGCAAGGCAAGCAAAGTCTGAACTGCCCAGAATGGGAAACCAGTCCTTTAAACCATAAAGTCTGAACCGCCCATGAGAGGGAAACCGGTTTTAAGTTTACATAAAACAAAATAACACAAGAGCTAAAAGTAGTGAACTGCTTGTTCAGCAGAGCAGTAAAGCTAGGAAGCATATGATTTCTACATAAACAGAACAAAAAAACCTGAGTGACGTTGCAACTGCTATCCATGAGTAGGAGAGGAGATTCTTCGGTGATTCTGCAAGAAAACATGTCGCTTCTATCCGCCTGGCCTTCGCTGGGAGCGCGTCCTCCACCTGTGCGCTCTATCTCCATGTTGGACTCGTGCTGAGGAACAAAGGAGGCTGGAGCAGCCCGAGGGAAGCTGGAGCTGAGAGGGGGAGCTGGCGAGGTCGAGGAGCTGGGCGGAGCTATGTTGGGGACTTCTTCCTGAAGAGTGACAGTTATAAAAGCTGTAAGGGTGGCATTGCAGGAAGTGCAATCAAACCGTAGCTCAGCACGTTGAGAGGTTTGATGAATGGAGGGCCGAAAGGGTCGAGGAGAAACGTGGGGAGACTCATGAGTGGAGGACGGAGGGGCGGGGAAAGCAACGGGAGAAAAGACAGAGTTGACATCAAACGCTGCAGCAGGAAAGCCAGCATCCCCTGACAGAGAAGGGTCAGAGCTGCGAATAGGTGGCGGGCGCCTTTGATTAGAATGCCCACGACTTGTGCCCCTTCTGTATCTCATGCACTCGCGGAGGTGAGGCATGGTGACCGGTTCAGGGCTGGGCTCAGCAAAACAAGAAAAACTGACAGGGGAAGAATGAGAATGCTGGGCGCCACTGGGCGGAGCTGAAGAAGCTGGAACAAGACCACTGAGACCACGTCGTCTACACCACGGACTGTTAGAGAAGTGGTAATCCGGAACCGGCTCAAAACAAGCAGCTAACGAACAACGCCTCCCCATATTCGTTTTAACACTTGCCTCAACGCATCCAGGCGAGCAAATCGCGTGCAAAGGAGGAGGAGATCTGCCGCCGTTCGCCACACCAGTCAAGCCTCTACAAATGCAATCCATGTCACAAATAACTGCCATAACCAGGAGCTGGTTGAGCCGACCGAGATAGTCAAAACTCACGCAGGGTGGTGAGTAATGGACATAGTAAATGCCTGTACCGAGAGCCACATGGGCTACCCAAGCGAAATCCATCGAGAAGTGCACGATGTGCCACGTTCCCAGATGGTCATTAATCAACCGCATCCGGTGTTCATTCCTATAAGGTATTAAATGAAATTTGTTCTCGATTATTGAATGCATCTTCTTCTTCTTCTTTTTTATTGTTATAGCTATATTCCTTCTATGTTTTCATTTGGCTAACTTCTGGGGTTGCTGTGTACAGGTAAGCATAATACCCTACTGTAAGATACCTATCAAATTCGATTTACACTTGAAGATTTGGGTTTCCAGTGTGGGTAAATCATTTCTGCACTGTTCCTACAGGTTGGTCTTCAACTACCAAGCTCGATTTGACATTTCAATCATGGAGTTGTACTTTAAAATTTCCCTTTATATTTATTTTGTTAAGAACTAATTGCCGGAACGATAAACTATAACTGAGTATCTTTTCCATGGAACAGTATATGTTCTATTCTAAATTTTTGGCTAATGTACACCATTGTAATAAAATGAAACTTTATGTATTTTCCCTTTGAATTTCATTTAATATATAACTCAAGTAACCCTGTAGCAACATACTTTTATTTCAACCAAAATAGCGTGTTTCGTAATTATCACCATTGCATTCAAAGGTTTATATTTTTGTTTCACATATAAGGATCACCGATGCCTTATTTTAATATATATTTAAGATTTTTAATATGTATCAATCTCTTCTGTTCACAATGGATTTTTCACTGTTAAGTAAATAGTTCATGGTATAATAGCTAGTGTTTCTGTGGTAGATTTGTAGGAATGGTATACTCATTTTCTATTCATATCACCGTTTCAAATAGTATGTCTCATTAACTAATTTACTGCTACTTACAAGCTGTTTAGGTCTACACCAACAGATTTTGGTTAACAGTACTATTGAATGCCATTTATATTCTGAGGTATACCAACTATAATACATATATATATGTGTGCGTGTGTGTGTGTGTGTATTTGTATCTATGCAGTTTTAGTAATCTTTAGAGATCTGTACAATGTGTTGAAGACAATTGATAGTTAACTACATACACATGTATATATGAATTCTGTTCAAGCAATTTCTTCAGGCTTTTCTTTAAGAGGGGAAGAATTCACATGTGATATGATACCTTACACAAATTAATATATAATTTATGCATTTATACTTTAATATTTATTAATTTTTCTTTGGATATAGTTTACCTTGATACCATATATCTATAAGTATGTCCTTTAACTTTCCTGCTTTTATTTAATTCCTCAAGAATGAAATACCTCTAGCTTCCAGGATTTACCACAGTTAGCTTATATTATATATCTTATGCACAATTATTTTCATATGTTTCCAAAAAAAGAGTATCTTGTCTTTACATTATTATTTCAGACTTATGTTCATTATTAGTGTACTGGCTCATGTTATTTTGGTATCTCTACTGTTGAATTCTGAAACTGTTATCTGTACCTAATTACAGTGGTGTATATCTGCACAGTGATTCTAGCTATAACTGTAATGAAACTATTTACCTCAGCTCTATAACTTAATTTAGAGTACACATTTTTTATTTTTATTTTATAATCAAATCATTTTAGTAATAGCATTCTAATTTACTAAACTAGAGCAAAGAAATTCTCTATGAGGTACCTAACCTGAGATTTAAACCCATCACCGGGTTTAGACATTCTGAGAGTTGTACCTCAATAGACTATGTATATACAACCATACAAATTTCAGCATTTCTGCTCGAGTAAAATATGTTAAATGTATAGGCATTTCCTATATTACGGTAACTGATACTTTATCAAATATATATTAAACAATTATAACTTAACAATTTCACATGAACATATTTATTCCCTAGTTATCCACCATGCATCACAACATTATAGTTTTAGGTAAAAACCATTTTCAATTGAATGTGCATACCACTTAGGTCTGACTAATTTCCTCCCAACTGTAGAGTTATTTCTTCGTAACTCACCCTCGAGCAGAGATCCTTTGCTCCAGACATAGAAAACCCTTTGTCTATACTGAAGAAGCTTACTTAAGCTTTGCTTTCCCGAGCCTGTTTCCATTAACTGTGTCGAGTTAATTCATGATGCTTTATTCATTCTTTGCCTAGGCTTTCCTTTTGTTTCTTCCACAGAGGTACTTTTAAAGCTCTCTTTTCAGCTTTTCTAGATTTATTCCACCTCTTCCCAATACTTTCCTCTTTATCGGGGAAATTAGATATTTATCTCCAAATCTAATTTTCGTATCTTGTTCTATTCCTTCCAAGGATATTTAGAGGTTGTGGGAAAGTATTATGCCCTTATTCATCCTCATGTATTAGGTTTCCAAATCTCAAATCTCAATTTAGTCATTGCACATAATTTTTCCATTTTATTTTATAAATTTAAAATAATATATAATTCCACACAGCTGTTTTCCATTAGGGTCCAATGTACCCTTTTGGACCTGTTCAATTATCAAATAAAAGCATAGAAACATGGGGTATTAAATATTCCCCCTCTAAAAAAAAACATCATCCTTGGTGTTGACAACATAAATAACAAAATCAGTGTGTAAACAACGATGGACATTTTTCAATCATATCAGCCTCTTGCTCCCAAGTAGTCTCTTTGGATGTAAAGTGCCTCGACTACACTTTCACCCTAGCCACTGTCCAGTTCCAGAGTTCAATTTATTCTCAATCCAAGATTTTAAGCGGCTCTGTAAGGAATTCCCCTTCTGGTTCTACCTGAATCATATTCCAATCAATAACGCGAGTCGAATCATGCACATTCTTTTTTAATAACGAAACATGAAATACATCATGAACCTTAATGTTAATGGGTAAATTCAGCTTGTATGCAACTGGTCCAACTCTTTTCAGCACTTTAAAAGGTCCATAGTATCGTGGGGTTAGTTTTGCACAGCTTCCCATCTACAAAGAACTTTTCCTAGGCTTAATTCTTAGACACACATGATCACCCACATTGAATTCTCTATGAATTCTCTTTTTATCTGCATAACTTTTCTGCCTGTCTTATGATGTTTTGATGTTTTTATGAATATTTTTCATAACTTTTTCCATTTCTTGTAGGGCTTCTGGTCCAAGTATTATTTTATATTCAAGTTGACTCGAACAGAGAAGGGTATGGCACTTTCTGCCATAAAGTGATTCAAAAGGGCTCACCTTTATGGAAGCTTGGTAGCTATTGTTGTAGGCAAATTGTGCTAAGTGTAGGTAGTCTTACCATTTTGT
Source organism: Pinus albicaulis (assembly GCA_034641835.2). Lineage (NCBI taxonomy): Eukaryota > Viridiplantae > Streptophyta > Pinopsida > Pinales > Pinaceae > Pinus > Pinus albicaulis. The sequence goes on from CM076584.1 coordinate 1,387,653,118, forward strand.
TTTCCTATCCATAACATACATCCTTAACATATCTTCTAGGATCTAGTTTGTTATTTCGGTTTGACCATCAGTTTGGGGATGGTAGGAAGTACTAAAATTTAATTTGCTACCCATGCCTCCAAACAAATTCCTCCAAAAAGATGCAGTGAATTTTGCGTCTCTATCTGAAATGATCATTTTAGGAACATTATGCAATTTTACAATCTCCTTCATAAATACATTTTCTACCTGGGTTGTTCTAAAGGTAGATTGTATAAGTATAAAGTGAGCAGATTTAGTCAACATGTCCACTACAATCATAATAGAGTCATGTTGGTATTTAGTTCTTGGTAAAGAAATAATAAAATCCATGGAAACAATCTCCCACTTCCATCCTGGAATGGGTAAAGGATTCAACAACCTAGCTAGATGTTGATGTTCAACCTTTACTTGCTGACATTCTATACATCTAGCTAAGTAGTTTGCCACATCTTTTTTCATAACAGGCCAAAAAAAGTTCTTTGTTAAAGGTGGGAGTAATTTCTGGTTTCCAGGATGTCCAACATAGTGTCTTTTATGGTACTCATCCATAATTTCTTTCTTTAGGGATTCTACATCAGCATTGTACAATCTATCTCTAAAATAAATTGCCCCTTATTGGTTTTGTGTATATCCCTTCATTTCTTTTTTCAACATTTGTGACTAAATTTTATGGTAATTTTGGTCTTGGCTCACCACTTCTTGTATTAGTCCCTCTATGTCAAAATTGAAACTACTCAAAATATTACTCATGCTTTTCCATGAATTTCTACTTAATGCATTTGCAATATCTTTTTCCTTACCCTTAATATGTTTGATCTCCATGTAAAAATCATTAAGGAAGGACAACCACCTGGCTTGTCTAGCATTCAAATCTAGTTGGGTGAAAAAATACTTTAGACTGATGTGACATGTCATTAACACAAAAATTTTCCCTAAATGGTAATGTCTCCACATCTTGAGAGCATGTATTACAGCAGCTAACTCAAGATCATAAAAACTATAGTTTTGTTCATCAAACTCAAGATCATAAACACTGTAGTTCTATTAATGTTTCTTTATTTTTCTTGACTCATAGGCTATAACAGAATTTTCTTGTAGTAGCAGTCCTCCTAATCCTTCTCCACAAGCATTTGTGCACACTAAATTTTTTTGATCTGGATCAGCAATGTTTAAAATAGGTGTTTTTGTAAGTTTCAGTTTTAACTGCTCAAAGATGTTTTGACATTTTTTGGTCCATTCAAACTTAACTCCTTTCCTTCGTAAGGATGTAACAGGGTAAGCTAAGGCTAAAAATCTCTCCACAAACCTCCTATAGTATCCTACAATTCCCATAAAGTATCTTACAACAGACACATTAGTAGGTACATATCACTCTCTGATTGCTTTTATCTTTTCTAGGTCTACTACTAACCCTTGTTCTGAAATTATATGACCGAGGTATTTATCTTTGAAAAACTCACATTTGCTAAACTTAACATACAATTTTTTTTTCCTTCAGTGTTTGCAAACCAATTCTAAGATGTTCTTTATGCTCAACCTCATTCTTAGAATAAATCAGAATTTCATCAATAAATACTAATACAAATTTGTCCAAATATTTATTTAAGACACTATTGATTAAGCACATAAAAGTAGCAGGGGCATTAGTCAACCGAAACGGTAGAACCACAAACTCATAGTATCCATACTTGGTTCTAAATGATGTTTTACATAAATCCTCATCTTTAATCCTTAACTGATGGTAACCTGTCCTTAAATTAATTTTTGAAAAAATTGTTTCTCCTCTAACTTGGTCAAAGAGGTCATCTATCCTAGGTAAAGGATGTATGTTTTTGATTGTTAGATTATTTGATTGACGATAGTCGATACACATTCTAAAAATGTCGTCTTTATTTTTCACAAACAACATCGGTGCTCCCCATGGGGACACACTCTATATAATGTAAACTCTATCCAACAACTCTTGTAGTTGTATTTTCAACTCCATTAATTCTAGAGTACTCATTCTGTATGGAGCTCTATAAACTAGAGTTGCTCTCGGAACTATGTCAATTGAGAAATCAATCTCTCTCCTAGGGGGCAGGTGAGGAATTTCATCTGGAAAAAAATCTTTGAATTCTCTTATAATAGGTAATGTTTCCAAATGATTTTCCTCTTCTTGCTATCCCGGTTCCTCTACATGAACAAAAAATATTTGATAACCCTTTCTAGCATTTCTCTTCAACTGAAATGCTGAAATTTGTCTCACAGGTATAGGTTTAGGTTTTCCGTTTATTATAACTAGTTTTCCCTCCTTGTGTATACAATGTAAGGTTTTGTCTAAACAATTCATCATGGCTTTCTGTTTCTCTAACCAATCCATCCCTACCAGTACATCATAAGACCCTAAAGGCAGAATATTAAGATTTAATTATGTTTGGTATCCATTCAGATTTATGGCTGTTTGGGGTAACTTGTAAGTCACCTTCCATTTTGTACCATTGGCTAACTAAAATAACCAAGACTTTTGGAATTTTTTGGACTTTAAGTTATATTTTCCTACCATTTGAGGACTGATATAACTTAAAGATGCACCTGGATCTATTAAAACAAAAACAGGTTGGTCAAAAATCATACCTTCTACTTCAACCATAGTGGAATGGTGTTCTGCTTGACGATCTTTGAGAGAAGCACTGATTTTGGGGATGTTTCTTGCAATGTTATTAACAGTCATTGCTTCTCTCAGTACTTGTAAGGTCTGGATATTTCTATGTGGACAGTCGCTCAATAGATGAGGTTCTCCACAACCCCAAAACTTCAAAGATTCTCTCATTTTAACTGTCACCTCTCTTTTATTGTTTCCATTCATTTTTTTGGACCCAGTTTGTGATTGAGCAGTTTGATTTTTACCCATCTTGCTGAACTTCTTCCTTTGGTGGTTTCTCCCAAAGTTCTTCAGTTCTGCTGGTTTTGTGTTCTTTCCACTGGAATCACCTTTTTCTTTGTTTGACCAATTCTTTGCTTGTTCACCCTTACCCTTGAATTGCTGGTAACACAATTTGGCCTTGCACACCACCTCATCCATAGTCCTAGGGTTATCAAACTCTATCTTTTCGTTTTAAATAGTGGGCAGACAGTTCAAGAAATATTGTACCTTTTCGTTATCTTCTCTTACATAGGGTACATATCGTAATAGATTAGTGAATTTAGTTACAAACTCATCAATCATAAGTTGTCCCAATCTGAGTTCGTGGAACTCTTTGGCTTTATCGTCATAATAGCAGTCATTCAGGTATCGATTTTTGAGCTTCACTTGGAAATCCTCCGAAGTAACAGGTTTATCATCAATGGCATGAACCATTTTTCTTTCTTCCCACCACAAGATAGCCTTACCTTGCAACTGATAGATAGCCAACATGGCTCTCAAGTTACTTTCATATTCATAAACCTAAAATTACTTTATCATATTCATAAACCATGCTTCAGTATCTTCATCCTTCTCTCCATCATAGGAGGGAGGATTGATTTTCTGGATTTCACTCTGTAATTCCTTGTTCCTTATAGACTGTTGTCTAGAGGCATCATCTTCCTCAGAATCTTCTAAGAAATTGACTCTTCCTTTTCTCTTCCTTCTAGAATATTCACCTTCTTGACTATTCCGGAAGTCAATTCTCTTATCAATCTATATTTCTTTTCACTGGATAAAGATAATCTTTCATTATGGCTTTTGAGCTACGCCATCTCTCTTTGCATTCTGTGCAACATAGCCATCAGTGGAGCATTTGGATCTGGTGTGTTTTCTCCACCACCCAGATCCACATACAACTCGTCTCCTTTAGTCATGGTTCATAGTTGTATACCTCAGCACTGTTCACTATACATGAAATTAAACATTGGCAAAATTTATATTCAATAAAATTTTATAGCAACATAAAATTTTAGATGTGAGCACATAATTCACCCATTGTTTTAACTTGGGCTCTGATACCATTTGTAGCACCTCTCATTCCACTAGTTTCTTTTTGGTTCCACTATTATGTATTGTTAAAACTCTATTTCATTTCTAACTTTGTCATTTTTTATATTCATCACTTTTCGACGTAGGACTAGCACTAATACCGACCTTCTCATTTTTATTTAATGCTTGTTATTTATAATAGTAATCTGTCCATACATCGATCAGTTTGATTTTCTTCTCCAACTGATACCCTCTTTATTTACTATAGAACTCAATACACAATATATATTGGTTTCTATTACCCCTAGGACCATTAAATTTTCTGGTCATCTATAATTTGCATCGAAAACTTTACACACACACACACAGATATATATATATATATATATATATATAGTGTCTTTTTTATTATTTCTTTATTCCTACTTTCTATAACTTATCACCACATAGAATTTTAATATCTCGCAATTCAATACTTAATTAACCCTTTTCTAAAGTTTATCTTACTCTTGAGTTTCACATGTCGACTAGAATTTCTCCACTAATGGGAATTTTGTTTTGATTTTATATTACATACCTTAACCTTCACCTTAATACATATAAAGGTGAAACGATATTTTTATCAAAAAGAAACTATAAAACTATGATTTCGTTATGTTATCAAACTGACCCTATTAATTGACATATATATCTTACTCCTGCATGTTCGATATAGTTTCAAAATTGTTTGGTTTTGTTACGAGCGTATTTGGGAAATTGGACATATGTATATCCTACACTTAGCACGAAATCCTTACTTCATACTTTAATTTCACTACCATATCACATGGTTGTGTACTTTACAAACACTAAATGTATGTGGGTTAAATTTCGAGGATTTTCTTCGTGCGATTTGGTACCGTCCCCATTTAATGTCACCCTGACTTTTTGAGATGTGATATGCCACCTCTCTATGGAAATAAATATGAGGACACTATCGTACTAACTCCTTTGTAGTCATCCATGCTACTCTTTTGCATGAATTCCATACCACCGATCTGAGGGAGGACCCCTGATCAACCACCATGTGGACGACTATGAACAACATACACATTAGGGTCTTTCATAGTATAACTCTTTGCTTTTCTATCCTGATCTCTCATTTGGACCCTGTCATGCTCTAACTTCACTCGTCTTCGTAAAGCTCGAAAATTGAGAGGGATGGGTTACCTATCTACATGAAGAGGATATTTGGAACTACCTATGAAGTATATGTTTCATTATTCCTGCGTTAACTTATTGTTCCTCAATGTGGCGAACTGCCCTCGTAACTTTTCATTTTTTATTTCTTTTTGTTTTGCTATGTCCATTTCCAGTTTTAAGTTTATGCTGAGAGGAATCCTTTCTCTTTTAAAATGACAATTCAATATGTTCATTTTCCTGGCTTTTGTTATTCCAACACTTTCTCCTCATGGAATTCGAAGCCAGCTGCTTGCTAATCTCCTGGTAAGAATGGTTAATGGGGTGCAGATTTTCTTAACAAATTATATTTTCGTTATATAGGTTTACAAAGAAATTGTAGGCAGAAGGGATTAGTTTTTTTGTTGACTGATTATTTACATCTCGTTCCTATTGCTAATGATGTATGAAATTTCTCTATTTTCATTACTGGTACATTCTCCTCCATATCTTGCTTCCAGTTAGTCAGTAGAAATTTCTTTTTTCAATTTAGCAGCATCATACCAATCGTATTTACGATTTCCAATCCCATGCTAAATCAATATCTATGTGTTATCTTGGTTTTTATGGACGTAAAGATTTCATGCCTATAAGGTATTAAACGAAATTTGTTCCTGATTATCGATTGCATCGTTTTTTTTTTATAGCTATATTCCTTCTAAGTTTTCGTTTGGCTAATTTCTAGGGTTGATGTGCATAGGTAAGAATACTACCCTACTGTAAGCTACCTATCAAATTCGATTTACACTTTTCGATTTGGGTTTCCAGTGTGGGTAAATCGTTCCTCCACTGTTCCTACAGGTTGGTCTTCAACTACCGAGCCTGATTCAACATTTCAATCATGGAGTCGTACTTTAAAATTTCCCTTTATATTTTTTTTTTTGTTAAGAACTGATATCTAGAACGATAAACTGTAACTGGGTATCAATTCCATGGAATAATATATGTTCTATTTGGAATTTTGGCTAATGTACACCATTGTAATAAAACAAAATTATATGTATTTCCCCTTTGAATTTGATTTCATAATTAACTCAAGGTACCCCTATACCAGCATACTTTTCTTTTCACCCAAAATAGTGTGTTTTGTAATTATCACCATTACATTCAAAGGGTTATATTTTTGTTTAACATACAAGGATCACCGATGCCTTATTTTAATATATATTTAATATTTTTAATATGTATCACTCTCTTCTGTTCGGAATGGATTTTTCACTCTTAGGCAAACAGTTCTATGGTATAACAACTGGTGTTTCTCTGGCAGATTTGTAAGAACGATATACTCATGTTCTGTTCATATCATCATTTCAAATAGTATCTCTCATTAACTAATTTAGTGTCATTTACATGCTCTTTAGTTCTACACCGAGAGATTTTGGTTAACAGTATATTGAATAGCAATTATATTCTGAGGTATACCAACTATAATATATATATATATATATATATATATATATATATATATATATATATACATATGTATATATATATATATATACATATGTATGTATGTATATATATATATATATATATTTGTATCTATGTATTTCTACTAATCTTTCTAGATCTATACAATGTGTTGAAGACAGTCAACAGTTAACTACATAAACATGTATATATGAATTCTGTTCAAGTAGTTTCTTCAGATTTTTCTTTATGAGGGGAAAAATTCACATGTGATATGATACCTTACACAAATTAATATATAATTTCTGCATTTATACTTTAATATACATTAATTTTTCTTTTTGAAATCATTTACCTTAATACCATGTATCTATAAGTATGCCCTTTAACTTTCCTGCTTTTATTTAATTCCTCAAGAATGAAATACCTCTAGATTCCAGGCTATAGCACAGTTACCTTATCTTTTATATTTTATGGGCAATTATTTCCACATGTTTCTAGAACAAAAGTATCTTGTCTTTACATTATTATTTCAGAATTTTGTTCATTATTAGTGTATTGTCTCATGTTATTTTGGTATCTTTACTGTTCAATTCTAAAACTATGATTTGTACTTAATTACAGTGGTGTATATCTGCACAATAGATTCTAGTTATAAGTGTAATGAAACTATTTCCCTCAGATCTGTAACTTAATTTAGAGTACACATTGTGATTATTTTTTTGATAATAAAATCAGTTTAGTAATAGCATTCTAATTTACTAAACTAGAGCAAAGAAATTCTCTACGAGGTACCTATCCTTAGATTTAAACCTGTCACTGGGTTTAGACATTCTGAGAGTTAAACCTCAATGGAATATGTCTATACAACCATACATATTTTAGCATTTCTATTTGAGAAAAATCTGTTAAATGTACAGGCCTTTCCTATATTACGGTAACTGATACTTTCTCAAATATATATTCAACAATTCTAACTTAACAGTTTCACATGAACATAATTATTTCCTAGTTATCCACCATGCATCACAACATTATAGGTTTAGGTAAAAACCGTTTTCAATTAGATTTGCATACCACTTAGTTTTGACTAATTGCCTCCCAACCGTAGATTTATTTCTCCGTAACTTACCCCTGAGAAGATATCCTTTGCTCCAGCCACAGACAACCCTTTGTCTATCCTGAAGAAGCTTATTTAAGCTTTTCTTTCCCCGACCTGTTTCCATTAACTGTGTCCAGTTCATTCATGATGCTTTATTCCTGTTTTGCCTAGGCTCTCCCTCTATTTCTTCCACATAGGTACTTTAAAGCTGTCTTTTCCGCTTTTTCAGCTTTATTCCACCTCTTCCCAATACATTCATCTTTATTGGGGAAATTATATATTTATCTCCAAATCTAATTTTAGTATCTTCTTTTATTCCTTCCAAGGATTTATGGAAGTTGTGGGAAAGTCTTATCCCCTTATCCATCCTCATGGATTGGGTTTCCATATCTCAAATCTCAATTTAGTCATTGGACATAATTTTTCCATTTTATTTTATAAATTTTGAAATAATAAATAATTCCACACAACTGTTTTCCATTAAGGTCCAATCTACCCTTTTGGACATGTTCAATTGTCAAATAAAAACATAGAAACTTGGGGTATTACACATTATTTCCTATTTGATTTCCTGAAATATTTATAAATAATATAATATGGATCAGAGAATTCTAGACTCTCACACATTATTTATTTAATTAATAATAATAATTATTAATAACAATACTAATTAATAGCTATTTAATTATAGCAATAATTAATAATTATTATTATTAATAACAATAATAATTAAGATTAATAATAATAATAATTATTAATATTTTAATTTTTTATGATGACGATGACGATGATGATGATGGTGGTCGCGACCACGACCATGATGACGAGGATGATTATGATGATGATTATTTTTAATATTATTTTTGTTACCATATATTTAAGGAGTTTTCTCTGAAGGTGGAGGAATTGCCCCGATAGCCAAAAGTGGCTCAAATATGGCAAAAAGAATTTAAGAAATCTTGTGCTTCAATCATGTTTTTGATTGTCGCAATATATTTAATAGCTATAAATTGGATTTACAAAAGTCCCCCGAATTTATTAAAATCTTGTTTGAATTTCCATTATTTTCAGGGAAAAAAACAAGTTGATTAGACTACTACTATATTTAATAATATTAATTAATCAATTAGCTTTAGTAATTAATTAATATTATTATTAAATAATTAATTATATTAAATATTTTAAATAATACATATTTTGAATTAAATAATAATAAATAACATTTAATATTAACTATTAATTTATATACATTTAAAGTTATTATTAATTATAATGATCATAGTAACATTTTTATTGCAAGTTTTTTTAATTATTATTTCTATTATTATATATTAAAAAATAGTAGATATAAATGAATGATTTGGCTATATCAACCACATTAATGAATGTGGTTGTGTTAGTATATGTGCAATGATTGGTTCATAAGAAACACTCCTCAAATAAAAATTCTTCAAAATAGTTTAGTTCACTTAAATAACATATTTACCATGAGATACTACCCACCATAATTTAAGCAAGTATTCCTTTAAAAATGGATAGAAGGAAGAGATACATAAACATAATTACTAGGATTTACTATAAACTATTATTTTTGCACTCTTTAGCACTTTAACAAGTAGAATTTAAAATTTAAATATGTTACTACCCAACAAAAACTTATGCAAATCATTTCCCTTTAGTAGGCAATTAATTTTTTCACTTTATATATAAATTTACAATTCTTTAGCCTATTCTCAACATTACTTGTTTATAATTTGAAATTATATAAATTAATTGGTTAATAAATATTTATAAATATCAATTTATAATAATCTATAATAAGAATCAAAAGTGTGCTTCTATAATACATTTCACATTGTTAAAAGAAATATAAAATAAACTCCATGATAATTTTGTTTTTTATGTTAAATATATACACATTTGAAAGGATATGGAACAAAATTCATAATGATGGAAAATCGGTTTTAATGTCTTTTCCTATTATCTAAACATTTTGACTTGATCAAATTACAGAAAATTTCGGGCTCTATTTTCTTTTAACCCATATTTTCTCCAATGTTATCCTTATGTAATATAGGTTGTTTAAAGGCATGAATAATATATATATATATATATATATATATATATCTATATATATATAAACCTACCCAGTTTCATGTTATCCTCTGAGCTATCTACCAACTAGAGTGATTGGACTTTGGGAAGTTTGGGAGTAAAGATAGATATCTCTTGGTGAATCGATAACTAGGCAATTCTACAATATCATGGCTTATCAATATAACATGCAGAAATGATAAATAATTTCATATGACACTTTATTATAAGTTATTTTCTTAATTAATTAATTTAATTAAAAGAGAAAAAAGTGCATAGATCCTTTAGAGATAAATAGCATTCTTTGCCTTGTGAATACTAATAAAAATATTCTAGAATATTTAGTGGAGCTTAAATCCCTACCATCCACCTCATAATTATTGATAATGAAATTAAATCTATGGAAGACATATGAATATGGACATGCCTATATGCATAATTATTTGAGAATATATGTCATTGTGACATTTACCATCTAAATATGTAATACTAAAATAATGTGCATAAACTCTTCTTTTTTTTTAGCTTTTAAATTTGCAAGATCTGAATTTGCAAGTATATTTCCCAACGAAATATAATTACTTAATATTTTGAGTACAAACCCTAAGGTGGACAAGTGTTTATGTAAGGTATGACTAGAGTTGGTTTTCCACACACTTGTGGGAAACAACATGGCTAGGGTTTGTAAGCCCCAATGAGGAAAAAAAATCTAATGTGAAGAGCATATATATGATAAAATCTTGTTGAAGCCAAGATGGCACTTGTAGGTGTTGAAGCTAGCTTATTGTGAATCTTTGATGGTGGCTATGTTTTTCATGATTTTACCTTGCTAGAGTTTAGAGAGATATATATTATACCAATTTTGTTATAAGTTGTTTCACATGTATTTGATTTATTGTATATATGCATAAAGTATATTTTTATCCAAAATTTTGTGATTGCAAATTTGATTTTTCTTATTCAATTTTCTTCAATATTTATTAATTTAGAAAATTTATCACTGATGTTGATTCGAGATAATATAGAGTTGATATTATTAGGATATTTCATATGTAACGTCAAGATTAAAAAAAATTCTATTACAATAATTTTTGTAATAAAGTGATTTCCAGATGTAGTATATGCTTATAATTGTTTTGTAATGCATAAAAATTATTGAAATTTTTTTTAGACCATCAACTACATGTGTCACTGAGAATATTCTTAATTGACATGTCTTTCGAAAACAAATCCAAACACCTCCAGCAATACACCAAGTAGATTCATCCTAGAAATCTAACACTTCAACGTCATATACAAAAATTGTTCGATTCATAGAATATATGCCATGTTCCAATTTCCAAGTGCCATGATATTGTCAAAATTGTCACAAAATAACAACTATAATATAGAAATAACATGTCATGCCCAAACATGACTGTATCTGTTAGGCCAAGAAATCACAACCAAAGCTCTCAAATTTATATTATGCATTAATGTGATCACAATTATATACATGAAGAGGGGTGACCTTCGCAATTCTAATTCCAAGTTATTTTCCCATTATACCTAATAAAATATATTTATTTAAATATTTACACATTTCCACCCAATCCCTATGGATATGGTGTCTAACATTCCCCTTTATATTTGAAGGGGTAATTTTGGGTCGAAACTTCATGAAGAATCTTTAAAATTTTTCTCTTTTAAGTTCTTTAGTGAATACATCTACAATTTGTTCATTTGTGAAACAATGTGATAAAATAATAATCCTGGCCTCTACATCATGCAATAAGAAAACACACACATAAGACTCTAGTGAGTCTGATGTCTCACAAGGGTGGGTACGTAGGCACCAAAAATAAGGGTTAAAATGTGAGGTATAAGAAGAGGCAAGGAAATGAAGGTGAATCAACTGAAATGGGAACAATCACTTTTAGAATGAAACAATACTTTGTATTGATATGTTGGTTCGATCATGGAATTATGGATTCTTGACCAAATTAATTGCAAGAGTGTTGTCTATCAGAAGAGGAGTAGAGATCACTTGTTTCTCACACAAATATTGATGTATTTTCATGAGACACACAATTTCGTTAGTTGTTTTTGCAGCTGCGACATATTCCACTTCTATTATGGTATCTAGCGGAACTAATTTCTTGCATGGCCTTGACGAGACAACTCCTGATCTAAGACTCATAAGATATCCTAAAATAGAGACTCCTCTTTCCTTTTATCTATGAAAGTCATAATAAAAATTACAATCAAGATGAATTCATCCAACTATGAATATTTGAGTCGAAAGTATTGAGTTCATTTCACGTACTTTTAAACTCTTTTTACAGCAAACCAATATTCTTGAGAAGGATTTTACATAAACCTGGAAATGATACCCATAGAAAACAAAATATCTAGTCTCATTGTGGTGAGTTAGAAAATACTTCTCACAAGTTATCTAAACTTTGTTTGATCGTCAAATTGATTTCCATCTTTAGTTGTGAGATTTATATTTTGTTCCATTGGAGTGGAAAAATGTATGTATTCAACTATGCCACACATGTTCAACACTTCTCTAATTTACTTCTTTTGAGAGAGGAATGTTGATCTAGACTTATATGAATGAAAAAAAATACAAATATAAACAAAAATACATAGATGCAGAAAAAATAAAACTTCATTTCATTAAGACCAAAGAACTAATATATGCTTACATACAGAACAAAAATAAATTAGCCCCGACAATGGTAAATTATATTTTGGAAAAGATGTGGTGGATACATGCCTCTGAACTATGTTACAATGAGGCTCAAGGGATTTTTTATTATTGAAAAACAAAGAAAAACCTTAAACATCCAAAACCATAACCCCGGGACTTAGGAGATGGAATGGCAAGAGTTTTTGGGCCCCAACGGGGTTAGTTGGGCATCCAAATTTCCGAGGTTGTAACTTGATCATATGGTCTCCATTTGGTGTGTATGATACTTCATTGGAAATATGTCACTGTGTACTACAATATTACGGTAGGACTATTCCTACATCACATGTACATGACACTGTGATGTCACAGACCTCAAAAAAATGTCATTTAGGTGGTGTAAAATGCTCCCAAAGTTCAAGACTAAAAAAAATACTAAAAATATTAAATGTTGTTATAATCAAGGAAACTAATCAAAATGACCAAGGATCTAGATATAATATGTGGGTGGTGACCAATATCCACCTGGATCAGTCCTCACCACTTAAAAAATAAAGGTCCCTATTGTGTACAATGCCTCCATGAGGTGAGGAGATTAGTGTTGAACCTGGTCCCTCGTGAATCACTTTCCCTGGTGAACGAGTTGGTCTGCATTGAAAAGCGATATAGTGGGATCCTATCCTGGGGAGTGTTCTCTATATTTTTTTCCATGATCTTGTCAGTTGTGGTCTGTTCAATGCATCTTGGGTTGAGCTATGTTGGTGTTAGCTCCTTAGTAACACCATATGTGTCTAACAATGGGGGTAAGTATGGTCGGAGTCAGCCCACATTGACTATTTGGCGCAGGCCAAGGAATGGTAGGATGTTGAGCTCAAATGAATTATCCACTATAACCTTCGTGATGGTGTATGACCAATATCATAGAGGGAGAAGCTTGTGGTGGGGCCCAAAAGGGTACTCCTTCTGCAAATGTAACCAAATGTTGTCACCCTCCTAGAACTTGTGTGGCACTCGATGTAGATCATGACATTCCTTGTACTTAAAATTTGCTTTGTGCAATATGCCATGGAAATGTTGGCAGATGTGTTGAATGTTCTCAATAAAGTTGTTATCCAAGGCAGCTTCAGACTTGATATGAGCTGGATCCACCTGACTAGCTGCAAATGATATGGCCACATCAATGCGACATAGTGGCCGGAATCCTAACCCCACTTCAAAGATGTTGTGGCTAGTTGTGCTATTGAGAGATTTGATGCATTTGTGCTTGAATTAGGGGATTATTTCATCCCATGTGCATGGATGCTTGAATTTCTACATGTGTAGAATGTGCACGATCATCCAATTGACGATATTTGTTTGGCCATTAATTTTAGGGTGGAGGGTTGTGGACTCAGTGAGCTTGGTATCCAACATCGATTAGAGGCTTGAACAAAATGGACTTATGTAACTATTGTCTTGATCTAAGATAAGGGACTATCAGATCCCACAATGTACCCACACTCATTCAAGGAAGAGCTCAGTAGTGGCTTCTACTGTGATACTCTTCTTTTAGGCTTTCATAATTCCCATCTTAGATAATTTGATGACGACCATGAAAACACAATCATTACCATCCTTAGTAGAAGGAATGCCCAGCATGTAATCCATGGAGATTGATTCCCAAGGCCGACTAGAAGTAGGGAAATGAGTATATATTACTTTTATCTTGATGGTAATTTTGGAAATGACAAAGGTAATGTACGGTCTAATCTACATGCAAACATCCTTTCAAAGGTTCAGCCAACAAAAATACTTCTGCAATACTACCAATGTTTTCTCTACTCCAAATTGTCCAGCAAACTGATTGTAGTGCGTCTACTAAATCATGTTGTCACACTCGCTTGAAGGAACATAAATGTGTCCCATGTGGCATAATAATTCACCCTAAAGGTGAAAAATGAGAGCTTTCTTTCCTTTCAGGAATTTCTGGTATATGTTGCCAAATTATAGAACAGTCTCGTAAATATGCAGCCACCCTGAAGTCTCGTGTACACAAGAGTCAAGCATAGTGGTTAACGCCATGACTAGCAGTCAGCTGAGGTAGTCTATAACATTATTTATGATTACCTTATTATACTTAATGTTCAAATGGAACTGTTCAAGTTATGTGGACCATGTCTCATGGTGATTTCTCTACAACATTCCTTATGTCTGTATGAACTGCAAGGGTTGGTCGTCTTTGTGGATGACCGTTTCCTTCCCCCAAATTTAATACTTCCATTTTCGGGAGACTTGCACAATGGAATACATATTCTTGTCATAGCTGGTATACTTTTAGACTGTGTGTGTGATTGGGGTTCCTTTAGTGCCGGATTTATCTATGATCTTCTAATTATGTGATGTGGTTAGAATTTCACTAAAAAGAACATTAAAATAACACATATGTATGCTTTAAGAAAGAGGAAACAATATGCCAATCAACAAAATAACAACATGAGATGTTCATAACAAAGTTCACCCAGTGTGGGCTACGTCTTTGTGCCCGGTGTTAAAATTGGGTAGGCCGCTTCATATAGTGCTAGAAATGGTCATGATGTACATGGACTATGTTTTCTGTCATACAAGGATATATGCCCTTAACATGAGTCACTTGTCTCTCCATGAGACGTTCCGCTACAGGAACTCTCACTCACAATAGGCCTCTTATCAACGTGACATAATCTCACACAAGGTGACAATGAGGATCCCTTCAACAAGGTTACATAAGGATCATAAAAATCCATGGTGAATACATCTCACGTGAAGTAGAAATATATATCCCGAAACATACGTCAAGCAAGGATCTAAAAAAAAATATTACATCTAACAAAAAATGATAAAAGAGGCACATGATATCAATACTGCATATACCTCAACCCCTAAATTTGGCTGAAGAAGTGGATTCTCAGTTGTGGAATCTAGATGCATAAAATCCACACTTGGGAATTTGACATTGTCACTCCAATCTAGAAAATGGCCCAAAAAATGGGAAGCTCTGCTGCTTATACAAACATCGTCATTGGATTCATGTTGCCGATAGGTGTAAAATCGATATAAAACTTTTCAAATTTTGAATCCGACAAGTTCAAGACCTCAAGGAATCTCTTTTATGCCCCTAAATATTCCTTGGGCAAGGTTCTTCCCCTTTTGCCGCTAATGGTTCTGCACCTGCAATAAGAAGATATTATACGTTGAAGAATGCACTGGTCTGCTCCACATTCTGCCTCCACTTTTCTCACAACTCCATTGGCCTCCCTGTGCCCTCATCTTTCATGTCTTCTCCATCATTCTTCATGGTTTCCTTGAACCTTTTGAATGGAATTTTATAACAAAGTGTGAGGGTGAATAAGACAAAGTGTGATTTTGGCACATTGGTTGGCATAATAATATTAAGATACTTGTTTTCGGGAGCTTTTGGGTTCAAATCCCACTGACTCAAAATAATTTGTTAAAGACCAATTTTAGTCTTAATATAGTTTTTTCAAACTATATAATATATGTAATTCGTATGCCATATTGTAACGACTCCAAAAAACATGAGAATAAGACAAAAAATGGAGGTTGCACTATCCAAGGCCACTTCGCCTATTTTGAGGTTCCATTTGGTACCATGTCATTGGGCCATGTGGCAAGACATCATTGTTCCACATCATATGCCACCTCTACCACCTTTTTTCCATGTGTCAACTTGTGGTGCTGCCAGATCACCTTTTTGGCAGTCCACCTATTTTGTTGATAGGGCTACCACATTATCTTTGTGGATCACACTATGGCTACGAAATTTCATACATACAGCCTTCCATGTGGCAAAATGTTGAATTTGACGTGTTCTTTTATTGTTTTATACAAAATACAAACTCGAATTTGAGTGTTTCTCTCACCATTAGAATTGGGGTGATGAGCACTACAATCTTGTCCTCATTTGAAATGCTTATGACCACTTTGAAATTTTACAATTTCTGAGCTCTCTTGGTCTCCTGAGGATGTCTAGAGTCACCTGGATCAATCCTCCCCACTGAGGCACTTTTGGTCCACCAAATGCATGAAACAAATTTGCAGCTACTTTATACCTTGTCTGCACCACAAGTATCCTGAAAGGTCACCCTTAATTCTCCTTCACCTTTGTTGTTCGGAGCCATAAGAGATGAGCCAAGAGCTACATCCTATAGAAACCTGTAGTAAAATATTCTTACAAATTACCTACTTAATTACATTACCAACAATGACCCAAGAATCCCATAATTACCACGAGTTTATAGCACACACTTTGTGACCAAGATTACATAAAAATGGAAATCAATACCCTATATACAAGGCAAAAACATCATTGTCACTTAAAAAATGATATAAAACACATCATCACATTTACATTTTAAATCACAACACATGATTTACAAAGTAATTCCAAAAAAAACTAACACATCTAAAAAAACCATCTCTCACTTATCAAAGTGAATTGATTATCTTCCTATGATGGATTTTCTAGTCGAACAACTATTTCATCTGGTACATGCACCAACACTTTGTCCTTGAGATGTTGGTCTAGATGAAGCCTACAACACATGGCTCTTTGATGGTCACTACTGTGGCAATGACTGCACTGGGTCTTCTTCCTTCAGACCTGCTTTACCTTCTTCTTTCCATGGTGTGGAGAAGGCCTTTCATGCCTCATCCTCTTTCGTGCTTCCATTCTCTTTCAAAAATCAGCAAATACACGGTTATCTAATCCACAAAACTACATTTTTTTCAATGCCATGATTTATGTTCATTGTTAGAAACATGCTTGTAATCAAAATGAATATTAGAATACCAAGGCTTGTTCTACCTTTCTCTGCAATGCGTGTTGTCAAAGGATGATGGTGAAGCATTCCCATAATTCTCTTTTCCCAATGGTTTCAACCATGTATTGGAATATTTTTACACCTTTGAGAAATGGCCTTCAGTGTATCCAAGACCTGTGAATCAAGGTCTCTACACAACCTGCAGTGGCTGAGTTATTCCTTGTCCATTAACACCAAGTCCTCCTCCTTCATACTCCATTTTGGTAAGGAGTCTCATGCTAGTTCCTGTAATGGGTATCTCCACATTTTCTACTGAAACGATAGCATGTGAAGATGAAACTAAAGAAAAATATTTTTTTTTTAACTCATATGTTGATTCAGAAAGAGGTGGTGAAGGATTCTTTAAACCTTCGATGCACTTCAACTTCTCCAAGGCCTCTTCCGTGGCTCGCAACTGGAGTTGCAATATCTGCTTATCCTCTTCCTCTGCACGTAGTAGCCTCCCTAATTCACCATTCTCTTCCCAAAAACTCTGGTTTATCTCCTCATTTCAATTATGAGAAGAAGATGAAGGAGATGAAGAAGATGCATAAGCACTTGAATATGTGGATGGAGCATCATTATCTGATCTTCCTTTCTCCTCTTCCTCTATTCTCTTCTCATAAGTGCCGTACATTGTGTTCACCATTTTGGACATCCTCAGCATGGCCTCGTACATTTATTTTTCATCCCCCATTGCTACGCATTCAATCATTCTTCACGCTCGCAATTCACATCAGCAAGAAGACTGCCCTGATACAATCTTGATCTCGGTTCCTTCAGTGGCAGATCTACCCATGATATTTTACTTCTATTATGTGGTTATAATTGCACTTAAAATATAATTAAAAGAACACATATTAATGCTTTAATCAAGATGAAACAAGACAAGAATCAACAACATAATAATATGAGACGTTGATAATTAAACTCACCCAGTGTGGGCTATGTCTCCAGGCCTGTTGTCAAAATGGGTTAGGTTGCTTCATAAATTGTTGGAAATGGTGATTATGTACATGAACTATGTTTTTTGTCATACAAGGATATATTCCCTCAACATGAGTGGCTTGCATCTCCACGAGACGTTCCGCTACAGGAACTCTCAATCACAATAGGCCTTCTATCAACATGACATAATCTCACACAAGGAAATTATGAGGATCCCTTCAACAAGGTTACATAGGAATAATAATAATCCATGGCAACTACATCTCACATGAAGTAGCAACATAGGTCCCGCAACATACATCAAGCAAGTATCTTAGAAAAACATATTACATCTCACAACAAATGATAAAAGAGCCACATGATATCAATATTGTATATACCTGAGCCGCTGAAGTTGGTTGAAGAAGTGGATGCCCAACTATTGAACCTAGATACAACATTGAATTTGTGGCATCGAGAGGCATAAAATCGTCTGTCCACACTTGGGAATTTGACACTGTCAGTCCAATCTTGAAATTTCTGAAAAAATGGGAAGCTTTTCTACTAAAACAAACATCATGATTGGATTTTGGTAATAGAGAGGTGTAAAATCGACATAAAAATTGTCAAATTATGACTCCAGCAAGTTCGAGACCTCAAGTAATATTTTTGATGCCCCTTAAGGTTCCCTGGGCAAGGTTTCGCCCCTCTCGCTGCTGATGATTCTGCACTTGCAATAGAAAAATATTATTAGTTCACGAACGTGTTGGTCTGCTCTACATTCTACCTCCTATTTTCTCATGGCTCCATTGCCCTCCCTGTGCCCTAATCTCCCATGAAATGTCCATCATTCTCCATGGTTTCTTAGAACCATTTCAATGGAATTTTATAATGAAGTGTGAGGATGAGTAAGTCAAAGTGTGAGATTGGCACATTTCTTTGCATAATCATATTAAGATACTTGTTTTTGGGAAGTTTTGGGTTTAAATCCCATTGACTCCAAATATTTTTTTAAAGCCCAATTTTAGTTTTAATATATTTTTTTCAAACTATATAATGTATGGAATTCATATGTCCGTATTGTAATGACTCCCAAAAACATGAGAATAAGATAAAAAATGGAGGTTGCAGCATCCAAGGTCACTTAGGCCTAATTTGAGGTGCCATTTGGCACCATGTGATTAGGCTATGTGGCAAGCCCTCATTGGTCCACATCATATGCCACCTCTACAACCTACTTGCCATGTGTCGACTTATGGTGCTACCACATCACCTTTTTGTGGGTCAACTTTTTTTGCTGATTGGGCCGCCACATTAGCTTTGTGGGTTCCAATAGGCCTAACACGTGTCATCCATACGGCCTGCCACATGGTAGAATGTTGACCTTGACTTGTTTTTTTTCTGTTTGGTACAAACATCAAACTGTAATAAGTTTCTCATACCGACTCGAATTGGAGTGTCATTGACACCATTGGAATCGAGGCGATGAGCACTAAAATATCATCCTAGCTCAAAATCATTATGACCACTTTCAATTTTGACCATTTCTCAGCCTCATTGGTATCCTGAGGGTGTCTTGAACAACCTAGATTAGTGTGAAAGTTTCTCACTCTGATATTCCATTGCATGCCCCTACTAAGTACAAAATACACCAATAGCATAATCAAA
Source organism: Pinus albicaulis (assembly GCA_034641835.2). Classification (NCBI taxonomy): domain Eukaryota; kingdom Viridiplantae; phylum Streptophyta; class Pinopsida; order Pinales; family Pinaceae; genus Pinus; species Pinus albicaulis. The sequence goes on from CM076584.1 coordinate 1,387,673,007, forward strand.
GGCATATGTCCCAATCTTGAATGCTTGTTGCAAATATATTAATGTGAGCAATGGTGAAGAGAAGAGGTGATGCTTCAACTCAGGAAACTTCATTTATTGGAATTTAGACCAAAATAGTTGGTTACTTCACTCAAAGTCCAAGTGATATGAAAGAACCCCAACACGAAACTTCGATAGAAATTTCTAAGAGCCAGAAAGTTAAGAAGCTCTATTAGAGTGGTTGAGGTTGGGCAATCCTGAATAAATTGTATCTTGGCTCGATCCACATGCACACCTCACTCATCAATTATGCTCCCCAGGCATTGAACATAGTTCATACCAAAAGATCATTTCTCCAAATTGGCATGCAATTTGTGTTATCGCAGAGTTTGGAGGACCTATCAAATATGGCGTAAGTGATCTTCCTAACCTCGGATAAACATCAAGATTTCGTCCAAATATACTACCACAAATGAGATGGTGAAGGGATAAAAGATGTTGTCCATTATCCTCATGAAGGTTGTGGGGACATTTTTCTACTTGAAAGGCATAACAAGTCGTTCGAAAAGGCCCTCCTTATATTTGAAGGTAGTCTTCCACACATTGGAGGGTTTCATTGGTACCTAGTGATGACTGTACTTCAACTGAATCTTGTTGAAATATTTGGCCCCCTTGATCTGGTCCAAATGGTCATCAATCTGTGGGATTGGATAGCTATTTTTTACATTATTCCTATTCAACACCCGATATTTAATACAAGGTCTCCAAGTACCATCCTTATTCTGTAACAATAGGATCGAGCTCCCACAGGGTGATGAACTTGTCTGGATGTGCCCTTTTTGAAACACCTTCTAAATCTACCTCTTGATTTAATTGTTCTCCAGAAAAAAGCATTGATAGATCATTTTTTTGGTTAGTGGCGTTCCCACGGTCAACAGATCGATGGAGTTATTGACCTGAAATTCACTACAAGGAAAAGACCCTCTAGCAAAGTTTATAAAGGAGACTTTTACTGTTATAAAATTGGCGAAAATTGTCAAAAAAACATATGCTACCACATCCGTTTCTGGTAACAGAGGTTTTGGCGTACCTTTTAACAGAAATTGAACACAACTAAAAAAAAATGGGTGGCCGGAGGTTATTACAGATGCTTTTCCATCGGTGCTCTTATCAGGTTTGAATGCATCGATGCATATTGGTAGACAACACCACTGGGGTGGTCTAAGGAGAATGCACCGGGCCGTTAAGGAAAACAACAGCACCAAGCTTGGTGTTGATGATACAATGCATGGGGTCATTTTAATTGGTCTTGGGATTTAAGCGGTGCCCATATGTCATATAAGCACACCGGTGCATGTATCTTTATGAGGCACTGGTGCTCCGTATCACAGAAAGGAACCGAGATTTATAATTAGTATTGGTATTCATGCAATGCACATGGTATCTACAAATGTACCAGCTCTTATTGATACATAAATGCCTCGGTGCGCATTATCACACAAACGCACCGATATTTATAATTGGAATTGGTATCAGTGCGATGCCCATAGAATCATAAACGCATTGGTGCATATAGACACATAAGCGCACCGAGTTTCATTTTTTTTTTTTAGAAGCATCCACCTCTGACAGTCCAATTATTTTGATTTTTTTAAATTCATTATTCATCAAAAAGTCGACACATCTTATAACAATATTCATATTAATTACATTTTTATTAATGCATTTGAATGTGTTGTTTGGATTAATTTGTTACATCATATCAGAATTATTGTGGTTTTTTTAAATTCACTATTCATCAAAAGTCGACACATATATATAATCTTATAACAGTATTCATATGAATTAAATTTTTATTACTGCATTTGAGAACGATAATGGAGAACACAATAGAATAAATTAAAACAAATATTATGATTATATATATATATATAAGAAAGTCTTTATCATACAAAATGGGACAATTATTCGTATCCCTTTGTATTTTAATTGGGACACTATGTCCATTACATTAAACAAAATGTATGATTTCACAGACATATTTCAAAATATAAAATGACTTGCTTTGATATCCGAATTACATAGTGATCATCATTCTTTGCTTCAACTACTGTCACTGCCAGAGCTACTTCCATGACTTGGGTTATTTTTCAGGAATGTTGTGTTCATGGTGTTGATTGTTTTCTTCTTCTTCATTTTCCATCTACAAACATAAAAATAAACTGAAATGAGTGTATATAAATTGGTGAGAATAATGAAAATTCCAATATTATATAATATACATCAATGTAAATCGAAAATAAAAATGACGTACCATAGCAAGAATTGACTCATAAACTATACACATTCTTTCAAAACCATGTACCATGCCATCTTTCAAAATTTCATATGTTGGCAAAGTTCCATACTTTGTTTCTTGCAAGTTTTATACCCCATAACAAATCATATATTTAATATAAAATATGCTTTTGTTCTATTAATTATAGACGAAGCTAATTAAAACAAGATCGATAGATGCTTACAAATTCCACAATTAAATTTTGATATGCCAACATATACTCACAACCCATATTTAACCCAATTTAAATCAATTCGTTTGATGATTCTTCTTTGTATGTTAGCACCTGTTTGAAGACATTCAATGATGATTTTTGTAAAACAGCTTAAAAAATACAAAAAATAAATCTAGTTAAGTTGTTATAAGGAAGTAACAATTACTCAAAAACTTAGAGATCAACCATTTTCTTCCTTGTCATCTTGTCTTATGTGCTAAATGGGTTCCATTTTCTTTTCTTTTCTGCAAGGAAATTCTTGAATATTAATATTTAATGTTAAATTGTTTATTTGTTGTACCTAATGATCGAAAAATTCAATGATTACATATTACATTTGAGGCACATTTTTCTATTCATTCCACTAGATCCCTCAAAATTTTGTAAAATTTTTCCCCCTTTCGTTAACTTCCAACACCACTCTACATGAGCCAAGGAGCAATTCATTTTCAATTGCATGTTCTATTTTTTTTCTTTTCTTAGAACAACATTCCTTTTCTGAGTTTTTGGTCCCTGTACAACATTAAAAAAATGTGAATTAGTAGAGTGTTTGACACATGTTATCTAATAATTTTAAGTATATTATTAATTATAATTAGAAAAAGAAACTCATATTGGATCGATAGTATTGTTTCATTCACCTGATTCATCTTTTTGCAATTTTTCCATTAAACTTTTACGCTCTTCTAGTCGTAGATAAAAAATAATCATATTGAGCTTCGTCATTTTGTGGCTCTGCATGATACACAGTAAACAATACATATTAGCTAATGTTACATATAGTTCAAAATAATATTTTTTATAAAGAATTTACAAAGAACTTGCCTTTTTTTCTTTTCTTGATGTGTTAAAAATATTTTTGTTACTTGATATCTTGTTAGTCATTTATTTATCAATATGAAACCTATAGCATATCATTCATTAATATATTTATAAATAAATTCTCAAATTTTCAATTAGAAAATAAATCTCGAGACACTGGTGTGCCTTTCATGAAACCCGCACCATCGCTGGTGCGTGTATATATTAACAACGCACCGCCAAATAGTATAATACGTCGTACGATGCATTCGATATTATAAATGCACCGCAAAAATAGTGTAATAAGCCTAACGGTGCATGGGGTATTATAAATGCACTGCAAAAACGGTGTAATACATCGTACGGTGCTTTCCTAGTTAAAGAGAGCACCGGTGCCCTATTTCAGATTTGGTGCATGGATTTAAAAAAAATGTTTTCAATTTCTTATGACACAGAACTTGCGCGGTGCGTTGTAATAATACAGAGTACTGATCCAGTGGAGTATGCAGGGCGCACCGATAAAGAAAAATCCATTTTTTCAAAAATTCACGCAATTGCCGAATGGATTGGGATCCAGCTATGCAAGTCGTCCCGTGGGTTGGACGTCAATCTAAAATGAGAAAACCTAATTCTAAAATCATAGAAACATGGAGAAGAAAGGGAACAAACAAATAAAGGGTTTAGGGTAAAAATGGATAAAACTAGAGGAAAAAATAAAAAAAATGTAGAAAAAAGTAAAAAAAAAGAATTAAATTTAATCACAAAATGGTTTAAAATTTTATGATAAAGGACTTGAATCAACAGAGTTTTTGTTTCTAATTTCCTGAATACTTCTGTTGGAACGTATTCCACCATCTACAGTGCCTTCGTGCTCTCTTGCTCCAAGTCTGTCTCCTGCAAAAATCTGACTGTAAATTTTTAGCAAAAATAGTAAAATAATGAAAAGTCTTTAGAATTTAAAGAATTATTTTATCAAATTAGATTTTCGAAAATATTTTCCCGCCTATTTTTCAAATTGTTGCTTTTTTTTAACTAAAACAAAATAGAGTTTTGTTTTTTTATTTGCGCTTATTCGTTTCCGGTGCGCGTAAATGTGACACACTGGTGCATTTTATAAATACTACACACCGGGGCCTGTTAGGATAATAAGCACACTGGACTTTTAAATTTTTTATTTTTTTTATTTTATTTTTTATTTTTTTGTATGTAAGATCATAAAAAATAATGACAATTATAAAGTACATGAATATATTTTCATTTTTTTCTAAACTTTATGTTACAAAAATTCGTATCATTCAAGATTTGTTATTTTAAAATTATTTGCAAATTCACAAATTTAAATATTTTAATAAAATCATTTCACATTAATACAATTAAAATTTTCACATTAGTAGAATTAAAATTTTACAAATTAAAATTTTACATACAATTATGCTAATTAAAATCACAATTACAATTAGAATTAAAATTACAATTACAATTTTACATTAATTTGACATACATGAATTACGATTAGAATTACAATTAAAATTTTAATTTTACATACAATTACATTTACAATTTTACATATAATTACATTTACAATTACAATTTCAATTTTACAAATATTTTAGAGACAATTAAATTAAAATTACAGTTACAAATACAATTACATTTACAATTTTACATAGAATTAAAATTACAATTACAATTACATTCACGACATAATATTTAATAAATATCATGGTCATTTAATAATATTAAATTAATTAATAAACATCATCACGATCATGATAACCATCGTACAAACATCATATGACTAATAAACACATTCAATTAACATCGAATTAACATTATATATTAACATCATCACAACACAAACATCAAATATACATCTCAATATAATGTCAAATAACTTATGTTCCTATCACATATACACATCTATCTGCAAGCTAAACATTAAATGAACATATCTAACATGACTAACAATATGCGCCACATCATGATGATCATCAACATGAAAATTAAGTACAACTGCAACATGAACATAAAATACATGGACCATATATATATATATATATATATATATAATGTTAAAAATATACAACTGTAATATAAATCATGTCATGGATCAAGCTCTGGTGGTAGTATAACATGAACATCAATAACACTAGTAGAAGTGGATGCGGCCTGCTTAGTAATGTTAGGTGCAGCCTCGACAGTCAATGGTCAACTAGCCTGCTCATGATCATGATAATCACTAGTATTGATGGATGCATCTGCTGGTGGTAGTAAAACATGATCAATATGAGGCGCAGTAGTAGTGGAGGCGACCTGCTCAGTCAATAGTACTGCAGCCTCGGCAGTCGATGGTCCAGCCTGTTCATGATGATCGTGACTAGTACTCATGGTGGATGCTGCAGGCTGCTAACTAAACGTGGCCGATGGTCCAACCTCATCTCCATGATGACTAGTAGTGGAGCCTCATGTTGATCATCAGGCGCGCCGTGAGGTGAACGATCATGAGATGCATCTGAGTGGCTGCTGGCAGACTGTCCATCACGTGCCGCAGCTCGACTATGCCTATTGCTACGGACAATCCTCCTCAATCGCGTAATAGCCATCGTAGCTCCTACGACATGCCGCATCAGGTCGTACATGTCACGCGGCATGCCTCTCCACATCCGTATCAATCTATCATCACCCTGTATATCTCTGTAATGAGCGGGCCTGATGCCCGCATCTGAAATCAATCCACATAGTTGGTTGCCCAACTCCATCCGGTATCTGGTCTCTGGTCGACCACGCCTAGCAAAAGGGAGTACCGGTGCACCATGAGGCGCAAGAGGATCATCCCGATCATCTGGCACATCAGCCATCTCCTGATCGAAATCATCAGGATCGACACCTGGATCATGTGGTGGATCCGGCATCTCATCGCCATCAAAAGACCCAATGTTTGCAAAATATATACAAGTACACAATAATAATTAGACAATTTCATTACATAATTTAATAAAAACAAGTTAAAGAACATGTTAGAATAAATATAAATAAAACAGTAATATTACCTCTATCATCTCGCAGCTCATCAGGAGTGAAGAGGATGTTGGGACACCCTCACCAATCTAGTCGAGCATAAGGACATGGGACCATAATGAAGGGATGCAGCCTGCCAACACTGGCTAGTAAGTCCAGCGAATCATGTGATATCCTCACTGGAAACATAGTGTCTCCCCTCTTGGGCATAATCTGCCCCCACATGCGCATCCGGGCCTGCAACATCGGCCTACGAAGCTGTCGAACAAAACTCGATCTCATCTCTGGAAACCTCTCAAAAAATAAACAAAACAACTCTGAAGCAAAAGGAAAGTTGACCTTCCCTTGTGCATGAGCATGACATCTATCTAAGGCCGTACAAAACTGTCGCGAAAAAATGGCAGACCACTTGACAAGTCGTGGTTGTTGTACTAAAGAATCAACGTAATATAAAAGCGAGCAACTAATGCGTTCCTGTCACTGGTGTTGTGCGAAATGATTGAAGCGATAATAGATAAGAACTGCACATCCTGTCTACCAAAATCACCTATACGTAATTGACCTCCAGGTACCTGAAACTCTGAAGGAGACAGTACATGTGCTCCAATGTATCTCTGGGAGTAAACTAACTGGCTCCCTACTACACAACCAGGTGGCACGTCTGGGAATGAGGGAAAATCCACCTCTCTCCTCGATAGTCCTGTAATAAAATAAATTTCCTCCTCAGTGGGTGTGTACCACTAGTCAGGACCAACCTGAAAAGCTTGTCGGTGGGCATTCCACCTGCCGATAAGATGTCTTAAAAGCACACTATGGAGCTTTAGGCCGAAAATAGCCTCCTCATAGAATTTGAGGAGGCCTACCTGCTTAAGGATCTCCTAGGTATCTACAGTAATAGGGCAAGGGCATCCATCTCTCTCCCTCTCTCTCGCATCCCATTGGCGAATCATGTCATACTATTCTGCTTGTTGTTGCTGTTGTTGCTCCTGTTCTCTCTGAATCATTGCCATATTAAATAATTTTTTTTTATTAAAACATAATTGTATTTATAAATATACATATATAATTTTTTTTGAAAAAAAAACACACATAAAAGTCGGTGCACCATAAAAATAGTCACGCACCAGTGCCAGTGTGTTATAATATTTTTGTGCACTGTCCTCAGGGCAGCTAAAGAAAATGACCGCACTGTCTTCGGTGCTAATGTCTATTTTTCAAGCACCGCAGACTTTTTATAATTCTAAATATCGGTGCGCTGACTAAAATATACGTCCCAATGCGTATATTTGTGTTAGCACACCAGTTTCATGACAATGACATAGTTGACGGTGCGGTATTTTACCTGGCCGCACAGTTGACCCTCTCAGAATGCAAAATGCGGTGCGCTAACATAAACTAGGGCGGAAAATGCAGTCAACGCACCGCACTATGATTGCTAGGGTCAACAGTGTGCCTAGATAAATCAGCGCACCAACCTTTTATTTTTTATTTTTAATTTAAAATTATTCGGGGCGCCTTCCGGAACCGCCTCGAAAACGGTGTGATTACCATTAGCACCAATAGCGGTGTTGCCTGTAAATTTTACAGGTAGCACCGTGACAAATTTTTTTTTTTTAATGGTTATTTTTAGGTTTTTTTCAATATCTAATCCGGTAAACGGCTTAATTATAGAAAAACCAGAAAAATACCTGTACATTTTGTGGTCGAGGAGGCATATTGGATTTAAAATTTGGAAAATAAAATTTGGCCACTCTTTTTCAAAATGCAAGTTGCAGATTAGTTGGCAATGCAGAGTAGCAATGAGTGCAATGGGTGCAATGAGAGCACTGATGGCAGGGCGGCTCATAAATAAGAAAATAGCACCGGGGCTTGAGAGCTCTAGAGCATTGAGGAAAGTGAATAATGAATTTTTTTGGCCGTAATTTTTTTTTATTAACCTTGTTCCGGTGTGCAGGGTTTTATAAGTGCACTGGCGCGGTTAGGGAAACCACACTGGGCAGTATCAATTTTGGCGCGTTGTTTATAATGCCCTGGGACGTTGCCCTAACCGTGCACCGGGATGTTTCAGTTTCGGCACGAAAATTTTATGATGCACCAGGGTAGCGTAACAGTAAAGAACTGGTTTTTTGGCCTTAATTTTTTTTTTTTATATAACGCTATTCCAGTGCGTGTTGTTTCTAGTGCACCGGTGCTCTTAGAGAGGAATGCACCGGTTCGTTTCTGTTTTGGCGCAATGTTTTATGATGCACCAGTGCGGAAGAGTATTGATGCCCCGGTGCGTTATAGTAATTGGATGCCTCGACAGTGTGTACTTCATGCACATTGTCCAGTGTGCCAATGTTCGGTGTTCACCGATGCGTTCTATGTTATCGTGCGTACCAGTAATTGATAGTTCAAGAGCACTGGAAAACTGAAAAATCCAGGTTTTTTGTCTTTTAATTTAACCCTTTACTAGTGCGCATTATTTATAGATGCACCGATAATCTTTGCTCCAAATGCACTGGTTGGTTTGTGTTTTGGCACGTTTTTCATGATGCAGCGATGCAGTTTCTGTCTACCGCAACACATGGTTTCAGTGTTGCCATTGTGTTTTATAATGCACTAGCGCGAACAAGTTGTGAGGCACCAGTGCTCTATTATATTATGACGCACCGAGCATGTGTTTACAGAGTACATGGTGTTTGGTGTGCCAATGATTTGGGCCACACCGATTCTTTATTTTTTTTAGAGCACTGAGGCAAGTTTTAACGATAAGAGCACCGATAGGAAAACATCCGCAAAACCCTCCCCCCACAAACCTGCTCTAGTAACCTCTGCTAGAACCGGATATATGGGGTACTTTTCTTTGCGGTTCCTCAAAAACATCCACTAGAGGGTCTTTTCCTTGTAGTGATTGTAGGGTTATCCTTGTGGGTGAGGTGAAGATTTCCCCGTACTCCTCCACGACCTTTTCCATCTATTTTTGTCTTGCGGAGGAGCCTTTTATAGAGGCCATGGATGTGGTCACATTCTACTTCATTCACTGAGGTGAAATCATAAGGAAGAAACATTTCTTGGTCTCGGAAATGATCTTACTACATTACTTCACATAGATCAAAGAGATGGTGGTAGGTGGTGCTACCTCTGGTATATCCTATAACTTATTGGAAAAAGTAATAATAATAGTGTGAGGCATAGATTCATAAAAAATAGTCTTCTTCCACAAGTATGGCTGGCCTAATAATAAATCACAATCTTAAAGAGGAGAAACATCACACGATACCTCATTTACGAAGGGATTAATGTTGTAGGGAAGGCGACACTGCTGGCTAATGTAGAGATCTCATCCTTGGTGAAGCCACTTGATGGTGTATAATTGTAGGTGTGGTGTGGTTCATAGGACCAACTACTGAAATGAGGTTGTTTTGGCTCTCGGTGACCACAATGAACTGCAGTGGAGAACCCTTCACCCTGATATGTTAGTGGTAGAGGAGCTCCCCCTCCTCTCGATATTCAGGATCAATAATCCAAATCTTGGTGGTGTAAACAATGGCACTAGGCTCCGTATCAACAATCTGCTTCGATTTTTCATTCCCCTTATCATGTTTCGACTCAGAATTATAACATGCATCACATTTTAAAGCCTTCATCTTGGCCACCAGTGACTACTTGGCTCGACAATCAGTCGTGTTCTAAGTGGGGCTATTGTGGAACTCACACCATTTTCCTATGTCCTTTGTCTTTGCAGTGTTTTTATTTTCTTCTGGATTCAATTTTTTTTCCTCGGTCACCCCACATTTTCTTTGTCCTTAGTTCTAAGGTTTGGGGGAACCTTTCTCTTACTTTTGATTCAGAGATCTAAAGTATCGCTTCTTTCATTTAAATTTATACTGGATCTTGATAGTGTATTGATAGGCGACACCGAAGGAGGAGATGTCCAGGAACTCCATCTCATCCTAGATATACTTGTGTAGAAAATTGCAGTACTTTTGTACCAAATTCCATTCAGAATCCTTGATACCCAACTTCGTGCAAAGGGTATGAAAATTATTTGTGCATTGTGGCACATATTGGCCCCTTGCATGCTGCAGCGTGGTCCACTTTATGTATTTCTCTTCATATCTCCCAATAGGGTAGCAATTCTCCTTGATGGTGTCTTAGAAAGAACTCCAAGTGGGTGCAACTAAAAATGGTGAGGGTTCCCTCTTGTCCCTCTTCTCATAGTAGGTTTCCCACTAGTCCTTGACGTGGGAGGGTGAATTTAAGCAGTGAAAAAGTAATTTTTTCGTGATTGGAAAAATAATGAACAGAAAAATACCCTTCTAAAATATTTTACCATTTATCTATGACATTTACATCTATATTTCCTTCAATTTTTTGGATGTTAAGGTTGACTTGTACATTAAAGGGAGTGGTGCCTCCAGAGTGGCTGTTGGATGAATATGTGTTGCTTGTGGGTAGTTGTCGAAGGATCTGGGAAATTTTGTCCATCATATCATTTCTCTATCACTCAAGGGCTTCTTCAAGAAATATTTTGAAAGGATATCCTACTCCCGCGTCTTTCTTTCCTTCTGTCATGGGAAGACTTCGGGGTTATTGAGGCTGGTCTTGTAAAGTTTCAACGATTTGAGCATTAACTCCTTATACCCTGACCTGATTGGGGAAATGAAATGAAAAACAAAGAAAGACCACACGCCTTTGATACCACTAATCCATAATTATAAATTAATGCAGCAGAATACAGATAAAAACATAAATGAAAATATGCAGTAGAAATAAAACTTCATTTCATTAATATCAAAGAAATGAAATATGTTTAAACACGAACCTAAAATAAACTAGCCTGGGTGATGGTAGCTTATCTGTGAAAAGAGAATTGGTGGCTATTTTCCTCTTAACTATGTTATAATGAGGCTCAAGGGAATTTTTATTATTGAAAAAAAAAGGAAAACCATAAACAAACCAAACCTTAAACCCAAGAGATGGAACACTAAGAGCTTGTGGGCCCCAATGGGGTTAGTTGCGAATCCAACTTGTTAGGGTCATAGTTTGTTCCTATTATCTTTGTTTGCAATGTATGAAACCTCTTGGAAATATCTCTCTCCGTAATGCAGGATTTGTAGAAGAACCATGCATATGGGTCTGTGGACTGCCTATGGCCTATAGGCATAAGTGTACTGCAGAACTAAAAAAGAACATCGTTTAGGGGGTCAAAAGTACTCCAGGCATTAAGGATTTGAAAAATATCTTAAATTATTAAATGTTGCTATAATCAAGGCCACTTATGAAACCAATTGGGGATCTAGGTGGAATATGTGGGTGGCCACAAATATACACCTAGATAATATATATATATTAAAGGTCTGGTCACTTTAATGCCCGAGTAGTAATGAAGGTGTCCCAAATATTCCATCTCAAATCATTTATTAAATTTTTTCTTTATGGATGCAATATAGTTTTCATTTTCTTGTTATCAAAATGTTATCTACATATACCACAAGATATAAAACAATTTTAGGAACTTTCTTAATCAATGAAGTTGCATTATTAATATTAAAGTTTTTTATTTTAATCTTTGAATATGCTCAATAAAATTTTAATTAGAATACTTTGGTGCTTGTTTTAGGTTATCCAAGGATTTGATTAGTTTTCATACTTTTTTTTCTTGTCCATTCAAAACAAGTCATTCTAGTTGAGACATAAAAAAATTTCTTTGAAGTTTTCATTCAAGAAAGAATTATTTAAATCCATTTTATGGGATGTCTACATATTCTGAGCTATTAAGGAAAAACAAGTATAGATGGTGGCCCATTTTTCTATGGGGGAAAAAATCTCTTCATACTTGAAATCTTATTTACGTGAAAATAGTTTTTCCACAAGCCTTTCTTTCTATTTTTTAATTGATCCATTTGGATTTTACTTATTCTTGAAGATGTGATTGTATCCAAATGGAGGGTCCACTGGCTTCCATGTTCCATTGTTTATGTGAGCATCATGCCACTTTTTCATTACTTCTTTCCATTCATCATGAGGAGAAACATATTTGAATTAATTTGGTTCAAAATTAGTAGAAAATTTAATTCATAACCATAAGAAAGATCCATATCATGAAATAAAATTAGAATCATCTACATCACCTCCATTTTTTGTGATGGAACTTCAAGTTTTTATTTTTCCAACCTCCTCATTATGAACAGTTTCGTGTGTTTTAATGAGCTATTTTTGAAGATATTTTTGATGTGGTTTAGGGTGCTCTGTTGATTGATATGGGGTTGCATCAAGATTCAACCTTACAATCCTCTGAACTCGATCAATTAAAGGGTATTTATGATATGGAGAAGTGGCTAAAACATCATGAGGGGGAGATAGTGCTTCAAAAATATATTCAATATATTGATCGAAGATAAGTATCCTCCTCTTAAAGATCTGTATTATCATTATTAAATTCATCATAATATTTTACATGATTGAATCTATCCAAATGATCAGGCTATTTCTCAATAGCATTATTATTCTAGAAAGATTCATGAAAAATTACATCTCTAGACAATATAACATTCTTATTTACGTCATCGTAGATACACTATGCTTTGGTGATATATGAGTAACCCAAGAATATGCACATTCAACTCCTTGCATCAAGCTTGCCACTTTGTTCCTTGGAAATCAAGGCACACTAAGTGGAACAAAATATCTTAAGGTTCCTTATCGAACAAATGTGGCCATACCACATTTCATAAGGAGTATTGTTGTTTTAGACCATAATATGGACATCTATTTTTGATATAAAATGCACATAGACCTGCATCATCTCAAGAACTCAACTTTACATTTTTTAGAAACATCATTGAGTGAAACATATTTGTGATAGTCCTATTCATTATTTCAGTTACATCATTTTGATGAGGATTGTATGGAAGAATTGTTGGATGTTTAATCCCATATCAGTGAAGATAGTTTCTCAATTTCATTAGAAGTATATTCTTTTCCATTATCCATACATACAAAACTAATATATAATTATGCATCATTTTCCATCCATGGATGAAACTTTTAGGAATTTTCAGAAGCTTCTGAATTTATTTTTGAATAGGTATTCCCAACACATTTTGGTGTAATCATCAGCAAAAGTCGTCAAATATTTGTTTTCATTTGAAAAAATAACATGCATAAGGCCACATATATCTAAATGAATCAGTGCACATTTTCAGTTTACTATGGAAGCATAATCATGAAAATATTATGTTATATGTTCTCCTAGGATATAAGAATCACATTGATTTAGTTTCCTTAAAATAGTTTGAAAAATAAAAACACCATTTCTTTTTAACATATGAATATTTTCATAATTATGATATCCAAATAATGTATTCCATAGAAGACTATATGGCAATGTGCCTTAGTTGTACTGAGAAATGTACATAGAGTTTTGTTTGCAGGATCAAATGTTAATTGTAGCTTAAAAAAAAATTCTTCCTCTATTCCAGTCATGAAAACTATGTTTTTATGCTTTTATTATCTTAACTTTGAAATCAAGCATATGAATCGAGTATCATTGCTAGTGAATGTGAACTTGGGATAGAAAATGGATCTGCAAATCTTGAAGGTGGAGTGCATCCTGTAAAATAAATTTAGGAAGTCAAAGAAATTAAAGCCTCCTGTTTCCAAGCCGAAATGGCTTGAAACATGACTTTTTTGCAAAGTAAATTTCTCCATCGACATTTTCATTGATATCTTCAAAGAAGTATTTTCAGAAGCTCATATGGTAGATCACAGCTGTATCAATCATCCACACATCTTTCGAATAAGAAAACGAAGTATGAAACATATCTCTAGAGACTCCAATATTGCAATGCAAACAATGTAATGAGTAGATTCATGTGCTTTTCCTTTTCTTAGATATGGTGTTTTAGCATTCTCTTTTTCACACTGTTGCTTTATTCTTTCCCAATATATTTTTCATGTGGATGCATCATGTCCATATCTATTATAGTGAATAAAGTGAAGTTCATATTCTTTTTATTGATGATGTTTACCCCCACAACTCCATTTTTCTTCCATCCATTCCCTCCTTTAACACATCTTCCTCTGGAGTAATATTACAATTGATTCTTATAGTTATATGCAAGCAACATAACTACTTCAAAGGACTAATAAGTTGTATTCCTATTCCCAAAATATTTCTATGATCTTGTGAAATTCTCTTCAAGAGAGTTAAAAGTAATTTCCTTAGTTGGGCACTAGCTTATAAAGATTCAAGATAGTGAGAATAAGTAGGATATATGTCATTGAGAAAATTGTGATAGGGATTCCCACTTTAACTCCAGTGACTTATAGACCATGCATGATAACACTAATATCTAAGGCCATAATAAAGGGGATATCTTCCTTCAACTCCGGGTTGAAGATTCTATAATCAATTGAGCTACTTCCAATTTTTAGTGTGATTCATATAAATATTTCATCTTCTTTAAAGCATCATAATAATTCATAATTAGAATAATATGATGACTCACATCTTCACTTAGAAAAAAAAAAATCAAGGAAAATACCTTGTTCTCCAAAATGGCTACGTGTTTGCCTAATGTGGGCTTCATAGGTGCATTGTCAACTTTTCCTTCAAAAGTTCCTTTCCACGAGTCATTAAAAAAAGGGTGCACCTAAAATTTCTGCACAATCCTTAGTAGTTTTCCTTTTGAGTGAGCACTACCCAAACAATAGAGATGAGACAATGCATATTTTCTAATTCAAGTTGATCAAATACGTATACCAAAGAAATCCAAAAAAAATACCAAAAATGTGCAATGATCCCAAAATAGAGAGTTGATAGTGAAAATGGGCCTAGATGTAAGAACTGCGATAAGGAATTATAATACTAACAGCTTCAAACGATACACTAATATCTCCAGAATGATTGACTAATATGCATGTCGAGTGCCACCTTTTTTGTCCAAATATTTATTTGTATTAAAGAGCGTAACATAGCTTTTTAAATTAAGAGTATATTGATAGATTGAGCACTAATAAATAAATAAGAATGGAAAACATAATAGTCAATTGAAATCATCATGGGTTTGATTTCTTTTATATAATATCATTACATAATATTGATTTGATTTGATCATCAATATGATAAATATGGGAAATCAATCATTAAGGAAAAATTTATGGATGATATGATTATACCCATGAGTCAAGTAAGAAATGTTGTAGCATTAAAGATTAATCACCATTCTGAACATGAGGTATCATGGAGAAAAAAAATGGAAATTAGGCACCTCATATTTATTACCAATGCTATGAATCATTAAGAATTCTCACTAGTCTTTCCCACACTACAATGGTTTTTAAATTGTAGCTAGCTACAACGTGCTTGAAATTGAACCAGAAGAGAAAAATATGCCAGGCTATTTGAGTACTGTCAACAAAACCCTCTATAAAAATACCTTAGATGCTACATAGATTTAGGAAATATTAGTATCGAAGGAATTCATAATTATTAAACTTTGTGTGAGGCCTTACGAGGAATAAGAGAGCTAATGGCTTAGTTTATGAAACAACAAAAATGGGTACAAACTTGATTTCCAATGGGAAAGGGAGGAAGAGTAAGTGTACAACACCCAAAGGCTATGATATTTACCTCATGCTCCTTGTCAAGTGATACTATTTTTTTTATAGGAGAACCAATAACTTCTTTGATTTAGTGATTTTAAAGATGTAATCCATGAGAAAAAAATTAAAGCATGATATTGAATAGAAGAAAGAGTCTGGGAGGTGGGAGGTAAATTAATAGATCAAAGTAAAAAAAAACAAGGACTACATCAAGCTAAAGTGAATTTGCATGAGCACAAAGTGTGTTAGGACAACGAGTGCCAGAGCATAGTGTGGCATAAAAAAAAAACAAATTTGCAATCGAAATGTATAAAATAGTAACACATAGAAAATGATGAATTTTCAACCATGCTCAAGCCAATTTATAACGAGAAAGGAAGAGATGGAAGATTTTACTAGCACTATAGATATGGGTAGAGATAGAAAATTTTCATAAATTTGGTAGTTGTCGCTTTGATACCATGTCAGGCCAAGGAATCAGAACCAAAACTCCCAAATTTTTATTATGAACTAATGTGATCATCATTATAGACATGAAGAGGGGTGACCTTTAGATTCTGATTCCAAGGTATTTTCCTATTCTACCTATTCAGACTTCCTAATTCACATATTTACACATTCTCACCCAATGCTTGAGGATTAGGTGTTGAATAATATCACATATGACATTGTACAAATGGGTGGCATAGGTCACTCATTAATCACCTCCATCCTCATCACCATCATTTGGATCTAGGATGTGATCTTTCCCCTCTTACTAGAATAAGGAACTCAACATTTCTTATTTTGGGGCATATTTTTTCTCATTATACATTTTCCCATAACAAATTGCAAACATACAAACTAATACTTCGAAATTAAAACCCATAATACTCACTGAATATTCTATAATTAATCATAAGATTGTAACTCTCCTCCACGTCCACGACATATTTTTAATACCACTCTATAATTGTAAAAAGAACAATAACTTATAATTTAAGAAAAAAATTCCTAGAATCAATTTAATTAATATAAAAATTATGTTCAATGAATGATCTCATCATGGATGTTTCTCCCAGTGATGGAAATTCACTAGGAGGTGGAGCAATCAGTTGGAAAGCATGCTCATAGGCTATTATATGGTTGAAATATGTAGCCGCCATGCGTGGATGGGATGGAGAACGTGGTGGAGGCTAGTTTTGATCAACCCCCATGGGTTGTACCAATGAAGGAATTTTCCTAGTCAAGTCAAACATCAGGGCAATGTGGTGATAGTGGTGCAAAACAAGTTGATGAAAATTGGATGGTAGTGAATGACGGGAAGGGGAAAGAGTAGAGAACATAGATAATGGAGGATATTGCATACACATTTATACTACTTCATTTAGTAATAAAAAATAAGATAATGAAATAATAATTTAAAAAAAAAGATGAAAAATTTTGCATGGAGGGATGGTTTTAATTCAGGATAAGTGACCGGGAGGTGCATCATATGAGCACACAACATGGACTACAAAATCGATGTCTAAAACTAGCGCCATTTCATCAGTAATGGTGGGGGGAGTGCTATGAGGTAATATCAACTGAAAACATGATATAATTAGATAGATTAATAAAAAACATAATAAATGTTAAATAATGTAAAGAAAATCAAGATAATAACCCTCACCATAAAGCTACATTGCTCATTCCCTCCATTTGTTCATGATAAGTCTACACAGAATTGGTGCATCTGTGAGGATAAAATAAGACTCCACGTGGCCTCTTTTGGTCAAGCATTATTGTAGATTCTAATGAAACCACCAAGTTACCATGTTGCACTAGCATGTGATTCATTATGTATATTATTGGCTAGGTCTCAATGATGCTATCCATAAGTATAGTATATTTGGTAGGGGGTTTAGGCCTTCATCGAGGTAGAGAAGGAACTATTTGGAACTCCACACATAACATCCTCAAGAAATATAGAGGGACAACCTTATTATTACAGGGAGGTTTATTATATACCAGAAATTTCCTATCCTTCAAATGATATAGAAATGGTTAGTAGGTGTAGTAGACCATACAATTAGTATTGTTTTGACTAATAAAGTTTTTTTTAATCTCTTAGAGAAACAAATAGTGTTAAGTAATGCTGAAGTCTCTAGTTTGTTATCTATTTAGATCAGTTTTATAATTTTCATACATTTTATCATTCTAATTATAAGTATTGGTTTTGGCTTTGGGAATTGGATATGGATGATATAATGAATTTTAATGACCTTGCAAGAGTTAGTGGTAATGACTTTCTAGTGTTTTGGAGATATTGTATCAATGAACTCAATGTAGGCAAGGATGCAACATTTTAATCATTTCAAATTTTTGGTTCTTGGTTTAGATTTGGTTATAATTTTTGATTTGGTAATGGTGGGTTTGGGTTCTAATCAGGTTTCATATTAACCTCTTTCCTTACAATTAAATATAGTGTTTTTTTTTTCATTTTTGTTTCCAATTGTAAACCAAAATTGAAAAAGAAAAAAAATAAAAAACATTAGAATACTCAACTGGGCTCTAAAGGGGAGGTATGGTGTTTGCTTGGTGCTTGAGTTCATTTTGGAGTTGAAAATTTTTCTCAATATCCCCCAAAAACATGTCAGAAAGTTATAATACAGTAAGAAAAGGGAGTTGTGTCTAGATAGATTAAAATGTCAGCAAGAATCTGTGCATATTCCTCTAAATGCATGAACATTGCTACGAAAATGTGCACATTCCTAGCACGTGCATATTCCCAACAATGCATGTGTGCTCCTAAGCCATACCAAGATGATAACCAAGATAGTGTCCTAGTTTTCACCTCAGGTGCACATGCATATTTTGGATAATGCATGTGCTCATATGGGTGTAAATTACTAACTGCATATTGTCATATTTTGGGCCATCATCTTCATGCACAAACCCTTATCTTATTTCAATTATGTATAAGTTTCGATGGTGTACTATCTTATCAATTGACACAAGACATAATGATAGAGTAGGTATAGAAAATATGAAAGATAATCCTAACAATAAAAGGATAGAGCTCTTGAATGTTTCATGTTATTGTTTATGATATTTCAATATGTTATTACTATTTATCTTATTTCAATCCTCATATAAGTTTCAAAGTTTTATTTCCTAATCACTTGGGTAAATACATAACAATCAACTAAACACATATAAAATATGAAACATAATATATGATACATAAGTATTAGAGGTTTCATTTCTTACACACATTTAAACTTCATATATCACTAATATCTTCCTCCAATTGTATATTAGTAGTACAATAAATGTCTAATGCACTATCATTAACTAGAGAAAATATGTTGAATGAGATGTTAACAAGCAACAAAAAAAAAACCCAATGGAAAATGTAATGAAACAACCTCATTAAGAGGAGCTAAGCTAAAAACCTAGTAACCAGAGTAGTCAATGATCTAATTTGATAATCCAACCAAATTATATCAAATAAGAGATATGTACGAAATAAATAACTTACTTGTTGATTTTATTGGGCTCTAGAAAGATGTGGTTCTGGTTTCCATTACTAGTCTAAGGGAATCTCTAAAACTTGGAAAATTTGATGGCCTAGAATTCTATACAAATTCTCTTATGTAAGAGAGTTAATTAAGAGTTTTCCAAGGCTACTTGGATGGATTAAAATAAAAATTGCATGAAAATTTATGGCATTTTGAAATTTTGAGAAAACAAGAAAAAAATGTTTACATGTGTTCCATGTAGTTCCACGTGGTAGCATCAAAAGTATTGAAATATATATGTATAAGATGATACAAATACTAATAGGTGGTATTATAGGTGGACCAATTAGGATCTAGCATGTGGCAAGTTAACCAGATAGGTGAGATGCATGTTAGTGAGGTGGCACTAACATGGCCGCGAGGTGGCACTAGCATGTCTATAATAGTGGCATGTGATTAGGTAGATTACATGACTGAATCATGTCCCACTCATTGACAACCACGTGGTAGGTTGAGTTAGAAAAAAATTCATACACGAACTGATGGGGTTAGAAATTGAACCCCCAACCTCACTGGAGAAAACAACAAAGTGTACCATTACACTAACTAATATAATTATTAAACATATTATTAAATTTCTATTTAAATTTTAATAAAAAAAATTTTTTTTTATAAATGGCAACAGTGAGGATAGACCCCACAACCTATGCCAACAATCCAAGCCATATAAACCAATGCTCGAACCATTAAGTTTGTTGTTGAACCAACAAATCTTATATTTAAATCTTTCCTCTTACCCAATATCTAGATATTGAATGTATGTGGGTTTGAACCTGTGGCTTCCCCATTGCAAGTTCAGTGTTATCAATATTGTGCCAAACTATCTCTGTATAGCAATGATCAGATATTGGATTTAAAATTGAAAATATAGCTAAGACCCAAAAAAATATTAATTTTCCATGGGATTGAACCCAAAACCTGGTGTATAAGAACACAATCTTTTTCTAATGGACTCGGGTCCTACGGTTGAAACATTGTTCTGAGTAATGGGAAACTCTGGAATGGAACCTGAGACCTATTAAACCTAATCTAGGCACCTTAACTAGTGTACCGGAGGATATTAATATGATTAGAAGGCTCAACACTATTACTTTAACATGTTATTTTCCTTGTGAAAATTGACAAACATCGAAGTTTAAAGTCATTTCCGAGCAATGCAAGGATGGAGAAGCACCATCCATTGTGAAATTATGCAAGTTACCCATGTCCCCAATAGTTTCTTTTAGATAAATTATGGAAGCTAGGGTAGTTATTTCTTGAGATACAAGAGACATAAGATGGAAAACTAAGGTAATTGTGAACACTTTTGAAGAAAATCAAGAATGGGAAGAGCATAAGATGAATACAACAATATTCCTTAAGCTATTGAGAGCATTGTGTTATAGGATTTAGTTGCATATCTTATTGTGTATATAGTAAAAAAATATAAAATGCTTCGCATTATAATATTCGAGGGGTTGCTTAGTTGAGGAGGTCGAGAGATGGAACCCAAATTAAGTGAACTCTTTTATCAATTTTTTTCCTTTTCTCTCTTTTTATGTTGTTGTTTCCTCGTTTTTAGACTTTTAATTGCTCACTAATATTTTTAATTTGAGTTAATTTTTATAAAAAAATATGTTAAATTGAAAATCAAGTCATATATTTTGTATCAACTACACACTCATTTCTCACCTTATTTTTTTCCTTTAATTCCACATGGCAGTTCTTTGGTTTTATTAAATGGTTGAAATTAATTACATGACATTTTTTCTTCAAGAACCTCACACTTAAACAATGAATTTCCTATTGATCTTCGTGAAGGTTATGAAATACAAATAACTTATGTACACATTCTAAATTGAGCTACATATAAATATTCTCGAATGAACCTATAACATAACATATACATTTGTATTGAAAATAATAATAGTTTCACTAGATATCTGATAATACTTTCCAAAATATTTTTGTTAAATCTCTTCCCAAATGAATCATTTCAAATAAAAAAATACCTCTATTTTCGAAAATTATTCCAAGCATTCATAATTTTTTAACTATTTTAGTAACCCTATTAATTCGTAACCCTCGCATACTAACATAGCACAACTTTGATAAGCCCTCGAACATGACTATTTTCCTAATTCAACCTCGTAGCTTAATTTTAATTCCCCAATATCGATATGTTTTTGGTATATTAATAATTATACTTTACTTCGATGTACTAAGCAATGTGTTGCTTTACCTTTTAGAAAATAACCTCGGAAATCTGAACTCATATGTTATAATATTATAAAAGTAACATACGCCTAGTGGTTACACCTAATTACCGTAATTCCCCATCCCTTCAATCTTGCATGATGGAACTTACAAGTTACCCTACATGATAATTGACATTTTATGTGTGTGTTCATCCGCACTCCTAACTTCACCTATGTATTTGCTTCACTATTATATGATCACGTTGTTAGGAATTGGGAATGTGCTAGATCTTGATCAGAATTTATATCACCTAGACAAATTATTAAATTTCCAAAGTTTTACATTTTTAAAGGTATTAGAATATTGGTAATTATTACAATATCACATAAGTTCAGCATGTATCTAATTCCACTTAAACAATTCTATAATGGATTGTTTTTTTTTTAACTAATAATATAATAAACAAATAATTAAAAATAAAAAGAGTAAAATTTTATCAAATTATGAACACCTTAATCCTTTGACATAAGAGATAAAGAGATGTCTAAATATTAATGGAATGTAATACATTCATGGAACCTAGGCATACTGTTTTCACATTTATATAATAAGTGAGGATAATGACTCTATGGTGTGATTCGAAAATTCAAAGAATGATAAAGTTGTAATCAATATCGTAGAAACGGAAACCGGACGTATTCATTTGTCAAACCCACTTCAACTGATAAATGGAAACAAAATAATTATGGATAGAAATAAAATTTTCAGGAATGTTATGGCATTCAGACTGAAAAAGGTAAAACCAGTGTAAATATATTTTTGTAAATATCAGATAAATTTTTTTGTAAATAAAGATAAAACCCTGCGCAATGAATATTTTTTAATTGGTGCTCCCATCGGTAAATGGAAGTGGAAGAGGTCACTACGCTTCCACGCTCACGCTCAGTCATGGTTTATGACGGTAAGGCTTCCAGGGAACGGTAAGATATACTAGCTCATCAGCTTCAATATTGTTTTCGCAGCTGAAAAAATGAAAGTACTCAGATATGCACAGAACTTAGGAAGATCAGTGAAAATATAGAGATGCCGGGCAGTATTTGTATCGATGACCCTTTCAACAAAATCGTGCCGACACGTTCAGCTGGCCTCACTATGAACAGAGGAACAATGCCTAGTGAAATGCGAAGCAACTTCGGACCTGATATAAAAGTGTGGGGCATCGCGCAGTAACAAACTCTCAATTGCCAGACTCTCAATTGGGTTGTTCTACAATGCAGGTATGGATGTAGAGGTGGCTCCATCATCGAAACTAGTGGATGAACACGACCCGTGCGTGTACACGAAGTTCAAACACGAAGACTACATTCGCAATTGCGTTGTTGTACAATGCAGGTATGGATGCAGAGGTGGCTCCATCATCGATCGAAACTAGTGGATGAACACCACCCGTGTGCGCACACCAAGTTGAAACACGAGTACTACATTCGCTATTAAATTCGGAGTATGGTTACCAAGTTCGAATTCGAACTCATATGATGATGAAAATTGTTTTTGGAATTAATTTCCAACTGCCTAGAAAAGGCAGCGAACAGACAGGGCGGCAAGTTAATTCCGCGGGGGTCGATGAAGGTTTGTGGGCAGAAGAGTGAACCCCATTACGTCATCAGCTGGGCCCACACAATTGCGTTTAACAAATACTTTGGGTGAATGTTATTTGCCCAGCGTACATGTTATGAAACACTTTTTTATTATATGTTTTAAAGTTATTTGTTTTAATTTTAAATTTAATATATGTAACTCATATATATTAAAAGGCCCGAAATGTAATTTTTATTACACAGCAGTATATATAAAAAGGTAAAAAGACAGAAATGTAATTACACAGAACAGCAGTGCGGGAAGATAAAATACATACAACAGTATGATCACTGGTAAATTGGAGATTGACGGTTAGAGGTGCCAACAAGCAAAATTCGACTTCAAAGCATTTTCAAGCGGTGCCGGCAGAATTAATGATGCCATTAATAAATTCTGAAGCGGTGATTTTTTTCAACGAATGGCATTAAATTCAATCTGGGATATTTTGTTATATACAGAAAACAGAGTGTTGTAATTTTTTTTAAGTTACATAGAACAGAAGTTTTATGCACAGCAGTGTATTGTTTGAAAAAGACAGAGAGTGTTTTTTTTGGAAAACAGAGTATGTACAACAGTATATGTTTTAGTGAGACAGAGTGTCATTTGTGAATGACAGAGTGATAGTTTTGCACTGTGATTGCAGCAGACAAACTATTTTGTAAATCTCTCTCTTGAGGAAGAATCTGTAACAAGTTTTTTTTATGAAATAGAATTTTTTTAGTTGAAACTCTGTCACTATAAATGCAATTTTAGAATTTTCTCTGTGTTAAGGAAGACAGTTTTATTATTTTGGAATTCTGAAACATTCCAACATGGTATCAGAGCTAGTCCATACTATTTGAAGGTCAAATAAGCTGAAGGAAAGGAGTTCTTTGTTGCAGTAGCTTCTCCAGCAGTGTGAAGACTCAGCCAAAAGGAATTCAAGGTATTTCTCTATATAGTTTTATGTGTTACTGTTGCAGAACAGTTAGTTAATTTAAACACACAGTCAAGTGTTTTTGAATCATAGTTAAGAGTGCAGAATGGCTGGAGCCAGCACTGGTATGGGTATGGGAAATATCCATCTCCCAATGTTTAATGGGAAAAATTATGACTATTGGTCAATAACTATGAGGGCTTTATTTGTCTCCCAAAACTTATGGGAATTAGTTGAGGATGGCTTTGAAGAGCCAGCAAATGAGGCAGAGTTTTATGTTTTAACTCAGGCAGGAAGAGAACAGCTGAAGAGTAATAAGAAGAAAGATTCCAAGGCTTTTTTCTCTTTGTATCAAGTAGTGTATGAGAGTGTCTTTCTGAGGATAGCAGCAACCAAGAAATCCAGTGAAGCATAGGAAACTCTCAAGACAGCTTATCAAGGCATGGAAAGAGTGAAGACAGCAAAACTTCAGTTGCTGAGGAGAGACTTTGAGACTCTCTGTATGAAAGAGTCAGATACTATTAACTAATTCTTCACTCATGTGATTGGAATGGTCACACAAATAAGATCTCATGGAGAGACTCTTGAAGATAAGAGGATTGTGGAAAAACTCTTGAGAATTCTACCCTCAATATTTGATGTAATTGTAACCACCATAGAAGATACTAAGGATCTCACAAAGTTTTCAGTGGATGACTACATGCATCACTGATGACCCATGAACAAAGATTGGGTAGGAGTGAAAACTCATCTCTTGAACATGCCTTTAAGACCCAGCTGTCTTTCGGAAGAGGAAGAGGGCAAGGTAGTAGAAACAAAAGAGGAAGAGGCATAAGCCAAAACAAAGGTGGAAGGAACAACCCTTCACATTCACATTGAAGATGCAACAATCAAAATCACAACCACGTCCAAGACAGCAGCCAACAAAATGGTCAGTAGAATGCTCAAGGACAAAGGTATGATAAATCTAATGTCCAATGTTACCATTGTAAAAAATATGGTCTTTATGCTAATGAATGTATAAAGAAGCAGCAAGATATGGCAAGTAGAACTAGTGCAAATTTCACTAAGGAAAATATCAGCCAAAATAATTTATTTTTAGCTTGTAATATGGCTGAAGAAAAGAATGAGGATTTATGGTTTCTAGACTCCGGTTGTGGTAAACATATGATAGGAAATATAGCAATGTTTTTTATGTTAGATGAAAGTGTGAAGTCACAAGTCACACTAGGAACTGATAGCAAAGTTTATGTTATGGGAAAAGGAAATGTAAATGTTTTTTAAATGTGTTAGGTGCAAAATAAATCCATAGCAGATGTTTATTATGTTCCAGGAATGAAGTGTAACCTCTTAAGTATTGGACAACTTGTCCATAAGGGGTATAATGTTTTCTTTGATAATGATATTTGTACCATCATGGATAAACCACCCAGTAAACAATGTATTGCTCAAGTAAAGATGACAAGGAACAGGATGTTCCCTCTCAGAATGAGAGCAGACTTGAAGAATGGTGAAGAGAAAGCAGCAATTGCACAGGAGACTTACCAAAGAGAACCAAAAGATGATAATTGGTTATGGCACTTGAGATTTGGACATTTTAACTTCGGAGGTCTTAATCTGTTGAACAGAAAATGAATGGTAAGTTGTTTACCATTGATAGAGAAACCGAACAACCTTTGTGAAGGTTGTATCTTGGGGAAACAACACAGAAAAAGTTTTCCTTCCGGGAAAAGCATCAGGGCAAAAGCACCCTTAGAGCTTGTCCACTCAGATGAGTGTGGACCGATGCAAACTCCATCGCTTGCAAGCAGCCACTATGTGTTAACTTTCATAGATGATTTTACAAGAAAAACTTGGGTTTACTTTTTGAAAAACAAAAGTGAAGTGTTTGAAAATTTTTGCAATTTCAAAGCACTTGTTGAGAAACAAAGTGGGCTGCATATCAAAGTCTTAAGGACTGATAGAGGAGGTGAGTATATCTCTAAATATTTTCTACGTTTTTGTAGAAAAAATGGTATTCAAAAGCAGTTTACAACTAGATATACTCCGCAGCAAAATGGAGTAGCCGAAAGGAAGAATAGAACCATAATGGACATGGTGAGGAGTATGTTAAAGGCAAAGCATTTGCCTAATGATTATTGGGCTGAAGTTGTACATTGTGCAACATACATTTTGAATAGGTGCCCTACAAAAGCAGTGATGAACAAAGTGCCGGAAGAGGCATGGAGTGGCACAAAACAAGGTGTCACACACATGAAGGTTTTTGGATGTGTGGCTTATGCACACATACCGGATCAGCTAAGGAAGAAGTTGGATAGCAAGGGGGAGAAATGTATTTTCATTGGATACAGTGAGGAATCCAAGGCTTATAGGTTATACAACCCATCAACCAAGAAGTTTATTGTGAGCAGAGATGTTCAGTTCATTGAAGAGGAAGCTTGGGATGGAAGCATAGAGAAAACAGTGAATGTTAAACACTGTTTATCTCATGATGAAAATGATGATGAGTTGGCTGAAATACATCCCAAAACAGCAGCACCAACACAAGAGCAGCAAAGCACACCCTTGAGGAGAAATGACAGTGCTTCTCCAAGCACACCACAAGGAGGAAATTCAAGTGCTTCTTCAAGCATTTGTACATCAAATGAAAGAGGTAAGAAATTCAAAAGTTTGAAAGAAATTTATGAAAAAGATATTGCAAATGAAGGTATCAATTCTTTGTTTGCTTTATATTGTCATGTTGATGATCCTGTTCATTTCGAAGAAGCTATCAAGGATAAGAAATGGATAGAAGCTATGGATGAGGAAATAAATGCCATAGAGAGGAAAAAAACTTGGGATTTGGTTGAACTCCCAAAAGGTAAAGATGTCATTGGTGTTAAATTGGTCTACAAGACCAAGAGTAATGCTGAAGGCAAAATAGAGAGACACAAGGCAAGGCTTGTTGTCAAAGGTTATAAACAGAAGCATGGGATAGATTATGAGGAAACTTTCGCACCGGTTGCCAGAATGGAAACCGTGAGAGCAGTGTTGTCCATAGCAGCACAAAACAAGTGGAAAGTTTACCAAATGGACGTGAAGTGGGCATTTCTAAATGGAGTGTTAGTGGAAGAGGTTTACATTGAACAACCTCTCGGTTATGAAAAGAAAGGCCAAGAGCACAAAGTATGCAAGTTGAAGAAAGCTCTTTATGGGCTGAAGCAAGTGCCAAGAGCATGGTACAGTAGGATAGATTCCTATCTACTGAAAAATGGATTTGAGAAATGTGAGGGAGAACCCACCCTCTACATCAAAGAAAAAGATGGTAAAATCTTGATTATAGTCCTATATGTTGATGATGTTATTTTTACAGGTAATGATGATTGCCTTATTGAACATTTTAAAACAATCATGAAAGAAGAATTTGAAATGACTGATATGGGTTTGTTGAGATACTTCTTGGGAATAGAAGTAGAACAAGATGAAAGTGGGAGTTTTATCTCACAGGCAAAGTATGTTAATGAGGTGCTTGAAAGATTTAACATGCAGGAAAGCAAAGCAGCAATCACTCCCACAGTGATGGGATTAAAACTCAGCAGAGAGGACAGCAGTAAGGATTTTGATCCTAGCTTGTACAAGAGCATAGTTGGTAGCCTTATGTATTTGACTGCAACTAGGCCGGACATAATGCATGCTGTTAGTTTGATTTCCAGATTCATGGAAAAGCCAAAAGATGCACATTGGCAAGCAGAAAAAAGAATTTTGAGGTATGTTAAAGGTACTAAAAAGTTTAGTATTTTTTATACTACTTCAGAATGTTCAGATTTAGTTGGATACACAGACAGTGATTGGGCTGGAAGTGTGGATGATTGGAAGAGCACTTCTAGTTATGTTTTTCATATGGGTTCAGGAGCCATTTCATGGGCTTCTAAGAAACAGCCCATTGTAGCGTTGTCTACAGCAGAGGTAGAATATGTGGCAACTACCGCAGTAGCGTGTCAAGCAGTTTGGATGAGAAAAATGTTGAGAAGTTTATGTCAAGAACAAGTAAAAGGGACAATGATTTTTTGTGACAATAGTTCAGCTATTGCATTGTCTAAAAATTCTATTTTTCATAAAAGGACAAAGAGCATTGACACCAAGTTTCATTTCATACGGGAATTGGTTAGCAATGGCGAGATTGTTTTGCAGCATTGCAGAACAGAGGATCAATTTGCAGACATCCTCACAAAGCCACTTCAACAAAAAAGCTTTGAACATTTCAGAAAATGCATGGGTATGCAGGAAAACCCAGCAGTTGAAATTAAGGGGGAGTGTTGGAATTAATTTCCAACTGCCCATAAAAGGCAGCGAACAGACAGGGTGGCAAGTTAATTCCGCGGGGGTCAATGAAGGTTTGTGGGCAGAAGAGTGAACCCCATCGGAATAGCTGCTTACGTCATCAGCTGGGGGCCCACACAAATGCGTTTAACAAATACTTTGGGTTAATGTTATTTTCCCAGCGTACATGTTTTGAAACAGTTTTTTATTATATGTTTTAAAGTTATTTGTTTTAATTTTAATTTTAATATATGTTACTCATATATATTAAAAGGCCCGAAATGTAAATTTTATTACACAGCAGTATATATAAAAAGGTAAAAAGAAAGAGATGTAATTACACAGAACAGCAGTGCGGGAAGATAAAATACATACAACAGTATGATCACTGGTAAATTGGAG
This sequence comes from Pinus albicaulis, assembly GCA_034641835.2. Classification (NCBI taxonomy): domain Eukaryota; kingdom Viridiplantae; phylum Streptophyta; class Pinopsida; order Pinales; family Pinaceae; genus Pinus; species Pinus albicaulis. Next base: position 1,387,701,923 of record CM076584.1, read on the forward strand.
ATTGACGGTTAGAGGTTCCAGCAAGCAAAATTCGACTTCAATGCATTTTCAAGCGGTGCCGGCAGAATTAATGATGCCATTAATGAATTCTGAAGCAGTGATTTTTGTCAACGAATGGCATTAAATTCAATCTGGGATATTTTGTTATATACAGAAAACAGAGTGTTGTAATTTTTTTTTAAGTTACACAAAACAGAAGTTTTATGCACAGCAGTGTATTGTTTGAAAAAGACAGAGAGTGTTTTTTTTGGGAAAACAGAGTAAATACAATAGTATATGTTTTAGTGAGACAGAGTGTCATTTGTGAATGACAGAGTGATATTTTTGCACTGTGATTTCAGCAGACAAACTATTTTGTAAATCCCTCTCTTGAGGAAGAATCTGTAACAAGTTTTTTTTATGAAATAGAATTTTTTTAATTGAAACTCTGTCACTGTAAATGCAATTTTAGAATTTTCTCTATGTTAAGGAAGGCAGTGTTATTATTTTGGAATTCTGAAACATTCCAAGAGTTGTAATAAAAAACATTCATGGTATTAAAGAATCACAACAGAAAATTTTAAAGATTTGATCTTGTGATTTTTCACTGGATTTAAGATTAACTCTGAAGTGGTCAAGAAGATTTGAGAGTTGTTCTTGTAATTTTTCAGGGGATTTAGGCTTAACTCTACAGTGGGAAAAAAGATTTGATCTTGTGATTTCTCAACCTGATCTTGTGACTTCTCAGGGGAGCTAGGCTTAATTCTGCAGTGGTCAACAAGATTTGATCTTGTGACTTCTCAATATGATTTGATCTTGTGACTTCTCAATTTGGCAAAAAATAAAGATTTAATCTTGTGACTTTTAAATCTTGTAGAAAATAAAATAAAATAACCCTGTAGTGGTCAATAAGACTTCTCAATCTGGAAGTACTTCAAGGAGAGACTCCACCAATTGAGTTAAGCCTTGGGGCTTGATTTTAGTCTCATGTTATCTCTAATTTACTTTCAATTTTAAATAACTTTTAACTTCTAATGAAATTCATTTTCAAAAATATATGTTCATCTCCTCTCTACAATTTATGTTTACTTAAATCTAAAATCTTTCCATAATTTCAAAACTTATTTATGTAAAATCCTTTCCAAATAAATATACTACATTTACAAAATAATCTATATTTTCTTAAATCTAAAATGATTCCATAATTTTAAAACTTATTTATAGATAATCTTCCATACATGTTTACAAAATTAATATCAAAATTTATTTGATGTAAAAAAAATTAATAAAAAAATCAATCAATTTTTATAAAAATTGGACCACTTTTACAAATTATCTTTTTTCTTATTTATATAGTTTTTTCCTCTAATTTTGGCGCTCCTCGAGGAAAATAAAATAAAAGCAAAACAAAATTTCAGATTTCCCCATTACTTCGATTTGGTTTTCGTGGATAGACTCCACCTATGTAAATCACCTGAAAGAGAAAACCCCATGTGAGAGAAAATAAGATTTAGACTTAGCATTAATACTGCTAATAACCATGTCATAACTTACTTTTTGAAATTAATAAAATAATAACATGTATTTAAAACTTGGGAAGATAAAAATTATTAATATTCATTTATCTACTCACAAAATCTAATTAATATGGGATTCTAACCTATAAAAGTTAAATAACTCATAAGTCTCCTAAAATGAAATTTGATTTTCTCGTTTTATCCTCCAGCTATTTGTGTTTAGGCACGTAATGCCCTTAGCTATGCTAGGGAATCAACAGTCTATTTGGATTGCAATTTAGATTATTGGCTCGGCCGGACTATACCTGAACCAGAGCTAATTTCGTCGAATTATTCGCTATACGAATCGTATTACTGAATTTTTATATTTAAAATTACGTGGACGGGAGCAAATTTCACCAAACTATTCACTATACGAATGGTATTACCGAATTTTTGTATTTAGAACTTGGATTGAGACGTATTTGGTAACTATGCGGGGAGACAACTTAAGGGTAAACACCCGAGTTGTTGACTTTGCCAAAATAGACATCAACAATTCCTCTTCTTTTTTCTAACTGAGATGGATATGTTTTATTTATTTGGAAAAATTTGGGTGGGCCAAGGCCAAGACAACCAAAGGTATATTGTAGCTTACTGACTTTCTTGAGAAGAAAGTTAGATTTCCACTTTCTCCTTATCATGGGATACAAATTTGGAGAGGTATTTCCTCATTTATACTAAGATCTCATTTCTAAACAAGGAATCCTTTTTTTTCCATAGAATTTGCTTCGCTGTTTGAATTCCTGAGGATGTGAAAGAATTTCTAGGAAGTGAAGTTGAGCAGTAATGTCCTTAATCTTCATAATGTCTTATTGAGGACTGTGTTGTTAAATTGATCCTTCATGTTGAGCTTTTTGATGAGAATTTCTGAGTCTCTGAAGACTTGGAATTTTTTGACACCTCTATCACATGCTATGTGGCATGCTTTTAAGAGGCCTAAGATCTTTTCCTGGTTGTTGGTTTGCTGCTCAACTCCCCAGCAGAAACCATCCCTTCTTGTTCTATCCAGGGAGTAGATAAAGCCACCTGCACCTGCTGCCATGGGGTTTCCCTTGGATTCTCCATAAGAAAATATCATGGTTTTGTTTTGGTTCCTCCACCACTCTTGAAAAATGTCATCTAGCTCTCTTATTCGCCATTCTAGGTTTATGATGGGTGAGACTACTGATTGTTTCCTCGATTGAGGGGCAAGGGCTTTCATCTAGTTCTTTTCTTTAGGAAGGAGTGAGGTGTCTTCTTTGTAAGTTTGCTACTGTACTAATTCAAGGAGAAAAGATTTGTGGGGGAGGAAGTTTCATTGTAAATTTGCTCATTTTGAGCCAGTCAAATTTGCCAAAAGACATATTTGGGGATGGATAGCAAGACTCTTTGCCAAATGTATTTGTTGGGGATACTATGAGGGTGATATTGGCACCATGCAGAAAAGAGCTCCAACACTGAGTTGTGACAAGGGACAGAAACCTGAAGATCATTGAGGATGAAACCGCCCACCTCTTTTGCGAACATGAAATCAATGAAGAGATGAGTCAATGTTTCGCTATTGTTTCTGCAAAGCACGCAACTTTGAGGTTGAGCATTGTTCCTTTTGGCCAGATTATCCCCTGTCAGCAATTTATTATGCATAAGTGTCAAAAAAAAATTATAATTTGGGGAGACCGATGGGGTCCCATACCTGCTTCTAGAAATTGGGAGTTTGAATTCAGTATTTTGGAGTTTGCAGCGTTCTGTAGCCTAAAGCAGTGGTGTAGACTCTGGATTGTCTCCAACCCCAGCTATCTGGCATATCCTTGTGCACTGGAGGAGCGTCGATTAGCAACTCTATGAGGGTGAGTTTTTGTTGGCGGAGATTATTTGGCACATCGTGGAGGTCCCAGCCGAGCCAATTCCTATGCCTATCCTAGTTGGAGAGGTCATAAAGGATGTTGATGCCCGCGTGGATCAGCCAAACTCTCCATTCTATTATGTCTTCATTTTTGAGGAGGGGATCGTGATCCATGATGCAATCATCCCATAATTTCGTCCGCCATCCATTTCCTGGGATGCAGTATATATTTTGTTTAAAAAAATTTATACTTTTCCTACAGAGATTCCAAACTTGAGTTCCGCTTACTATACTTTTTTCTAGCAGTGTCCTAAGAGAACCTCCATGCGTGTACTTTGATCTGAGGAGTTTTCTAACAGGCTGAATTGGGCCAGTATGAATTTTCCATAGTATTTTTCATCCTAATGTGAGGTTATTAAGGGATGGGTCTCTGATCTGTAATCCTCCATCCTCAACTGGTTGTTTAAGAAGCTCCCATTTTTCCAAGTGGAATTTTCGCCAATTTCTTTTTCGTCACTGCCAAAGGAATTTGCGCAAGAGCTTAGAGATCTAGTCGAGGATATTTTTTGGAGCCAAGAGGAAGGAAGCTAGGTAGACAAGAAGAGCAGTCAGAATATATTTGATAAGGATCAATTTTCCTCCTTTGGTGATCTAGTGACCACCCGAGGAGGCAATTTCGGACTTGATTTTGCTCATGATTTCTATCCACAGGGATCTTTTGTTGACCCTGGATGTTAATGGCAAACCTAGGTACTTTATTTCCTCCCATTGGGAAAATCCATCAAACCAAATGAGTTGCACAATGAGAGTAAGCTCATGTTTCTCCACGTTCCATCCATAGACTGCACATTTTATTTCATTAGCTAGAGCTCTGGTGACCCTACAGTAGCTTTTGAGGACAAAGTCAAATGCCTTTGCATTTCTAGGAGAAGCTCCTCCGAGGAGAAGAGAATCGTCATTGAAGAGGGCATGGTTCGAGGGATTCAAACCGACTGATATGCTTAATCCAAGCAAAGCCCCAACAATCCTAAAAGGTCGTGGGCTTGGCCCAGATCGGTTAATCTCTCGCGGCGAGCCACGCCCTCACTTAGGATCGAGCACAGGACCTGTCCCTATTTATGAGAGTGACCTTACCACTATGTCGGCTCCATAGACCTTGCAATGCCTCTGATTTTTAACCAATCGAGAAGGTACGAATAAAAAATATGAAGAAAAATTTTTAATTCCTACAAAATTGGAGAGTATGTATCTTAAATATTTAAATATATATATATATATATATATATATATATATATATATATATATATATATTGTTTTTTTTCTTATAATAATGTTTTTATTTTCTTCCTATTTATTTTGAAATTTAAATATGTTTTTAATGGTTTTAATCAATATAAACAATTTTAAACTATCATTTACTTATCAAAACTACAACCACACTTCTCTTATCCCCAAAATTTCTTTTCTTTTCAAAATTGAAAACTTCCCTGTATTTTCAAATCTGATCTAAAATCTTTTTATAATTAATGTTTGTTTAAAAATTAAATGTTCAAAAATAAAAACTACTCCTCCTTAATTTCAACTTTTATTTTATAATTAATATATACTCAAAAATAAAATATTCAAAACTTATAATTCTTCTTAATATTAATAAATTATATTTTAAAAACTAATTAATTATTATAAAATTTACTCCCAAAATTTTGATCATATTCTTCCTTTCCAGTTATCTCAGTTTTTTAAAAGTTTAAGAAAACATTAAAATAAAAAACAAGAAATTATCTCCACTCATAGTTAATTTTCATTTCCTACCTACAATCCAGCAATCTTTCCATTTCTTTCCTGCACTCCCATCGTAATCTACATACTTTTCTCAAAATCACCGCACTTTTTATTCTCGAGTACGCAAATTAACGCATTCCTGTAATGAACTTAAAACCCTAAAATTTCAATCAGCCAAATGAAACTACCTGAACCCATTTGAATTTCCATCGAATTATTCTATGTACTGATCGAATTACCAAATTTCGGTATTTTTTTCGTTCGATACGGGAGAATTGGTTAGTTTTGAATAAAACCAGCACATTAAACGAAATTAATTTAAAAATAAAAACCTAAAATATTCATCTTTCAAACCCATTTCAGTCCATAAATGGAAAATCGATATAAAATATTTAGGAATGTAATGATAATCGGAGTCAAAATTCGATAGAACCAGCGGAAATCTATTTTAATCGAGAGGATCATTTTTTTGGAAATTTTTGTAGTTAAAAGAGTTTTTGGATTACAAATATGATTTTCCATATATATATATATATATATATATATATATATATATATATATATATATATATACATATTAAAATTATTATTATTTATATTAATAATATTCATTAAAATATTTTTTTATAATCAATGTTAAATTATTTCATTTAAAATAAACATAAAAATAATTATATTAAAGAAAATCTAATTCTTTTATTTTATATTTTATATTTTAGTGATTGGAGATAAAAACCTAAAAAGCTACCTCAGTATAGAGGAAATTACTAGGAAAAGGTGGAATAAAGCTAGAAAGAGGAAAATCTAGCTTTAAGGTACTTTTGGGAAAGAAACAAAAGGAAACCCTAGGCACAAAGGAAAACAACATCCTGATTTAATTGGACGCACTTAAGGGAAAGGGGCAGAGGGGAAAGCAAGCTTAAATAAGAAGATTCGGGATAAACAAGAGGTTGTCTACTGGTGAAGAAATTGATCTCTGCTCGGGGGGGAGAGTTGTGGAGAAAGAGCTCAAAGGTTGGATGGAACTTAGTCTACCTTAAGTGGTATGCACCAGTTAATTTCATTTAGCTTATACTTTAGTTTTGTGATGAGTTTGTTGATGAAGTAAAATAGTATAGATATATATAAGCTTCTTGAAATCTGATTATGAGTATATGTTGTGGAATTAAGTTTAGGTAGAAATAGTCGTGGAAGGTCTGTACATTGAACAAATTTGACTATAATAAATATAAACCGTTTAGTATTGTTGTACATACATAATTCTAAAGAGTACCAACTCTCAAAATGTCTAAACCTTGAAGGCTTAGATCTAAGGTTCGGTGAGTCTCAGGAAATTTTTATTGAAATAATATTTATGTTTTAGTATTACTTTACAAATCAGTAAATTCCATTAGAAAACTCACACATAATCGAAATAATTATGTATGAAAATAAGTGAATACACAGTATAGCCAGGAAAATTCCTATGTTGTAGTATAAATGGGTAAGATAAATTATGAACTAAGAAATAATAGACAGAAAATGATATATATATCTTCAGGATGCATTTAGAAATAAGTATTGTAAGTGAAATAATGATTGTAAATAAAGTACTATATAGAAGTTATAACATACTTTCATTAAAAGAAAAAGAGGTCATTTCCATATAGGAAATAATTACACCATTATAAACGTTTCAGTCCATAGAGTTATACAGTTAAATAAAATATGTTTATAACAAAATTTTACAAAGAATGACTCTGTCCCTATTTAGAAAACTGTAAATTCTCTCGGAAAATTTATGCAGAGTTGCATATGAGAAAACCCAATGGGTACCTAGACCAACCTGGATAAAAGTATTCCACATATTATGAGAAAATAGCAAAGAGAAGTGTATGTATACCAATCCAAAAGTAGGTGATATATAATTATACCTGCAAGAGACAGAACTGAAATTTAGTTTTGGTTAAGGATTGTAGAATAATTGTAAATAAAAGAAGTAGAATTTAAGTGTAAAAGGGTTAAATTATTACCTTATCGACTGCGTTATGATTTTATGTCTCTGATCATAAAAAGAGATGTAATTAGTGCCGAAATTATGCACTGTACATATTTATTCAAAAAGAAAAAAAAAACATAGAGGGAAAAGTTGTGGCATACTCACACAGTATGACTAGTACATATGTATGTATATAGTAAATTTAAGGGAATAGCTCATTCTTATGTAAGATAAGAAACTTAAAAACGTTTTAATCGTTCAAACAGAAGTGAAACTATATTCTCATGTAAATACAACTACATAAGTATGTTGATGATGAACTGGGAACCATCATTAAGAATAACCGAAATAAAATTCTAAATTCTGAGAATGTAGGCATAACTAGAAATTGAGATTTCCTGTGAAGGGAGAGAAAAAATTCCGCACTAGAAAACCTAATAAGGGATTACAATCCATGAACCAAAAAAATTAAGAATTCTTTTAGAGTATTCGATCTAAGGAATCGATATTGAGAATTTAGTTATTAGAAAGCCTATGACAAAACCATTCTAGTTAATATAAGCCAACTCTTTAAAAGAGAAAAAGGGGAATACAAACTTACTCGTAGTGATATGGCTCTAAAACGACACACTAAGGAGGAGCACGAGGCTTCCTAGTCATTCAACTATGTTTCAATAAACGTTGTTAGAGTATTTCTACGTACAGGGGTTCCATATCTAAATTAAAGGCAATACAAACTATACTGTTATGAAACATCGAGATGTGTATTAAAATTTGAAAAGACATTCCAATCCCAGATTAAACATGGAGAGGAAATATCTCAGAAGAATTTCAATATCATATAAAATTATAGAAATATCCAAGTTACTGTGTATTGGAGAACTGAATAAAGTAAACTAATAACAAAAGTTTTGTGAGAAAATATCACAACTCTAATACTGGAAATGAAAAGTCCAGAGGGACAGTCTAACCCAATACCATCAATACCTCGCCAATAGCTATAGTGAAACATTCATAGTCCCTACGTCTTCTAAAATTATCGTACTATTACTTAAAACAAGTTACTCTAACTGGAATCTGGACAAGTAACCAAATGAAAGTTCCATAATTCATAAATATGCAACAACTCTACTTACTAGAAAAGCGCACCATGAAAGAACGAGTCCCTCCATTTCGTTCTGGTCAAATACATAAAATTTACTGGAAGGAATAAACTAAATTTTATGAACGGTGGACTAAAACCAAAATCCACAAAGATAAGATTTGATAAAGACCACAGTAATAGGGGATTCCTAGCTGGACGAAAGGTGAATGTAGTCTCTACGTGAACAACGCCATCTCATCTTCAGCATGCCAGAGCTAGTCTTCTCATTCGGTGAACATAAGAATAACAAATAATGAGCATGATCGGGGAAAGGCAAGTTGAATCAGAATGCATTCAAGAGAGACGAGAAGGGGAAAATGAGCCTTAGTCCAAATATTGAAACCTTTATGGAACGTCAAACCTTAATTGGATGTAAATCAAAACTGTTCACATGGTTAAAGATCCAGGATGGAAGAGTTTCCCTCAGATTACTGCATTGAATCGAAGATCAGAGAGCCATGTGACACGATACCTCCAAATTAATCTCGAGAGATCCCGTGGTATTCCACTATAGGTATTTGGTGTACTTCCATACGAAAAAGTCATTCAGAAATTTAAACCATGACAACTACAACACCTCGAAGCTCAACGAAAAAACCATGCCAGTCAATGTAATTAATGACCATATGAATCTAATACCTTTGCATTCAATCCAGAAGTTCACTTGCGTACAATATATGGTGTTAAGTGTATGATTTGTGTCCAAATACACCTTAGAACAGTTAAGAGAATTGAGATATTGATGGGTTCATATTTGGCTTGATTTAAAAATATAATAATTTAACCGGTGAACCCTATACATTAGAAAGTGGGGTATAGTAGAAGCTTAGTGGAAACATATACAATGAATTATAAAGTTTAGATGATGTGCATTTGGAAGTGAAAGAACTTAAGAGTAAATATAAACTCATGGTAAGTAATATAATTTCGTATCATTCGTTTAGCATTAAGTGACTAAACAAACGAAGAAACTTACACCCTTATAGAAGGGCGATACTATATTTAGTGCTATGATGAATAAAGATATATAGATATGGGTCATAGAATATATACAAGCCAATATATATATATATATATATATATATATATATATAAGAACTATTAACAGTTATGGTTAGACAATATTAGTAAGTAAATCAATGGGGGTTTTGATTTTACTAAATGCATATGTGATGGATTTTAAAATAAAGGTAAATCATGAGTATAGGGTTGAGGGGTAATGTGTATAGGTTATTATTATGTAATAGGAAGTTATTACTAATAGCTAGGAAGAGTGCAAGCTAGCTATTGCAATACCAATTTACAAGAAAAATATTTTAGGGAGAAGCTCCTGAAGGTAACACTTCATAAAGATTTTATAATGGAAGTGGCAGTTCAAACTAATAGAGTAATAAGTTTGAAAGAAGTATATCTACAGTAATGTAAATTTTTAATGATGGGTGTATGTAAAAACCTGAAAAATAATAACCTGTCCATATGAGGAAATAGGTGTTGGTACTATATTTAGGAAAAAAAAATTATGTCGAAATGGAGATGTCACAAATGGTATCAGAGCCCATGTTAACACACTGGGCCGTAATGTGTGCTCATACTAGAGAAAAATTTTGCTGCTGTAAATTTTTTATTAGACTTATTTTTCACTAATGTTTAATTTTATGTGCAATGAAACAATGCAAAAGCATACAGCTGCAAATGATGAGTAAAGGGGATTAGTTGTATGTGGATGTGGGTAGTGAAGAAAATATAGCAAATAGAAATGCTCCATTGCTGGCTATAATGCATTGAATGCAAAGAGAAATGATGCAACCGAAAAACCACAATAAAATGATACTTTAATCAGCAAAGAGCAAGAAAGGTTAATTAGAGAATTGACCTCCCGAAACAGCAATGAAAGTGAAGATTCTGGAAGAAAGAGAAAGGGAATTCTAAACCACTCATAATATTCTGAGAAATATGAGGTCTCTAGACAGCAGTCTAGGAGGAACAAGGAATTATAGGGTGAATTCTGAAAAAGCAAGCCTCCCTCCTATAATGGAGAGAAGGAGGAAGATGCAGAAGCTTGGCTTCTAAACATGATAAATTAATTTCAGGTTTATGAATATGAAATTAACTTAAAATTCAGGCTAGCTATCTATCAATTCAAAGGAAAGGCTACCTTGTAGTGGGAAGAAACCAAGATGGTGCATGGGATAGATGAGAAAATTGTCACTTGGGAGGATTTCTTAATCAAATTTAAACATAGATATCTGAATGAACGATATTATGATGATAAAGCCAAAGATTTTTATGAGCTTAGGTTGGGACAACTTACCATTGATGAGTTTGTAACTAAATTCACCAATCTACTTCACTAGGTACCTTATATGAGGGAAGATAAGGAAAAATTACAACACTTTTTAAACTTCCTACCTACTATATGCAAGACTAATATAGAATTTCATAATCCCAAGACAATGGATGAAGTGGTGTGTAAGGCAAGATTGTGTTACCAACAGTTCAAAGGCAGAAATGAACAAACAAAACACTGGTCGAACAAAGAAAAAGGTGACTCTAGTGGGAAAAGAACTAAAACAGCCTACTTAAATAACTTTGGGAGAAATCACCAAAGGAAGAAGTTTACTAAAACTGTGGAGAATCACCCAGCCCAATCGGAAATAGGGTCTAAACAGATAGATGGAAAAGTAAGAGAGAAAGAACTGTTAAAATGAGGTAACCTCCAAAGTGTTGGGATTTTTGGACAACCTCATCTATTGAGAGATTGTCCACCCAGAAAAATTCAGTACATACAAGTACTGAGAGAGAAAACTACTTTAAATTATGTGGCAAGAAACATCCCCAAAATAAGTGTTTCCCTGGAAGATCGTCAAGCTGAACACCAATCCACAATGGTTGAAATAGAAGGTATGATTGTTGAAAAACATGTTTCTGGTTTGATAGATCCAAGTGCATCTTTAAGCTATATAAGTCCTCAAAGGGTATAAAAATGAAAATTAAAGTCATATAAATTTCAGCAATCATGGATAGTTTAGTTGGCTACTGGGACAAAAATAAAAGTGACCCATAAATTACCCAAGGCAACTATAAAATGAAATGGGTACAAAACTGAACTGAATTTGAATATTTTACATTTAGGTTCCTATGATGTATCGGTAGGAATGGACTGGTTAGCAAAACAAAAAGCTATGCTAAAATGCTTAGATAAAACATTACATGGTATAGATGGTGAGGGAAAACCTATGATAGTAAAAGGGAAACCTGAGCCCATATCTGTGAGACAAATTTCAGCACTTCAATTGAAAAGAACGGTAAGAAAAGGTTGCCAGGTGTATGATGTAAAAGTGGAGGAATTGGGGCAACAACTTGAAAATTATCTTTTGAAAAACTTACCAGTCATCCGAGAGTTCAAATATGTGTTTCGAGATGAAATTACTCATCTGTCCCCTCAAAGATAAATTGATTTCTCAATTGAATTAGTACTGGGAGCTACACTAGTCTCTAGAACCCCATACAGAATGAGTACCCCCGAATTGATGGAGTTGAAGATGCAACTACTAGAATTGCTGGATAGAGGTTATATAAGACCAAGTGTATCCCCATGGAGAGCCCTGGTATTGTTTGTCAAAAATAAAGACGATACATTTAGGATGTGCATAGATTATCGTCAACTGAATAAACTGACAATTAAGAATAGATATCCTCTACCTAGGATAGATGATCTATTTGACCAAGTTAGAGGAGCCATAGTTTTTTCAAAAATTCATTTAACGACAGGCTACCATCAACTGAGAATTAAAGAGGAAGACATAAGTAAAAATGCATTCAGAACTAGATATGGACAATATGAGTTTGTAGTCTTACCTTTTGGGTTGACTAATGCACCTGCTACTTTTATGTACTTAATGAGCATTTTTTTGAATAAGTATTCGGAAAATTTTGTCTTGGTATTTATTGATGACATTCTGATATATTCTAAGAATGAAGATGAACATAAAGAAAATCTCAAAATTGTCTTACAAACACTGAGATATCCTAAATTGTATCCTAAATTTATAAAATGTGATTTTTTCAAAGATAAAATCCAATACTTGGGCCATATAATTTCATAGAAAGGATTAGCAGTGGACCCAGACAAGATACAAGCTATAATGGATTGGCCTATACCTACTGATGTTTCCTTTATAAGACCTTTCATGGGAATTGCAAAATACTATAGGATATTTTTAGAGAGGTTTTCATCCTTAGCCTACCCTATTATATCTCTACAGAAAAAATTGGTTAATTTTGAGTGGAAAAAAAATGTCAACATAGCTTTGAACAATTGAAACTTAAACTTACAACTGCACCTATTTTGAAGATTGGTGATCCAAATAAGGAATATGTAGTATGCACATATGCTTGTGTAGAGGGATTAGGAGGAGTGTTACTACAAGAAAACTCAGTCATAGAATATGAGTCAAGGAAACTCAAGAAACATGAACATAATTGTAGCGTGTATGATTTAGAGTTAGTTGTTGTAGTACATGATTTGAAGATGTGGAGACATTATATTTTGGGTAAAAATTTTACATCGATGACAGATCACATCAGTTTAAAGTATTTCTTCAAACAACCTAATTTGAATCCTATACAAGCTAGATGGTTTTCCTTCCTTAGTGAGTTTGACATGAAGATCAAACTTATTAAGGGGAAGGAAAACAAGATTGCAGATGCATTAAGCATAAATGATTATCATGGTGTTAATAATGTTGGAAGTAGTACAAACCTTGATATTGAAGGATTGATACAAGAAGTGATGAGACAAGACCCAAACTATGAAAAACTTTAGGAAAAAGTTTGGAGACAAGAGATGAAAGGGTATATGCAAAAACAGAGGGGATTGAATTGTTATAAAGACATATTGTACATCCCCAATGTAGATGCATTAAAAAAATAAATTCTAGATGAGTATCATAAACGACCCTATGCATGACATCTAGGGTATCAACAATTAATTTCAGCCTTAAGAAATAACATGTTCTAGCTAGGTTTGAAAAAGGATGTGGATAATTATTTAGCTAGATGCTTGGAATGTCTACAGATGAAGGTAGAGAATTAGAATCCAGCAAGATTTTTGAATACTTTACCTATCCCAGAATGGAAATAGGAAACAGTTTGTATGGATTTTATTAGTGGTTTACCAAGAACTAAATACCAACATGACTTTATCATGGTAGTAGTTGATACTTTGACTAAGCCTACACACTTTATACCAGTACAATCTACCTTCGACACAACTCAAGTAGCTAATGTATTTATGAAAGAAATTGTGAAATTGCATGGTATTCTTAAGATGATCATATAAGACAGAGATGCAAAGTTTACTGCCGCTTTCTAGAGGATTTTTTTTGGGGGAATGGGCACCAAATTTAATTTTAGCACCGCATACCATCCCCAAACTGATGGTCAAACTAAAACAACAAACCAGACTTTAGAAGACACTTGAGAATGTATGTTATGGACAGATCAACAAAGTGGGAGGACTTTCTTCATTTAGCACAGTTTTCCTACAACAATAGCTAGCAATCCTCAGTCAAGATGACTCATTTTGAAGCATTTTATGGAGGAAAGTTCTATATACCTCTAAGTTTGAGTCAACTAGAGGATAAGTTAATACTTGGACTTGATACTTTGCAGGAAATGGAATGAACTGTAAGGAAAATTTAGCAAAATATCAAAACAGCACAAGACAAGCAGAAAATTTATGTAGATAAAAAGAGAATTCATGGAGAATTCAATGTGGGTGATCATGTTTACCTAAGTACTAAACCAAAAAATATTACTTTTTACACTGGTAGCAGTGTAAAAATAGCACCACACTACTATCAACCTTTTGAAGTACTAGAAAGAGTTAGACCAGTTGCATATAAGTTGGCTTTACTTAGTCACATTAAGGTTCACGATGTTTCTGATGTTTCATTATTAAAAAATTATGTGCATGATCTTACTCATGTTATTGATTTTAATGTGATACAGGTGGAACCGGAAGGGGAATTCCTTCTAGAGCCACTTCACATCTTGGCACGGGAAGAAATTGATCTCCAAAACATAACAGTGGCCAGGGTGAAAGTGTAGTGGAGACACTTTCCACCCAAAGAGGCTACTTGGGAGTGATAGCAAGATACTAAGCACAAATACCAATCACTATTTTAAATGTGAATTTTATATTTTGTCTTTACGACATCGAGGATAGTGTTTTTTTTTTTAGGGAGAATATGTAATTTCCCTAGTTTCTATGATTTTATTAGACATTTGAACAAGTCCAAAAGGGTACAATGGACCCCAATGGAAAAAAATTATGTGGACTTATTTTATTATTTTAAGTTAATAAAATGAAATGGAAATTAACTATGCAAAGACTAGATTATGATTAGAGATCTAAAAACCAAATCCAGAGGATGGATAAGGTTCATAAGACTTTTCGAGTTCTCCAAAAATACTTGGAGGAAATAAATTGAATATTAAAAATTAGATTCTAGATAAAAATTAAAAAAAGCTACCTTAGTAAAGAGGAAATTATTGGGAAGAGGTGGAATAAATCTAGGAAGAGGAAAAACTAGCTTTAAAGTACTTTTGTGGAAGAAACAAAAGGAAAGCCTAGGCACAAAGGAAAAATATCATCCTAATTTAACTAGATGAAGTTAAGGGAAACAGGCTGAGAGGAAAGAAAGCTTAAATAGGCAGATTCAGGATAGACAAGAGGTTGTCTGTTGGTGAAGAAATTGATCTCTGCTAGGAGGTAGCTGTAGAGAAAGAACTCAGAGTTTGGGTGGAACCTAGTCTACCTTAAGTGGTATGCAACAGTTAGTTTCATTTTAACTTATACTTTAGTTTTGTGATGATTTTTTTAATGACGTAAAATAGTATAGATATATATAATCTTATTGAAATATGATTATGAGTATATGTTGTGGAATTAAAGTCAGGTAGGAATAATTGTGGAAGGTATATACATTGAACATATTTGACTATAATAAATATAGACTATTTTGTATTAGTGTACAGACATAACTCTGAAGAGTACCAAATATTAGAATGTCTAAACCTTGAAGGCTTAGATCTGAGGTTAGGTGACTCTCAGGAAATTCTTATTGAATTAATATTTATGTTTTAGTATTACTATACAAATTAGTAAATTTTGATGCAGGAGCATCAAGATCAATTTTTCATTATTTAATTATGTAATAGGGGGGTGATACATTTTAATTATTTTATTAATTAAATTGTTTATTTTAATAAATTACGAGGAAATGTGAGTATTTTTATATATATTCTTTTAATAATTAAAAGGATATGAGTCAAATAGGATTAGGTAACAAATTTAGGGAGTAGGAATTCTATGTATGGGACTTTGTTGAGTCCACAGCTAGAATGAATCTAATTTAGATTTAGTTCAGGATTGGGTGGAGAAATTTATGGGGTGAGATAAATACATTATTAATGTATAAATAGGACTGTTTTTGTGAGGAAGACCAAGAGTTGAGTGCGTGAGGAGTATAGGAAGAGTGAGGAGTGGTTTGAAGGGCCAAGAGCTAAGAGGCCACCCAATGTAATATTTGGCCAGACAAATTTTATATTTTATATCTATATTTGTTTTGAATAACTCTTCCTCCTTCATGTAAATTTGGAGTTGAACATTTTCATGGTTTTATTTGAAGAGAAATTGAGCATTTTCAAATAGAGTGAAGTAGTGAGTTTTTTTTATATGCTAGGATCTGCTTTCTAGCAGAATCACTTCATAATTTGCTATCAAAGATGTAAGATGCTTGTTTTGGATATATGCATAGACTTTGTGTGCAAGTGTGAATGCAGGAGCCAAATAAAAAAGAGAATAAATTGCCCATAAACAAGGACGCATTGGTAGAGTGCCATGGATCGGTGACTCCTCACGTTGATGGATTGGTTACAGAGGATTCCAGGCGGAGTCAACGAGAGCGCTAAGATTTCATGCTCGTTGAAGGTTTTCAATAGCATGGAAAAGCAACAAATATGCGTGAGCAACGAAGGCACAGAAGCCTTACTCAGTAATTGGAGGGCCATGAATAAAATCGAAATTATTTGGAGGTAGAATTGAACTTGTAAAGTTATGTACTGGAGTTAAATTTAGGGTGGTATGTTGGTAAATTCTTATCACTATGTAAGCAATCGCACCAATGGGGAAGCACGACCTTGCTTAGAATTTACAATCCCCAGTGTTGTGGTAATGTGTATCATTATTTGACACATGTGTGGCACCATCACCAAGTTGAGTGGATCACAATTGAAACATTGAAATCTTTTTCAGCGACATAATTTGACCTCAACCTGTGGACTTTGGCACGTTAATGTTGGAATGATATAGCAGAACCAGCGTGGTAATAGCATTCAACGAAAAATAGTTTGTAGCATAGACCGAGCGTCCATGTGGTAAATAAACAACGCAGGTGTAAGTAATACCTGACTGTAAAGTCTCTGGTTGTTAATATTCGATTGGAAATTGTTGAGTTTAATATATAACACCATGATGCCAGACGTGAGGAATGACAATTAAATCTGCATTTGACCCAAGTTATTCAACAAAATTTCAATCAATTTGCAAATAGAGGTTGATCAAGGGTAATGAAGTTTTCCTTAGAATTTATATTGATAACCATTGATTCTTAAATGCCATTTTCATATATATACAGATGCTCTCTTAAAAGTTTAATTTTTTTCTGCATGAAGTTTATATAATAGCGCTACAACAAATATCATGGTATTTAATGGATGTAGAGCTGCACACTAAATGGCAAGGGACAATTAGATTCTATCATTTGAGAAAGGAAGTCTGGGACTTATTAAAAAGGGGACATTTTTCTATTGATTACATCTTGTTGACTGATGTAAACCAAGCTTCACCAAAGATTATTTAGCTATTTCCTTTGCAGTGTAAAAGTAGGATTATTTTATTTTTCCTACATCAATTGTGGTAAGATGCTTGTGTAAGGGAGTTAGAGATAGTTGTCAAACAGTGGTATGGTTTGATGATTGCGAGCATGTTTGGAAAGAATGTAAGTGAAAGTTGAATGATTTACGATTTGCGCTATTCATTGTTTATAAATAGTGCGAGTCAAAACTCAACTTATGCTGTGTAATATGTGGGTTTTGACATTTGCATGAATGGTATTTGTGTGGAGTTGGGTGAATGGAAAGATTTTTTTTTGAAGATTCAATTTTTTTGAGAATTAAAAAGGATGTATGATTGATGAATAAATTAAGATTAGATCAGACTTTGAGTCTGAAATATGATCGCATATGGAGATACAGTGAAGATGAGAAATGGAACAATATCACAGAGAGATCTTGAAGGTGATTTGATATGTTTTATTTTAACTTTGGTTTTTTTTTTTTTGAAGATGATAGTTACAGAATACAGGTTTCAGATAGTTGAAGGGAATCTCAGCAAACAAAGATCACATTTTTAACAGTACTATTGAAAGAGACTAGAATTAGTTTCTGAATGAAAGCAAAGTGTGAAGCGGAACCTTGAAGAATTCCAACGGAGATTGGATAAGAAGGATAGTTGTGTGCAGCTGAGTTGAAGCCTAGAGGGAGTATAGAGGATGCCCAAAGAGGTTCCAAAGAATAAAATAACTGGTTCTTGCCAAAATACCAAGTCGAGAGAGAGGATTGGTGAGGTAAGTGGCAGCAAGGAAGACTATTGTTGTAGAGCCTTTAGTACAAATCATGATGAATGAGTGAGGAACTCATGAAGATCGAGAAAAATATGACTACTGAAGGTAATTGCAGAGGTTCTGAAGAATACCAGAACAGAGGAAATGAGAGGGAAGATGCCAAGTCAAATGGCATGAGAATGAGTTAAAAGAAGATTGAAAGAGAGAGAGAGATGAGATAAATTTTTGTCTTGATCCGTTGATGGGAATGTTACAGAGAGGTAAGGTAGACCAGAGATATGGATGGAGTATGAAGAGGAAATTCACATGTCATAGATTGCAAGTGTAGTGGGAGCATAGAGTGAATGCTCGATTGAGGGAAGAGTTACTCAGTTTAAACGCAGATTTGATATGTGAGACAGAATGTTGTTCATTTCTTCCTGAAAATAATAATGTGACAGAAGAGGAATCTATAGAGGAACCGAATCAAATGAAGGATTCAAAGCAACAAGGAGAGATGTTGACTGAAGCATCAAGTGAGACCACAAGGCCTGATGTTTTTAAAACTAATGATTTTTGTATGATTGTAGGCACATCATAGGGTGCTGAAAAAACTTTGAAGTTTGTTAAAGAAGAAGATTTAAATCTAAAATCTATTCGGAATGATGCTGAGATAGCAATATCTCAGAAAGAAATGAATACAAAGGGGTCTCATAGAAATATTCAGCAGAATATTGAAGCAGGGGAAGAAGGACCATCTGATGGTTGGTCAACAACAAATGAAGGTATGGAAAGTAGTGTAAATTTTCCAAGTTCTACCCCAATTGAGATCGTTAAGTTATATAGAAAATTAGATCTTCAGAGAAGAGAGTTGGAAAATCATAGGATCTGTACTCAAGGTGAGTTGCGGAAAGATAAAGACAAAGAAATTGTTCTGAAAAATAATTAGGAAACAAAAAGTGAGGAGGTAGGAATGATTCAGAAATTCGAAGAAGTTCATTATTTTGAACCAGAACAGGGATACATTCTTCAAATAGATGATGTGGAGGATGGACTAACTGAAAATCTTATAGAGCATTTAAATCAGCATACTGATGTGCTGATGGATGAGGAAATTTCAGAGAAACATACCGAAACGTTTCCATAGGAGAAAGAGGCACTGAGGCCTTATGTTTTCTATTTTAATAACTCTTTTGTGGGTACAGGTTTTATTGTTGACACTAGAGAAAATCTATTCGACCGAGAAATGGAACTGATAAGGCAGATAATGATGAAAGTATCCCGGAAGAAGCCAGGAGCAGTAAAACAAAGAAGAAGCAGCAAGAGGAAGACAACAGAAGATTGTGGAAGCATAGCCAGTGGGGCGATGCAACATAAAGTGTGTATACCTTGAGAAGAACAACAGACAGAAGCAACAACAAATGGAGAATTGCAGCACAAGATATGGGAACCAGGAAAAAAAGGGTCCGAAACACATGATCAGGTGATCATGATAAATTTCAACCTTGGGATTTTGATGCAAGAGCATCGAGCTCAATTTTTCATTATTTAATTATGTAATAGGGGGGTGAGACATTTTAATTATTTTATTAATTAAATTGTTTATTTTAATAAATTAAGAGGAAAGGTGAGGATTTTTGTATATATTATTTTAATAATTAAAAGGATATGAGTGAAATAGGATTAGGTAGAAAATTTAGGCAATAGGAATTATATGTACGAGACTTTGTTCAGTGCACACCTAGAATGAATCTAATTTAGATTTAGTTGAGGATTGGGTAGAGAAATTTATGGGGTGAAATAAATACATTATTTATGTATAAATAGGAGTGTTTTTGTGAGGAAGAACAAGAGCTAAGTCCATGAGGAGTACGGGAAGACTGAGGAGTGGTTTGAAGGGCCAATAGCCAAGAGGCTGCCCAATGTAATATTTGACCAGAGAAATTTTATATTTTATATCTGTAGTTGTTTTGAATAGCTCTTCCTCCTTCATGTAAATTTTCAGCTGCATGTTTTCATGGTTTTATTTGAAGAAAAATTTACCATTTTCAAATAGAGTGAAGCAGTGAGTTTTTTATATATGCTATGATCTACTTTTCTAGCAGAATCCCTACATCAAATTCCATTAGAGAACTCATACAGAATCGAAATAATTATGTATGCCAATATGTGAATACACAGCATAGGCAAGAAAATTCCTATGTTGTAGTATAAATGGGTAAGATAAATTATGAAATAACAAATACTAGTCAGAAAATGATATATATATCTTCAGGATGCATTCAGAAATTAGTATTGGAAGTGAAAAAATGACTGTAAAGAAAGTACTATATAGAAGTTATAACATAATTTCATTGAAATAAAAAGAGATCCTTTCAATCTAGGACATAATTGCATCATTATAAACATTTCATTCCATAGATTTGTATATACTTAAATAAAATCAGTTTATAACAAAATTTTACAAAGAAGTACTCTGTCCCTTTTTAGAAAATTGTAAAGTCTCTCGGAAAATTTATGCAGAGTTGCATATGAGAAAACCCAATGGGTGCCTGGACCAATATAGATAAAAATAGTCCACATATTACGAAAAAATAGGAAAGAGCAGTGGATGTATACCAATCCAAAATTATGTGATATATAATTATACCCGCAAGAGACATAACCGAAATTCAGTTTTGGTTAAGGATTGTAGAATAATGTAATTAAAAGAAGTAGAATTTAAGTGTAAAGGGGTTAAATTATTACCTTATGGACTGTGTTATGATCTTATGTCTGTAATCATAAAAAGAAACGTAATTAGTGTCTAAAATTATGCACTGTACATATTTATTCAAAAAGAAAAAAACATAAAGGGAAAAGTTGTGGCATATTCTCAGAGTTTGAGTAGTACATATGTATTTATATAGTAAATTTAAGGTAATAGATCATTCCTATGTAAGATAAGAAACTTGAAACCATTTTAATCATTCAGTCAAAAGTGAAACTATATTCTCATGTAAATACAACTATATAAGTATGTTGAAGGATGAGCTCGGAATCATCGTTAAGAACAACCAAAACGAAATTCTAAATTCTCGAAATGTAGGCATAACTAGAAATTGAGATTTTCTATTGAGGGAGTACAAAAATTTTGCACTAGAAAACCTAATAAGGGATTATAATCCATGAACCAACGAAATTAATAATTCTTTTAGAGTGCTCGGTCTAAGGAACTGATACTGAGAATTCGATTATTAGAAAAAGTATGATAAAACCATTCCAGGTAATATAAGCCAACTGTTTATAGAGAAAATGGGGAATATGAACTTAGCATATGGCTCTTGAACGACACACCAAGGAGGAGCAGGATGATTCCCAGTCATTCACCTGCATTTCAATAAAGATTGTTAGAGTATATCTACGTACAAGAGTTCCATACCTAAATTAAATGGAATATAAACAATATTGTTATGAAACATCCAGATGTGTATTAAAATTTGAAAAGACATTCCAATCCCACATTAGATGCTGATAGGAAAATTTTGACAAGAATCTCCATATCATATACAGTTATAGAAATCTCCAAATTACTATGTATTGTAGAATAGAATAGAGTAAACCAATAACGAAAGTTCTGTGAGAAAATATCACAACTGCAATACTGGACATGGAAAGTGCAGAGGGACAGTATAACCCAATTCCATCAATACCTCGCCAATAATTATAGTGAAATGTTCACAGTCCCTACGTTTTCTAAAATTATTGTACTATTACTTAAAATAAGTCACAATAACTGGAATGTGGACAAGTAACCAAATGTGAGTTCCATAATTCATAAGGATGCAATAACTCTACTTAGCATAAAATTGCACCATGAAAGAACGAGTCCCTCCATTTCATTCTCTTCAAAGGCATAAAATTTACTTGAGGGAATAAACTAAATTTTATAATCAGTGGACTAAAGCCAAAATCCACAAAGATAAGATTTGATAAATACCAGAACAATAAAGAAGTATTACCTAGATGAAAGGTGAAGGTAGTCTCTGTGTGAACAACGCGATCTCCTCTTCAGCTTGTCGAAGTTGGTATTTTCGTTCATTTAATATAAGAATAACAGAGAATGAGCATGATCCGGGAAAGGCGAGTTGAAGTAGAATTCATTCAAGAGATACGAGAAGGGGAAAACTAGTTTGAGTCCAAAGATTGAAACCTTTATGTAATGCCAAAACCCTAATTGGAAGTAAAACCGGACTGCCCACGTGGGTAAAGATCCATGATGGAAGAGTTTCCCTTGAATTAGTGCATTGAAGAGAATATTAGAGAGCCATGTGACACGGTACCTCCAAATTAATCTCAAGATATCCCGAGGTATTCCACTACAGGGATTTGTGTACTTCCATACAATGGAGCCGTTTAGAAATTTTAAAAATGACAATTACCACACCTCGAAGCTGAACGACGAAACCACATCAGTTAATGTAACTAATGACCATACTAATCTAATACCGGCGCATTCAATCCAAAAGTTCACGTGCGTATAATATATGGTGTTAAGTTTATGACTCATGGTCAAGTAAACCTTTCAACAGTTAAGAGAATCTAAGTGTTAATGGGTTCATAGTTGGCTCGATTTAAACATATAACAATTCAACCGGTGAACCCTATACATTAGAAAGTGGGGTATAGTAGAAGGTTCGTGGAAACATATACAATGAATTATAAATTTTAGATGGTATGCATTGGGAAGTGAACAAATTTAAGAGTAAATATAAACTCATGGTAAGTAATATAATTTCGTATCATCAACTTAGCATTAAGTGACTAAACAAACAAAGAAAAGTACACCCTTATAGAGGGGCCATACTATAGTGAGTGCTATGGTGAATAATGATATATAGATATGGGTCAAAGAATATATATAGGCCCGAAGATATATATATAAAAGTAAGAACTATTAACAGGTATGGTTTAACAATATTACTAAGTAAATCAAAGGGGGTTTTGATATTACTAAATGCATATGTGATGGATTTTAAAATAAAGGTAAATCATGAGTATAGGGTTGAGGGGTAATGTGTATAGGTTATTATCATGTAATAGGAAATTATTACTAATAACTAGGAAGAGTGCAAGCTATCTATTGCAATACCAATTTACAAGAAAAATAGATTAGGGAGAAGTTCCTAAATGTAGCACTTCATTAAGATTTTATAATGCAAGTGGCAGTTCAAACTATTTGAGTAATAAGTTTGAAAGAAGTATATGTACAATAATGTAGATTGTTAACGGTGGGTGTATGTAAGAACATGACAAATAATAACCTGTCCATACGAGGAACCAAGTGTTGGTACTATATTTAGGAAAAATAAATAACTTATGTCGAAATTGAGATGTTACATTATTAAATGCATAATGCTGATGTGACTATTAGAAATTTCTACATACATACATACATACATACATACATACATACATACATACATATATATATATATATATATATATATATATATATATATATATATATATATATCATAGGGTTATTGCTAACAATAATTATTCAATTAATATAACTATGAACACCTTTTATACATAATGATGGATTTATTAACCATTCGAACATAAAAATATTAAATCAATTATTATAAGGCTTAATATTCTAAAATCCAACATTATAAACACTAATATTAATATTATAAACCAAAGGGGAAAAAAAAACTAAATGGAAAAACAAAGCCTTCTCTTAAAATCTTAGAATATTAATAAGAACAATGAGATACATCATGATATTAAACTTGAATATTATAAATCATCACATCATCAATCCTTAAGCTTAATATTATTAAACATATGGTTATAAACCCTAATATTGGTATTATAAATGCTAATAATAAAGCATATTAATGATATAAACTAGGGTGGTCAATTTTATAAACCCTTGAGAATAATAGACCCAATGGGTTAATATTATAAACCCAAGGGATAAATATTATAAAACCTTAAGATTAATAAACCTATGGGATTAATATTAATATTATAAACCCTAAAATTATAAAATCAAATATTATAAACCTCAATATTTAAAACTGAACATTTCAAACCCTTATAGTGAATGGCATATTAGAAACCCAATATTAAAAAAATGAATATTATAAACTGGAAGGATTAATATTATAAACTCGAGGGGAAATAAACTCAATGGATTCATATTATAAACCAAATGGATTGATACTATAAACCCAAGGGATGAATAGTATAAACTGAAGGGATTATTCCTATTAAAAACTTAACAAATTAAAAACCCAAGAGATTAATATTAAAACCCTAAAGGATTAATACACTAAATTTAGATGAGATATACCAAACGGTTTTCCAATGGGAGGTCGGTGATGGCTCCTAGGTTCTTCGCATCGAGTTCCATTGACGCCACCTTTTCTCTTTTGTTCTTGTCTAGCTTTGCTGTTATCAATACCTCGGCTCCTTCACTCCAGCGGGAGCTTTCCTTGGATACCCTAAGTTGGTTTCACGGCAGTTTCTCAGACTCCCTTGGCACCACCCAGTCATTGGCCCTCCTCGCCGCTGACTTAACTGCTATACGCAGTGTTCTTCTGCAGGTTGGTACCACTCGCGCTACCGTCTCTCTACTTTCGTCCAACTGCACGGTGGCTCGGCTTTGCTACTTGGCCATCTCTTCACTTGGCTGTCGACTTTGCACCCTCTATAGATTTTCTTACAGGCTTCTTCCCTATGCTGCATCCTTTTGTTGTGTCCAAAGGCAGAGTATCTATAGCTCGGGTTAGGGGATGGCTCTGCAGCCCTGCATTTCGACTGAAATAGCTCTGGCTTGTAACTATGATAGCATGGATCCTCAATGAATCCAGTCAAATATCTTTCAAATACAAGTCTCTCTTCCAACGACAAAAACCATGCTCCTGTGGGTTTAGTCCTCTTTTACAGGGCTGCACCTCTCTAAGGCCCTCGAACAGAAACTGAGAATCCCTTCTTCTTGTTTTAAGCTCCTTTTTGCTGGTAAGCAGCTCATTGATAATCCACCTCTTAAATTTTACAATATAGAAAGGAATGTCACAGTGATTCTGTCATATGGACTGAGGGGAGGCACAACAGGGTAGTCCTTTGCACCCAAGGGCTTCTCCTACAAGGAGGCTATCAAGGCTCCTACTTCTTCTCCTTCTGCCCCTGCCCCGAAGGCTCCCAAGCCTTTCCTAGTGGAAAAAATGGAGGAAGTTCCTTCCGTAGAAATAGCCCACCCAGAGTTGGCTGGGGTGCTCCAAATCTATGAAGAAAATGCCCTCATCTGCAGATTCAATGGTCTCTGGCTGTGATTAGAAGATCTTTACAGTTGGGTTCATGCCACTTGGACCAAACACTGCAAGATAATTTTATGCTCCAAGGGTTTCTTCTTTGTTATTCTAGTTGACAGTAAGGATTATCAGACTACCCTCACAAGAGGTCCTTGGTTCTGGGGTAAGGCATGGCTTTTCCTTACCCCTTGGTTCCCAAACATCGATCCCTCCACAGTAGTCATAACCAAACTCCAGATCTGGGTTCGACTTTCCAACCTGCCTGCTCACCTTTGGAACTGTGCGGTCTTCGAAGCTATTGGTAATACTCTGGTTCGATTCCTTGCCACAGATCCTTCAAGAGGCCTGAAGGGTCTCTACACCTACGGCAGAATATGTGCCGAAATTGATGCCAACAAAGGACTACCTGACCAAATCATTCTCAAATTTGGGGATTTCTCTTGGCCTCAACCTCTTGACTATGAAAACACAACTTTCCATTGCCGACACTGTCATCAGAATGGTTATCTTCAGAACTCATGTGCTTAGTTTCTAGCAAGTCATAAATCTAGCAAACGCAAACCAAAATATAAAATCTGGAAACCTTTTGACCCCCCCCCCCCCTTGGAGGACCTTGATTCTAGTAGCTCCAAAGATGAAGGGAGTGATTCAGATGAAGATATTGCTACTCAATAGCAAACATATCCCTCAGATGTCCCCGAGAGGCCCCCTGTCTCCTCAGTTGTTCAGAAATGCTCACATGTGTCCAACTCCTCCGAATCGGACTAAGATGCTCCTCCTGGGAGCCGTAGTGATTAGAAAGGGGTCTCCATCTCTGTAGGCCCTGATGGTTGGGTCAAAGCAGTCAACAAGAAAGGGAAAAAATTTCTCATTTGGCACTCAACCCTCTCTGGTTAAGGCCTTGCATCTTTTTCTTCCTCGATGCTCTTGCTCCTCTTTTTCTGCTTTGTGTAGCCTGTTTTTCTTTTGCCACGAGCCCATGGTCCACTTGCATGTAACCGTTGTCTCTGTTGGATGGCTGCCTACTGTCATCAGGGGCTCTTCTCGCCCTGTATGGCTCAGCTTTGTTTCATTAATTTTGTCTACATTGTTTCCTCGTGCTATGTCTGGGGAACACAATTTCCCGTTGTTCTGTTACCAGCATAACCCTCTGTAATTCTATGTACATTAGGTGCTTTTAATATAACTGCTGATTTACAAAAAAAAAAAAAAAATACACTAAATTTATTTACATTACAAACCCAAGGGATTAATAAGCACAAGTAAATATTAATATTATAAACATAGGTATTAATATGTAACCTTTGGGGATTATTAACCCAAGTGATCAATAAACCCGAGGGATTAATATTATAAAACCTAGGGATTAAAACTCGAAGGGATTAATGAACAAAACTAATTATTAATATTCTAAAGTGAAGATATTAGAAACCCTAGGGAATAATTAACCAAAATAATTATTAGTATTATAAATTGAAGTGATTAATAAATCCAAAAAAATTATATTATAAACCAAAGGCATTGGTAAAACCAACGGATTAATAATATAAACCTCGAGGATTAATATTATAAGCTCTAATATTAAAAAATGTAAATTTAAGAGAATAATATTAAACTGAAAATAAATCCAAGAGATTAATATTAGTATTAAATCATAGATCCAAGAGTTTAATAAACTAAAGGAATTTTCATTATAAACCCAATCTATTATAAATCCAAGAGATTTAAATTAAACCCTAGGATTAATATCATAAACCTTATGAATAATATTATATGCTAGGATTAATATTATAAACCTTATGAATAATATTATATCCTAGGAATATGAATCTTTAGGTTAATAAACTGACATGATTGATATCATAAATTCAATGGACTAATAAACGCAAGGAATTATAAACCCATGAGAAGAGTAAAATGTTAGAATATTAATAAGAACAATGTGATACATCATGATATTAAACATGAATATTATAAACCGTCACATTATCAATCCTTAAGATTAATATTATAAACCCTAGGGTTATAAACCATAATATTGGTATTCTAATGATAATAATAAATCATATTGATGATATAAATCGAGGTGATCAATTTTATAAACCCTTGAGAATAATAGACCCAATGGGTTAATATAATAAACCCAAGGGATAAATATTATAAACCCTCGAGATTAATAAACCTATGGGATTAATATTAATATCATAAACCCTAAAATTATAAAACAAAATATTATAAACATCAATATTAAAAACTGAACATTTCAAACCCTTATAATAAATGGCATATTATAAACTCAATATTAAAAATCCCAATATTATAAACCTAAAGGATTAATATTATAAAATAGAGAGGAAATAAACCCAATGGATTAATATTATAAACCAAATGGACTAATACTATAAACCCAAGAGGTGATTATTATAAACCCAAGGTATTAATAAACCCAAGAGATTATTCCTATTAAAAACAAAACAAATTAAAAACCCTAGAGACTAATATTAAAATCCTAAAGGATTAATACACCAAATTGATTTACATTACAAACCCAAGGGAATAATAAGCACACATAATTATTAATATTATAAACATAAGGATTAATATTGTAAACTTTAGGGATAATTAGCCCAAGCGATCAATAAACCCAAGGGATTAATATTATAGAACCCAGGGATTAAAACTCAAGGGAGTAATGAACCAACCTAATTATTAATATTCTAAACTGAAGATATTAGAAACCCTAGGGAATAGTGAACCAAACTAATTATTAATATGATAAATTGAAGTGATTAATAAACCCAAAAAAATTATATTAGAAACGCAAGGCATTGCTAAACCGATGAGATTAATAATATAAACCTGGAGGATTAATATTATAATCTCTAATATTAAAAATTATAAATATAAGAGACTAATACTCAATTGAAAATAAATCCACGAGATTAATATTAATATTAAGCCCAAGCTATTAATATTCTAAACCAAGAGATTAATAAAGTAAAGGAGTTTTCATTATAGGCCCAATGGATTAGAAATCCAAGAGATTTAAATTAAACCCTAGGATTAATATTATAAAACTTATGAATAATATTATATGCTAGGATTAATATTATAAACCTTATCAATAATATTATATCGTAGGAATATGAACCTTTAGGGTAATAAACCCACGGGATTGATATCATAAATGCAATGGACTAATAAACCCAAGGAATTATAAACCCACGTGAATACTATTAAGCACGAGGAATTAATAATATAAACCCAAGGGATATAAATCCTAAGGTAAATATTACAAAACTTAAAATAGAAATTAAACCCTAAGATTAAATTTATAAACCTTAGGATGAACATTATAAACCTAGCTATAAACACTAGAGATTAATATTAAAAACCCAAGGGAATAACGTTAAACCTTAGGATTAATATTAAATCCTAGGAACAAAAACCTTAAGATTAGTAAACCAAAGGGATTAATATTGTAAACTAAGTGGATTATAAACTAAAGCAACTAATATTAAACCCTAATATTAATATTATAAATCATAGTCTTAAAATTAGACCCTAGGAATATAAGCTCTATGATTACTATTAGAAACCCTACAAACAATATTATAAACCTAATGGATTACTAAATCCATTCAATTAATATTAAAAACTAGAGGCATTATAAACCCAACAAAATTACGTTATACCCTGCGATTAATATTAAACAATATTTATTAATATTATAATATTTGAGACTAATATTATAAACCTAAGAGATTATACTATAAATCCAAAGAATTAATAAACATAAGGGATTAATATTATAAATTCAATGGATTATAAGCGCAACAGAATAAGTTTAAACCCAAGGGGTTAATATTATAAACCTGAGGGATTGATAAACCCAAAGGATTAACATTAAAAATCCAAGGGCTCGATAAACAAAAGGCTTTGATATTAAACCATATGACTAATATTATAAACCATAACACTACAAATTATAAAAACAATATTAAACTTAATATTATAAACTAAATATTAAAAGTTCTTAAGATTATAAACCTTATATTCAACCCAATTTATGTAATCTAACAATGCAACACTGAATAAATTACAATGCAATGCAACATTTCCATATGTTTGTTAGACTTATTTTGATATTGAGACAATGTTTGTGACAATGTTATGTTGGATCCATTTTTGTACCATTCCAATTTTATAGTATTTAATCGTTGATATTATAGTCCAAAGCTACTAATAAACCCCATGGATTAATATTATACACCCAAGGGATATAGACCCTAAGATAGATAATATAAACCATAGAATATACATTATACCCTAAGATTCATATCATGAGGCTTGCAATTAATATTATAAACCCACTGTTGACCATTGTTGACCATGATTGAATAAGAATAATTATTGACCATTGTCAACCATGATTGATTTTCATATTGAGAGAATATTTGTCACAATGTGACATTGGACCATAATTGAACATGGTTGACAATGATTGACCATGGTTGATTTTCATATTGACAATATTTGTCACAATGTGACCATGGCTATTGGCAATAATTGACCAAGATTTTCATATTGACACAATATTTGTAACAATGTGATGTTGGAAAATGGTTGATAATGGCTGACCGTGGTTGATGATGGTTGATTTAGATATTAAGACAATATTTGTGACAATGTGACGTTAGACAATGGTTGACCATGACTGACCATGGTTGACCACAATTGACCATGATTGATTTTCATTTCGAGATAATATTTGTCGCAATGCGAAATTTGACCATGGTTGACTATGATTGTAGACGGTTTATTTTCATATTTATACAAACTTTTATATAATGTAATGTTGGACCATGCTTGACTATGAATCGTCATGGGCGATGATGGTTGGTGATGCTTGAACATGTTTTATTGTCATACACATGCAATATTTTTCACAATGCTACATTGGACCATGGTTTACAATGGTTGAAAATGATTATAAACCCAAGGGATTAATATTATATACAAAGGGACTAATAAATGCAATGAATTAATACTAAAAACTCAAGGGATTATAAACACTTAGTAATTATATCAAATCTAATGGTTTAATATTATCAGCCCAAGGTATATAAACCCTAAGATAAATATTATAAACCCTAAAAAACTTTGGGATTAATAATATAAACCCAAGATATTAATACTATAAATCCAAGGAATTGATATTCATAAGGGATTAATATTATAAATTCAATGGATTATAAGCAGAGGAGAATAATTTTAAACCCAAGGGGTTAATATTATAAACCTAAGAGATTGATAAACCCAAAGGATTAACATTAAAAATCAAAGGGATTTATAAACCCAAGGAACTGATATTAAACCATATGGATAATATTATAAACTGTAATACTACAAATTATAAACTCAATATTAAACTTTGATATTATAAACTAAATATTAAAAGGTCCTAATATTACAAACCTTGTGTTAAACCCAACTTTTGTAATGTAACAATGCAACATTGAATAAATTACAATGTAATGTAACATTGTGATAATGATTGTTAGACTTATTTTCATATTGACACAATGTTTGTCACAATGTGATGTCGGATACATTTTTTTACCATTCCAATGTTACAGTATTAAATCTTTGATATTATAAGCCAAAACAAATAATAAACCCAAGGAATTAATACTAAAAATGTAAGGGATTTCAAACCGGAGGGAATTAACTTAAACCCAAGGGATATAGTAAGATTAATATTAGAAACCCTAAAATAGACATTATACCATAACATTCATATCACGAGCCTTGTGATTAATATTATAAATCCTATGGATTAATAAACCCAAAGGATATTTATGGAAAGCCAAAGCGATTACAAACCCAAGGGTATAACATTGAACCCTAGGAAGCATATTATACCATGAGAATTTAAACCCTGAAATTAATAAGCCTGAGAGATTACTATTGTAAATACTAGGCTTAATATTAAACCCTAGGAATATAAGCCTAATTGTTAATAGTATAAGCTGAAGGAATTGACATTATAAACCTAATTTATTATAAAACCAAAGGATCTATATTAAACACTAAGACTAATATTAAAAACCCTATCAATTATATTATACCCTATGAATATGAACACTTAGATTAATAAACCCAAGATATTAATATTATAAACCCAACGCACTAATAAAAATAAGGGATTGATACTAAAACCCTTAACAACCCAAAGGATTAATACTGTAAACCAAACATATATAAACCCTAAGATAAATATTATAGACCCTAAAACAAAAATGGTTGACCATGGTTGATTTTCATATTGAGAGTATAATTGTCACAATGCGGCGTTGGACCATGCTTGACCATGATTGATTTTCATATTGAGAGAATCTTTGTCACAATGTGACCTTGGACCATAATTGACCATGGTTGACCATCATTGACCACGATTTATTTTCATATCCACAATATTTGTCACAATGCGACATTGGGAAATGGTTTATAATGGTTGATCATGGTTGACGATGGTTGATTTTGATATTAAGAAAATATTTGCCATATGTTGACATTGGACAATGGCTGACCATGAATTACCACAGTTTATTTTCATATTGACCAAGATTGATTTTCATTTTGAGACAATAGTTATCACAATGAGACATTTGACCATGGTTGACTATGATGGAAGATGCTTGACCATGGTTGATTTCCATATTGAGACAATCTTTATTATAATGTGATGTTGGACCATGCTTGACTATGAATGATGATGGTTGAAGATGGTTCACGATGCTTGAACATGGTTGAATTTAATATGGAGACAATATTTTCCACAATGTGACATTAGACCATATTTGACCATGATTATAACCCGATGGATTGATATTATAAACCCAAGAGGCTAATAAATGCAATGAATTAACACTAAAAACACAACTGATTATAAACTCTAGGTGCTAATATTAAACATAAGGGTTTAATATTATAAACGCAAGATATATAAACCATAAAAAATATTATAAACCCTAATATAAACATGGTTGTCCATCGTTGGTCATGGTTGATTTTCATATTGACACAATATTTGTCACTAACACGACGTTGGACCACGGTTAACCATGATTGATTTTCATATTTAGACAATCTTTGTCACAACGCAATGTTATACCATGTTTTATTTTCATACTAAAAAAATATTTGTCAGAATGCGACATTAGACCATGGTTGATCATGATTGAGATGGTTGACCATGGTCTATTTTCATATTTAAACAATATTTTTCACAATGTAAGGTTGGACGATGGTTCGGCATGATTGGCAATGGTTTATTTTCATATTGACGATGGTTGAACATGAATGGTTTTCATATTTATACAATGGTTTGCCACAATGTGACGTTTAAATGTATATTATAAACCCTAAAATAAACAAGGTTGAACATTGTTGACAATGATTTATTTTCATATTGACACAATCTCTATCACAATGTGATTTTGGACCATGTTTGACCATGATAAATTTTCATATTGAGACAACATTTGTCATAATGTGACATGGGACCATAGTTGATTTTCATATCGAGACAATCTTTGTCACAATGCGACGTTAGACCATGGTTGATCATGGATGACCATGATTGACATCATATAACGTTGGATCGAGAGTCAATCTTCATCACACTGTGACCATGATTATTCACCATAATAATATTATTTAATGCTATTAATATTAATAATTAATTTTAAAATTAATATTTATAAATATTTTTAGAATCTATTCTTATGTGATCCATATAAAATTGTAAAATCTCTTTCGGTAACAATCACATATAATGGAACGTTGTCGACGCGTTTCGAACCAACCAGTGTGGTTCATCATCAGGACTAGGTGAGAGATCAGATCAAATCAATAACCTTAAATAGATGTATAGATGGTTAAATATTAATAATATTAAAAGTAATATTATTATTATTATTCATATTAATAATATTAACATAAATAATTAATATTAATATTGATATTAATATTAAAATTAATATCTAATGTTAATGATACTAATATTTAAATTTATTAATTCATATTAATAATATTAATATTAATAAAATAAAATAAAATAATAATAACAATAATAAATAATATAGTAAATTAAAATTTATTAACATTATTGTTAATACTAAATGTTGCAAATATTATTTATTAATATTAATGTTTTGATATTATTTATACAAATAATGGTAATTTCATTAATAATATTAATTACATGTTATTAATATTAATAATTCACATTAAAATGAATATTAATATTAATAATATTAAAAATAATATTGTTATTCAGATTACTTAATATTAATATTAAAACTTAAATATTTATTAATATTAGTATACTCATATATCTATATTAATTATTTAATATTAAATATATTAGTATAGTAATACATATATAACAAAGTGTAATAATAGTTAATATATTAATAATATTAGTACACTGTTATAAGAAATTATTATAATTATTATAATATATTAACAATAGTACTAATATTTCATTAATATTAATATTCATAATACTCAATCAATATAAAGAGTGACATTAATATTAAAACATAAATATTTATTAATATTAATATACTCATATATATTAATTATTTAATATCAAATATATTAGTACGGAAATACATATATAATAGATTATAATAATAGTTAATATATTAATAATATTACTATATTATTATAATAAACTTTAATAATTATTATAATATATTAATAGTAGTATTAATATTTCATTAATATTCATATTCATATTATTTAATTAATATTAATATTAATAACATTTAATTAATATTAAGAGTGGCATTAATATTAAGGTTAATATTTGTCAACATTAACTTTAATATTAACATAAAAATGTATTATTAGCCTTTGTAAATTTTCAATAATATCGTTATTAATAATTTTAATAATTATTATTATTATATGTTTATGAATGACTATGTCTAATTATTATTTGATTGTGACTAATCATAATTGATTATAGGTGTCAATCTTCACCATGTTTAAACATTGCTAACTATGTTTTCACTATAGTTAGCAATTGTATAGTTATAATTGACCATTGTTAACTTAAATTTATCATGATTGAACATCACTTAGTATTGTAAAATTTAATAACTATTATGATATATTAATATTAATAATAATATTTAATTAATTTAATATTAATAACATTAATTAATATTAATAGTTATACTAACATTAATATTGATATTTATTAATAGTTGTTAATATTAACTTTAATATTAATAAGAAACTTTATCATTAATTTTAATAAACTTTTAAAAATATTATTATTACGACTGTGATTATTATTGACTATAAATTATTATGTCTAATAGTTGTTTGATTATGACTAATCATAGACTAATTGTCTATGTTCATTATATTTAAACATTGCTAACTATTTTTTCACTATGGTTAACAATTGCATGGTTATTGTTGAAGATTTTCTAAGATAATAATTGACCATTGTTGATTGTGTGTATCCCATAGTTGAACACGAGTTCTCATTGTTTCACATATTATACAATGATTGGACATACATTTCTATGATAGATTATGGTTGTGCATTTTAACAAGGATTGATTGCATTCAATCATAAATATTCTTGGTTAATCTTGTTAAGACATTCTAACCTTAAATATTTTTATTATTAACATTAATAACTGCATTATTATTATTAACTTTAATCATTAAATTTTAATATAAATATTATATATTATTATTAAAGTTAATAAAACTTTTTATGATTAATAATTAATATTACTTATTAAACTCTAATATTAAACTTAATGTTAACAATTATTAATTTTTAATAATAATAGTAATATAATAATAATAATATTTTTAAATTTATATATATAAATTATCGCATGATAAAATTTAAGCATTTGAAGTAACCAATTATGTTAATTCATGCTTCCAAATAATTAAATGTATTCTATTGAAGCTACCTTTCATTATCCAATCCCTTTTATGATCCAATCAACATTTCAAGACTAAAGACACGTATCAAAATAGGTTATCACTCTAAAGTTTAATATTTGTTTCTTTTTAATATTAGCTTTAATTGTGAGTTTAATAATCGAGTTTGAGCAGACTAATTGTGAGTTTAAATAATCTAGTTTAACCACATATATTAGGTCTTTCTAAGTCAAAATAATAACAATAAATGAATGAGAATGTTCACCCACAAAATATTGGTTCTAGAAAATCTAAATATGCAATGATTCTTAGATTTTTTTGAATGTCATTTTTTTACATTGTAAGAGAACATTAGAACTTCATAACCCAGCCATCAAGTTGCCAGGTTGGGATTTTTTAGTTCCACATCACGAGATTTTTTGTATTCTTTTTAATGTTAATAATAGGTATTGATGATGGAGGAGCACGACTTTCTTTTCATTAAATGATAAGTGGCAGGTGGTACGATAAATTCTAATCGTAATTTTGTAAATTTTAATTTCTTTATGTTTTTTTAGTTTGGTTCATCGAGTTCACTTTAATTTTGATAGGTGGCACTCAACAAATTACATATTAAGTTTTTAATTAAAATTTTTAAAAAATTAATTTAAGTATGGTTTAAACATGTGATTTAAATACTAAAAGAATTCAGTCGTTTTAATTTCATTTATTGAACAATCAAAACGATTAATTACAAAAATATTAAAATTTCCAATTCCAACCAGAAATACGCCTATCGAAAATAATAATTGTTATATTTTATTTATACGAAGATGAGAACTTTATAGAGGTTCGATCTGAAAGCAACAAAAACTATGGGTTTTTTTTCAAGAGCGAGAATCATTAATTTGCAATATAGAACCCCACAGATGCCAATATGATCATATTTAAACAAGTAAAATTAGAAATTTTTGTAACACGAGTTGATCCCATACATTTATTTTTATCTTCTGCCTGGTGAAGGATTCATGTATATATAATATAATGTGATGTCTAGCATGAGAAGCACTCCAAGATAGACAACTAAGTATACTTGCTAACTCTCCCCTGCATATGACGACGTCGTACACAACATGGCTTTTCCCTTCAGAATTTTAGTGGAGGCTGGCAAGTCATTCTTGGCTGCATCATTCGCTGTGGCCCTGCATGATTCTTCATCTGCATAAAGTAGTCGTTGGGGGTTTTTTGCGTAGCTGGTTCTGCAGGGGCTTGAAATAGAAACGAAATCCATTGACATTCAGGCACTTTCAGTGCTAACAATGGAAATTAAATGACTAAAAAGAGAAGAAATCTAACGCTATAAACAAGGAAAATGAAACATACAAGACAACCTTTCACAAGGAATTGCAGTATAAATAAAGTGAAACTCTAGCATTGTGAATATTGGAAAAAATAATGACATAGGTGAGAGGCTATGCTCAGTCATGCCGTGTCCATAGCTTGTTCAGATTTGGAAAATTTTCAGTACATGCAACAGCCGCAGCTTGATTCGATTTCGGAAATTTTTAGTACAGGCAACAACTACCCCACGTTATTATCCTTATACAATATCCGAGTGCGTACCTGGCCAGTTGTGGTACTAAAAGAAATGATTTGGACATTGGGATGTGCTCTATTGACTTCAATGGCTTGAGTGTTGTGTTTATTGGTTTTTCAATATGATTGAAAATTTTATTTTTTAAATTGTAATTTGAATGTTATTGCATTTAA
This sequence comes from Pinus albicaulis, assembly GCA_034641835.2. NCBI lineage: Eukaryota > Viridiplantae > Streptophyta > Pinopsida > Pinales > Pinaceae > Pinus > Pinus albicaulis. Next base: position 1,387,738,893 of record CM076584.1, read on the forward strand.
ATAAATAGTTACATTGTGTTTCCTCGTACTTGTAATATTTTTGTCATAATTTTTATATATTTGTTTTATGATTTTTTTATTTTTAAATTTATAAAAAAATTATATCAAATTGAAATCTTTGAAAATACTTTAAAATTACTTAAATAACATATTGATTTGAGTTTACTCCGCATAAATAAAAATGAAATAAAAACAAGATATATATAAATACACTTACTAAGAATTACTACCGACCATTATTTTTATACCCTCATTATACATCAAAAATTTATGCAAATCAAAGGCTTTACAATTCTTTGGGTTGCACCACTTGTTAGCCCTCATTAATAATTCTATAAGTTATATAAGTTAATTGGTTGATAAATTTTTATCAATATCTATTTATAATAATCTATAGTAACTATATGTAATATCACTATAAATCGCATGTATGTTGGCATTCACTATTTTAATGGAAAGATTATTATTTGTTTACCATGTTGAAATTGCCCAGAAATGGTTGATGTCAAGAACCGATTGCGAATTAGTTTGTAACTAATTTGATTCATTTTCTTCCCCTCCCAATTCTCTAATTGATAATATTGTGGTGGCAAAAAAGAGAGTCGAGTGCAATTATTCTAAAGTAGGAAACCCTTTTCTAATGACATTACAGTCTTCAAATCTACTCTTTGTTCACACATATGGGATTCGAATCAACTCCACAAGTTCTCCAGTTGAGAGGAAGTTAATTCATTAATTCATTGATGTCGTAGTCGTTCAAAATTTAACATGCAATTCATCTAAGCGGCGAAATGCCCTAGCTGAGAGCAAGCTATTTTCCGGCATTGAAGTATACGCCAGAGTGAAGGTGGTGTATGTCAGAGTGAAAATAGAGATTTTCGTAAGGTTAATTGAGCCTATTTTTGTTGAAGTATGTCTTAGCTATATTAAAATTTGGAAAAAACCAGTATATTAATTTATTGTAGGAAGAAGATAACTAATGTTCATGGGATCATATACCATATCTATTATGGTATTTTTCTTCAAAAATAATGTGTGCTTATATGCATATAGATATTTGCTAATTTTTCTAATTTTCTAGAAAAAAAAAATGTGTTTATTTTGTTAAATTTTTTTGATAAAGAATATGTTCTTATACACAAATAATAACTATTTTGTTAAATTTGTTCAAGAAAATTAATACAATAGCTATTACTTCTGTGTATATAAAAAGTTGTTCCTTTTCAAGGAAACTCACACAATAGCTAATCTTTCTATGCATAAAACACATGTTACTTTCCAATAAACCTAACCATAATAGGTAGTCATTTGTGTATATAAAAGCATATTGGTTTCAAGAAAACTAGCAAAATAAACACATTCTTCTTCAAGAAAAATAACAAAGTAGGTATTATCTATGTCCATATAAGCATATGTTATTTTCATTAAAACTTAGCAAAATAAATGCATACTATTTTTTCCATAGATTTATCAAAATAACTAATATCTATGTGCATATAAGCACAAATTATTATTCAATAAAACTATCATAATAACTATTTTCTATGAGCACATGAACATTACTTAACTTCTATGCACAATAAAATCATGGATATATTTCTCCTAGATTATAATTTAGGTAACATGTGCCTCAACAAAAATAGGCTCAGCTAACATTGTGGACATGTATATCTTCACCTTAGTGTCCTCCACTTTCCCTCGAACTTATACCTCCATGCTTGAAAATGGTTTGCTCTCAGCTAGGGAATTTGGTCGCTTAGATGACATGCAGGCCGGTACAATCCCATGGATGTTAAAGGTTGAATGACTACTACATCAGTGAATAATTTTCCTCTCAAATAGACAACTTGTAGAGTTCAATCAGACATCTTGTAGCGTTTAATAGAATATCATCTATGTGAAAAAAAGAAAGATTTTAAGAATGTAACGTAGACAGATAAGGGTTCCCCAATTTGTAATAATCGTTCCCTCCTCTTTCTAAAATGTTGGCCACCATCATATTATCAATTAGAGAATTGTCATGTAATAAAACCAATCAAATTATTTAAAAACTAATTCATAACTAGTTCTTCATATAAAACATTGTGAGACAAGTTAAACATGGTAAATAAATAATAATATTTGCAATAAAATCATGAATTCCAATTTATATGAGGTTTATAGAGATATTATATACTCCTCCCCTTAAATATAGCATTGTATTGGGCATTCATCTCTTCTTTCTTTCATCATTATTATGTTTTTTCCCAATCTTATTTTTTATTAGAACTATCTTTTCATTAATATTTCTTTTATATTTGCTATTTGCTTTTTAATTCATCGATTAATAAATTTATAACATTAATTATAATTTATAAATAAAATATATAGATTAGAATCAGTTAGTATAAGCAGATATATTGTCTTGTTATTTTAATACCCATACTTAATCTTGACTGTTTATTTTGATTATATGTATCATTAATTTGATCTTTGATGTATCATATTTAATTTCTTATTAGCTTATATTTAATCCTAATTTAAGTACATTAACAATACTTAATATACATTAGTCTTAGATTAGTTTTATATTAATGATAGTAAATTAGTATTAGTTTTCTCTTAGTATTATCCTTTGTAAGAGGAGGAATCTAAAGGCTAGTGAAGCCTTAAAACCTTTTGAAATTGACGACGCCAAAGAACTAGGGATATTATAGGAGCTCAAGTATGGTTTTCTTCTGCCTTGTTGGCAAAGGTGCATGAAACTCGCATTAATAGGACACAACTTGGTGTTGGTTGACTGCTTAGAGAATTGAAGAAACACACTCTATGATTGGGAGGATTGTTGGAGGTCCATAATCAACCTACAAACTTCATAATATAAGTACTTTAACATTTTATGTGGTTGCTTGGCATGATTTTGTGGTATTATTACATGGTTTCATTTATGTATTATGCCTTCCTATGCACATGTATTTGATTATGCTTGAAATGGTAGTTGACATTAATTTAGGATTTTTCTTTGTTTTTGCTGTGATGGTTAATTTATTGTGCCATGGGATATATCATGGTTAAATTGACAATATATTTTCCAATACATTTTGAAATGTGAACAATTTCTATGAGTGGTGGTTCCCAATTTAAAGGTTCGGGAGTTACATGTTGAATAAGACATAAACAAGAATCACAAAACCAAAGGGAAAAGAAAATGGAACCACCTCATTAAGAGGGGATGATTTAAAACCCAAATAACCAAATAATTCAAAAATCCATGTTGACAATCCAACCACAACTACATCAAACAAGCTATTTCCAAGAAGGAAATAACTTGCTTCTCTATTTTTTTACGCTCTAGCAATTGGCTGTAATTTCCACTACAAAATCATTTCAGACATTATTTTTTCTTTTGAATTACTGTCATAGTCTTAGCGTTCTATCACATGGTGGAATTTATTACGCAAGAGTTTTACTTCAAGAAACTCACACTCGCAATCTTTAATTTCCTATCGACCCTCATGGAGATTACAAAATACAAAACACTTATGCATGCAATTGTATTTTTCCATGCCTACAAAATAGAGATACAAATTCTATATCGAGTTACCCTGTAGACAACCACATAAGGATCTAATCACATAACATTAACATGTATATTCGTGGGACATTGAAAATAACCATAATTTTGCTAGATACTAGATGATATTTTCCAAATGAATTTTTTTATATCTCCTTCCAAATAAATCATTCCAATTAAAGAAACATCTATTTTGAAAAATTATTGTAAGCATCCATTATTTTGGACCGTTTAAAAACCCTATTAATTTGTACCCCTGGTCCACTAACATAGCACAATTTCTATAATCTCTCAAGCAAGATTATAAAAAATGAGTTATCTTCCGTTATTATAATTCTACATTCTTAATTTTAATCACTCAATATGAATATGTTTTTAATATATTAAAAATATTACTTGACTTCAATATACTAAGAAATATGTTTCTTTCATTTTGGCATGGTGTTTTCTTGGAGCTTTGAAACCTAGATAATCCTTCTCCAAACAAAGTGAATTTGTTCGCTATCACTACAAGAACACAATAATGACAATTAATAGGGGTGACATGCATGAAGTTGAGTTATTTTACAAATAAAATAATGATAAACCTACTATTAATTCCTAATTTTTGAGTTAAATTCCATTGCAATAATCTTTATTGACAATGAACCGTAGATGCACCTTAATGCCCCATCCCTTCTATCTTACATGATGGAACTTACCATTCCATTCATAATGATTTACATTTTATGTGCATGTTCACTCAAACTTAATTTCAAGTCGACTTATTCCTTTTCCTCACTGTTATGATCACATTGATTTGAATTTATGTTTCTGCTCAGATCCAAATCAAAATGTGCATCGACTAGACAAATTATTATAATATTAAATGTTTTACATTCTTTAAATGTCATAAAATATTGGTAATTACTATAACTACACATAAATTTGGCATGTATCTAACTTCATATATAAATATTTTTATAACATATTAGTAATTACTACAATTACACATAAATTTTGTAATTTTGTATATATCGAACTCCATACATAAATATTTTTATAATTGAATGGGAATCTAAATTACTTTAAAAATATTATAATTGTAAGAAGAAAAAAATTTATGACCTCCCTTGACATAATGAAACATGTAAGATTGATTCAAAACATTCATAAAACTTAGGAATACAATTTTTTACTTGATATTTTAATAGTGCACGCCATAGGGTCTACACTATTTAATTAAAAAAACAAAAATAAACTTCTAAATCAAATTCACACCCAATTACTCAAATGAATAATCAAAACATAAAATATTTGCATATAACTTGGCCTCATGATTGGCCTCTCCTCACACTCACACACTCTCTTCTAGATCTCCACCATGTCTCATGGGCTCACCTATTTATACGAATGGATTAGAACCCGAGGTAGGTTCTAGATCCCTAAAATAACTCCCAAAATATCTCTGCTAATACATAATACCTTTCCTCTAGTCACTAAAATCTCTCTTTCAATCCCTTATCCCTAACTAATCCATGATATTCTCAAGCTTCCATACTCATCTCGAATTTTCTCATATTTATAATAATCCAATTGTCTCCTAAAAACCATAGGAAAATACATTAATTAATTATATCCTAACTTACAAAATAACTCATTTGGTAGATGAATAATCCAAGGTAGATGCTCCTGCATCAGATTCCCAAGGTGAAAAGAAAACATGGTCTCATGACCATCAATATTCATAAAATGTTTAGAATTCTCCCGAATCCCAAACTTTCATTTACAGTAAAGTAGTTGTGTGTTGTCAATGTTCTATGTTTCTAAGCTTCTGACGTATTTATCCCTTCTCTTTGTTGATGTATGCTTCCTCAGTTGTCATCAACCAACTTATGCCATCTTTTATTATTATTTTCTTCTTCTCCTGGAATTCGTCCTCATTTATGCCACTTTGCTGCTACATTTTTTTCATTGAAATCTCATCCCCATCCTCTATGAAATTGTTGTTGTTTATCATCATTTAATTTGTTTCATAACTATTCTTTGGATTTCTCAACCAATCCTCTAAAAAACCTATTTCTGCAACAATATCCTCCATATTTATTCCTTTGTATACTTACATATGTTACTGAAATGGTTCTTGAGCTTCCTTAATTTTCAACTTGCCTTTGGTTTCTTGCAATTCTCCACTACCTGTGAGCACAAAAAAAGTATTAGTTTTAAAATCATGAGACCTGGAGGTCTCGCTTATGTCGTCCTGCGTCACTTCCTTATCTAGCATACAATACTTCAAGTTTTCCACTAACTCTTCTTGGTCCATTTCCATATGTTCATCATCATCGTCCCCCAACAAGGATCCTTGTTCAAGTGCACAAATATATATCTTTGTCTCGATGTTTAGTTTGCACTTAAATATTCGTTCCATTAATTGTTTAACTAGCAATTTAATTTTTCTTTTCATTATCCATCAGTGTCTTTGTTTTTTTGGTATCTCTAGAAACACATCAAGTCGTGTCTTTAATTCAGCAATTTCTCTCTCTTCATCATTAATTCCAACCACTTCGACTGCCCTTTCACTCAATCTTGCATCTTCATTGTTTATTGTGAACTTCACATTGTTTACTGTAAAATGCAACCGAATCACTTTACCAAGTTGTCATCTTTCTTCAAATTGTCTTTAAAATGACTAGACTTTGGGTGTCGGGCTTTCCAATTATGCAACTATTAAAATCCCCTTTTACTTAGACTTAAACTTTTTTCTAACGTATTTTGAGTGTCGGGTACAACGGAAAATGCACCCTTATTGTTACAATAGCTTTAACTTGGCTTGAACTTGGACTTTTACAACTCCTTTACGAATTCCTAACTCATTACATTTCTTCAACTTCATTCCCTAGAAAATCATATTTCATAACTAAGTCCACTCAAAAATCCTCAAAAATAACACAAACTCCTTTACAAAATCCCATATAAATCCCCATAACTCTCCTACTTAGAACACATAATTAAAAACATAAAATTACACTATGAAACTATCCATTCTAAAAAGCCACACATGGTTTTATGAAACCATATATTACCCACTCAAATCCATGTGCAACAGCGCACCATTTTTCCTCCATTATGCTTTACAACGTTAATTTACTTTTAACATTTAATTTCACCATTTATTTTCACCTTTAATAAAATACATGTACTCCTACTATTTAGTTTCACCTCATTTAATAGTCACTTATGGAAATTTTATGTGAGTAAATTAATGGCTTCCTGTGAGTTTAAAGTAATAGCTTCTCCTAAAGTGAAATTGAAGCGAATAATTTCAGGACTGAAATGCACCAACGCATGCACATTAATAACATCATCGTTTCAATTTCATTTTAACCATTGTCGCACCTTGATGTGGAATATATACCTTTTGCACATCTTTCCTCTCTCATAACAGACATTGTCTTCTGCTGGAATGTTGTATACGATGATTTTTATAAGAAGGGCACAGATGAGTTTGGCATTAGAAGCTCAAATCGGAAGAAGGTACATGAGCTCAATGGTAAAGTCATTACCAGAAGCAAAGCGTTACGTAGTCGAGAAATGGTTAAAACAAGGAAAGGAATCAGAAACTATGACCGTTTATCCATTCCTCTAAAAAAACAAAAATAATTTTTTGCGAAATTATTTGAATAGAGACGCAAGTTAGTTAGGCATGTCATTTTCTTACAATGCAGAATTCAATATGGAGGAACACATTAATGTATCGAAGGCAAAGACTTTAGAATTACTTCTGAGGCCGAAAGCTTTGGAAAATTTAAGATAATTTCGTGGCTGACAATTTGGGATGGCTGCTCAATGGAGTAGAAAATTTTTGTGAGAGCTTAGGAAGTTGGTGCATGAAATGGTGAAATATGGGAGTGAAAATGTGGAGTAATAAAAAAAGAAGCCTGTTATACCAAATGATAGCGCAGGCGATAGGGTCTACACTATTTAATTAACAAAACAAAAAATAAAATAACAAATCAAATGTATATCGAACTACAGAAATGATTAATCAATAAATAAAATATTTACATAGAATTTCGCATTATTTTTGGTCTCTCTTCACACACACATTCTCTTCTATATCTATATCATGTATTATAAGCTCATCTATTTATACAAATGGATTAGAATCCAAAATAGGTTCTACATCCCTATACTAACTCTCAAAATATCTCTTCTAATACCTAATATCTTTTATCTAATCACTAAAATCTCTTTTTCAATCTCTTATCCTTCACTAATCCAATCCATCATTTTCTCAACCTTTCATAATCTTCTTGAATCTTCTCATTTTTACAATATCCTAAAAACTAAAAAAAAAACATTAATTAATTAAATCTTAACTTACCAACTAAATCATTTAGTAAATGAATAACCCAAAATAAATGCTCGTACATCACATTTATATATGATAACAACTTCGTAAATGTTCATTTATGAAAGTAAAAGAAATAAACTTATAATCAATTCTTCAATATAAGTTAAAATGTCATTGTAATAATGTTATAAAGTAACGAAGACCATAAACAAATTAATCTACATTTCTTTAATATTGCATAAGGGAACGTACCTTAAACATAAGTTGTTAATCTACATTGCCTTAATATTGCATAAGGGAGCGTACCCTTAAATATGAGTTAAAATGTCAATGCAATAACGTTATAAAGTAACGAAGACCATAAACAAATTAATTTACATCGCTTTAATCTTGCATAAGGGAACTTACCCTTCATAATGTTTGACATTTCATATTACTCTCCACTCCAACTCAAGTTTAAGTTTAACTATGTATTTGTCTCCCTGTTATCTAATCACATAGCAAAGTATGGAGTTACATTTTGAAACAATAATCACAATCATCATTTCATTGGCCGGAAACGTAAAATTACATCCCAATTTATATCTATGGCATGGGTGGAGGAACCTAGTACTTCACCTATAGGGGCTAATATAGATGTACCTCCTAGATGCTGCTACCATGATCCCTAGTCACTAGCAGAGATTACGTTCAGGCCCTTCAAGGCTTTCATGTCCACTGAGGGCTATGCTTTCAAATAGTACTATTCTTAGAATATTCAAATTAATTTTTTATTAATTAAGTTGAGAGACTTATTCTATAGCTTATTGTGATGGAGATGTGTAAGTTTGTGCATAATTAGTGTAAAGTTGATATGTATCTTTCTAAAAATAAGAATAGAATTATCTCGAAATGAAAAAACAATATCAAATCTAATAAAAAACTAAAATAAATATGCTATAAGTGTAGAGTAAGTTTGTACATGTGATAATATAAATTCACTTCAATTCTAAAAACAAATAAAGTAATTAGAAGTAAAAAAATGTGTGAATAATATGTGTAAATGTTATACATTTTAAAAATTTAATGTGCACAATATATTCAATATAGTATTACAAAATTATATATATATATATATATATATTATTTTGAAATAATTATATTTCAAAAAAAAATTTACTTCCAAAAAATATATAATCCTTCTAAACTCATATTAAATCTATATTTAAAATAAAATTATACTAATTATTACCTACATAAATATTTTTATAATTAAATAAAAATCTATATTAAAAAATAATAACACAAAAAAAAAAGAACACGAAAGTCTTGGCATCTTGTGAATTCCTTTCTCGCTTAACATTATAAGACCTCGAAAGAATACTTGTATCTGACACATACTTGTATCTGACACACTAGTTAAACCTATGCATACTCTTTCTGTTTCCACATTTTGTAAAAGGAAGCCCAAGTTTAAAATTTATACAACAGATGAATATTTATAAATATATTTTTTATCAATTAAATTGTTGATTATAGAAATATCAGAAAATCTGACCGGTGAGAAAAGCATCCATGCAATTGAAACATTGATCATTAATGAATTCTTGTTTTTTTTTGCTTTTTTTTGCTATCAATCCTAACGTTGGAAGATGGTAATTTTCCTAATATTAAAATCCGTAAAAGGTTTTCTCGTTCGAGTACTAATTTCCATTAAAAAATGTTGTAAACCCGTATTTCAATTCAAAAGTCTTTTTTTATATTAAACTTAATATTATTTTATTCTATTTAAAATAAATATATAAAAATATTTATTTATTAAAAAAAATCCTTTTATTTTAAATGTTATATATCAGTCACATATTTAACATACATTTAAATTTCCATAACAAAATTATGTAAAAGACATATTTCAATTCAAATATATTTTTTTTATATTAAACGAAACTGCATGGAAAACATTACTTATTTTTATATTTAATATATCAAAAATCAAAATTAATTATATTTATCTATTTCAAAAATTTATGTAAATATAAATAGCTAAATTAAAAATAACAATTCAAATTCAGTTGGTACAAAAGAGGACTTTTTGCAGAGTATACCGAGCACAAGACTTAATACCGATCACTTTCAGACACATAAAGTTATGAAAATATAAACAGGTTATTATCTGTTATATGTTGAATGTAAGAAGATTTCATAGAAGAGCTAGGTGGAAAAAATACATTTACTCTCACTAAAATAAGAAAATAATAATGTTTATAATTTACTTATATAAATATAAAAAATTTATAGAGTATTAAGAAAATAATAATTGTTATAAGTTATTTATATAAAGGAAAAAAAATTATAGGGGTTCCATCTGAATGCAACAAAAACTAACGTTTTTTTTTAAAAAGAGCGAGCACCATTACTATTCAATATAGAACCTCACAAATGGTAATAGGATTATATTGAAACTAGTAGGAATACTAAATTTCTGTAACTCGATTTGATCTCATACCATCATTATTCTGCCCAGTGACGGATTCGTGTGTATATAATATCATGTGAGGTCTGCCATGAAAAACAGTGCAAAATACACAGACTAAATACTTGCCAACTCTCCCCCGCATATGACGACGTCGCAGACAACATGGTTTTTCCCTTCAGAATTTTAATGGATGTTGGCAAGTCAATTGCTGTGGCCAGAATGCAAGATCACATGATTCCTCATACAAAGAAAATGAAATATAGAACACAACCTTTCACATCGAATTGCACTATAAATAAAGTGAACCTCTAGCATTGATTCCCACAAGATTCCTCATCTGCATAAAGTGGCCGTTGGGGTTCTTCCCCTCGTTGCTTCTGCAAGTTCTTTCAATAGAAAGGAAATCCATTGACATCTAGGCATTAGCAACACTGGAAACTAAATGATCAATAAGTAAAGAAAGTTAATGCTATAAACAAGCCTACATTTATCTTAACTATGGATCTATTAAGTCCTGAGAGGGATTAACTAGCACAACCACATTAGTAAAAACTAATGTGGTTGATATACGCCGATAGGCCTATATCCACTACCCATCACATTAATTTATATATCAATAAATAAATATTATATATAATAAATTTATTATATTAACTTGAAAAATATATATTATATATTAATAAGAATATTAATATATTAAATATATTAATTATGATTAAAATAACAAAAATATTTTATATATATAAATAATATTATAAAAATATTAATAATATATATTAAAAATATTTATTAATATATTAAAAATATTAACTATATACATACTATAAATTAACTTGAAATATATATAATATATATTAATATAAAAAATATTAATAATATATAATAATTTAATATATCATAAATGGTTATATTATTAATAAAGCAAAAGAACTAATAATATATTAATAATATATATTATATCATAGTTGATTATATTATTAATAATATATATTAATAATATTATAATATTAGTAATAATCATTATTAATAAATATTAGAATATTTATTTACAATGATTATTAGTAATATTATAATATTATTTATATTACTAAATAAATATTAAAATATTAAAATATTATTAATAATGATTATTAATAAATATTTGAATATTTATTTATAATGATTATTAGTAATATTATAATATTATTGATATTACTAAATAAATATTATAGTATTATTAATATATATTATTAATAATATATATTAAAAATATTTATTAATATATTAATAATATTAACTATATACATACTATAAATTAATTTGAAATATATATAATATATATTAATAATATTCATAAATATAAAAATAATAAAAATAATATTTAATATTTTCATATTTATTTATATATTAATATCATAGATGGTTATATTATTAATAAACCAAAAGAACTAATAATATATTAATATTATTATAATAATATTATAATAATATTATAATATTACTAATAATCATTATTAATAAATATTTGAATATTTATTTATAATATATATTAATATAGTAATAATATTAAACTCAAGAGAGTAATAAACCATATGAAACAATATTTAAAAACAAAAAAACCTAAGAGATTAATAAACGCAAGGGATAATTAATAATACAAACCCAATGTCATCATAAACCAAAGGTTTAAATATTATAAACCATAGGAATTGGTGAACCCAAGGGATAAATATTATAAACATAAATGATCAATATTAAAAACACAAGAGATTAATAAACCGTAAGAATTGATATTTTAAACTAAAAAACCTAATAAATTAATAATCCATAAGAATGAATATTTTAAACATAAGATATTAATAAACGAACGAGACTATTAACATTATAAACCAAAAGAACTAATCGACCCAAGGGTTTAATCTTATAAAGCAAAGGAATGAGCGAACCCAAGGGATAAATATCATAAACCTAACGGATGAATATTATAAACAATAAATATTAATAAACGCTAGGAATTAATATTTTACACTGAGAAATCTAAGAAATTAACAAACCCTCAGAAATAGTATTTTAAATGCAAGAGAGTAATAAACTGAATGTGTGATTAACATTATAAACCCAAGAGTTTAATACTATAAACCAAATCAATTGGTGAACCCAAGGGAAAAGCGTTACCCAAAAAATTATAAACCAAAGGAATTGGTGAACCCAAGGGAATTGATTTAAACATTGAGACAATTGTTTTCACAATGCGACGATGGACCAACTATGACCAAGGTTGGCCATGGGTGATTTTCATATTGAGACAATGTTTTTCGGAATGTGACATTTGATCATGGATGACATTGATCGATTATTCATATTATAAACCAAAAGAACTAATAAGCCCAAGGGTTTAATATTATAAACCAAAGGAATTGGTGAACCCAAGGGACAACCATCACCCAACAAATTATAAACCAAAAGAAATTGGTGAACCCAAGGGAATTGATTTAAACATTGAGACAATTGTTGTCACAATGCGACGATGGACCAACTATGACCATGGCTGGCCATGGGTGATTTTCATATTGAGACAATGTTTCTCATAATGTGTCATTTGATCATGGATGACATTGATCGATTATTCATATTATAAATCAAAAGGACTAATAAACCAAAGTGTTTAATATTATAAAGCAAAAGAATTGGTGAACCCAAGGGAAAACCATTACCCAACAAATTATAAACCAAAGGAATTGGTGAACCCAAGGGAATTGATTTAAACATGGATGACATTGATTGATTATTTATATTATAAACCAAAAGAACTAATAAACACAAGGGTTTAATATTATTAACCAAAGGAATTGGTGAACCCAAGGGAAAACCATTACCCAACAAATTATAAACCAAAGGAATTGGTGAACCCAAGGGAATTGATTTAAACATTGAGACAATTGTTGTCACAATGCGACGTTCGACCAACTATGACCATGGTTGGCCATGGCTGATTTTCATATTGAGACAATGTTTGGTTTAATATTATAAACCAAAGCAATTGGTGAACCCAAGGGAAAACCATTACCCAACAAATTATAAACCAAAGGAATTGGTGAACCCAAGGGAATTGATTTAAACATTGAGACAATTGTTGTCAGAATGCGACGTTTGACCAACTATGACCATGGTTGGCCATGGGTGATTTTCATTTTGAGACAATGTTTGTCAGAATGTGACATTTGATCATGGATGACATTGATCGATTATTTATATTATAAACCAAAAGAACTAATAAACCGAAGGGTTTAATATTATAAACCAAAGGAACTGGTGAACCTAAGGGAAAACCATTACCGAACAAATTATAAACCAAAGGAATTGGTGAACCCAAGGGAATTCATTTAAAAATTGAGACAATTGTTGTCATTATTCATATTATAAACCAAAAGAACTAATAAACCCAAGGGTTTAATATTATAAACCAAAAGAATTGGTGAACCCAAGGGAAAACCATTACCCAACAAACTATAAACCAAAGGAATTGGTGAACCCAAGGGAATTGATTTAAACATGGATGACATTGATCGATTATTTATATTATAAATCAAAAGAGCTAATAAACACAAGGGTTTAATATTATAAACCAAAGGAATTGGTGAACCCAAGGGAATTGATTTAAACATTGAGACAATTGTTGTCACAATGCGACGTTCGACCAACTATGACCATGGTCGGCGATGGGTGATTTTCATATTGAGAAAATGTTTGTCAGAATGTGACATTTGATCATGGATGACATTGATCAATTATTTATATTATAAACCAAAAGAACTAATAAACCCAAGGGTTTAATGTTATAAACCAAAGGAATTGGTGAACCCAAGTGAAAACCATTACCCAACAAATTATAAACCAAAGGAATTGGTGAACCCAAGGGAATTCATTTAAACATTGAGACAATTTTTTTCACAATGCGACGTTGGACCAAGTATGACCATGGTTGGCCATGGCTGATTTCATATTCAGACAATTTGATGATGGATGACATTGATCGATTATTCATATTATAAACCAAAAGAACTAATAAACCCAAGGGTTTAATATTATAAACCAAAGGAATTTGTGAACCCAATGGAATTGATTTAAACATTGAGACAATTGTTGTCACAATGCGACGTTCGACCAACTATGACCATGGTTGGCCATTAGTGATTTTCATATTGAGACAATATTTGTCATAATGTGACATTTGATCATGGATGACATTGATCGATTATTCATATTATAAACCAAAAGAACTAATAAACCCAAGGGTTTAATATTATAAACCAAAGGAATTGGTGAACCCAAGGGAAAACCATTACCCAACAAATTATAAACCAAAGTAATTGGTGAACCCAAGGGAATTCATTTAAACATTGAGACAATTGTTGTCACAATGCGACGTTCGACCAACTATGACCATGGTTGGCCATGGGTGATTTTCATATTGAGACAATGTTTGTCAGAATGTGACATTTGATCATGGATGACATTGATCTATTATTTATATTATAAACCAAAAGAACTAATAAACCCAAGGGTTTAATATTATAAACCAAAGGAATTGGTGAACCCAAGGGAAAACCATTACCGAACAAATTATAAACCAAAGGAATTGGTGAACCCAAGGGAATTGATTTAAACATTGAGACAATTGTTGTCACAATGCGACGTTCGACCAACTATGACCATGGTTGGCCATGTGTGATATTCATATTGAGACAATGTTTGTCAGAATGTGACATTTGATCGTGGATGACATTGATCGATTATTCATATTATAAACCAAAAGAACTGATAAACCCAAGGGTTTAATATTATAAACCAAAGGAATTGGTGAACCCAAGGGAAAACCATTACCCAAAAAATTATAAACCAAAGGAATTGGTGAACCCAAGGGAATTCATTTAAACATTGAGACAATTGTTGTCACAATGCGACGTTGGACCAAGTATGACCATGGTTGGCCATTGCTGATTTCATATTCAGACAATTTGATGATGGATGACATTGATCGATTATTCATATTCTAAAACAAAAGACCTAATAAACCCAAGGGTTTAATATTATAAACCAAAGAAATTAGTGAACCCAAGGGAATTGATTTAAACATTGAGACAATTGTTGTCACAATGCGACGTTCGACCAACTATGACCATGGTTGTCCATGAGTGATTTTCATATTGAGACAATATTTGTCAGAATGTGACATTTGATCATGGATGACATTGATCGATTATTCATATTATAAACCAAAAGAACTAATAAACCCAAGGGTTTAATATTATAAACCAAAGGAATTGGTGAACCCAAGGGGATTGATTTAAACATTGAGACAATTGTTCTGACAATGCGACATTCGATCATGGATGACATTGATCACGTTATTCATATTATAAACCAAAATAGCTAATAACCCCAAGGGTTTAATATTATAAACCAAAGGAATTGGCGAACCCAAGGGAATTGATTTAAATATTGAGACAATTGTTGTCACAATGAGACGTTCGACCAACTATTACCATTGTTGGCCATGGGTGATATTCATATTGAGACAATGATTTTCAGAATGTGACATTTGATCGTGGATGACATAAACCCAAGGGTTTAATATTATAAACCAAAATAATTGGTGAACCCAAGGGAAACCATTACCCAACAAATTATAAACCAAAGGAATTGGTGAATCCAAGAGAATTGATTTAAACATTGAGACAATTGTTGTCAGAATGCGACGTTCGACCAACTATGACCATGGTTGGCCATGGGTGATTTTCATATTGAGACAATGTTTGTCAGAATGTGACATTTGATCATGGATGACATTGATCGACTATTTATATTATAAACCAAAAGAAGTAATAAACCCAAGGGTTTAATATTATAAACCAAATGAATTGGTGAACCCAAGGGAAAACCATTACCCAAAAAATTATAAACCAAAGGAATTGGTGAACCCAAGGGAATTGATTTAAACATTGAGACAATTGTTGTCAGAATGCGACGTTTGACCAACTATGACCATGGTTGGCCATGGGTGATTTTCATATTGAGACAATGTTTGTTAGAATGTGACATTTGATCATGGATGACATTGATCGATTATCTATATTATAAACCAAAAGAACTAATAAACCCAAGGGTTTAATATTATAAACCAAAGGAATTGGTGAACCCAAAGGAATTGATTTAAACATGGATGACATTGATCGATTATTTATATTATAAACCAAAAGAACTAATAAACACAAGGATTTAATATTAATAATATTAAAAATAATATTCTTCTTCTTATTCAAATTAATTAATATTAATAATAAAACTTATTTATTTATTAATATTAGTATATTCCTAGATATTAATTATTTAATATCAAATACTAATGCAAATCATTATTACAGTAATAAATATATAACAAAGTATAATAATAGTTAATGTATTATTATTATTAACTTTAATATTAATATTGATAATATTAATTAATACTAATATCAATAACATTTAATTAATATTAAGAGTGACATTAATATTAATATTTGTTAATAGTGGGTAACATTAATTTTAATCCTAATATCAAAATATATTATATGCCTTTGTAAATTTTTAATAATATTATGATTAATAATTTTAATTATTAAATGAGGTTGATTATAGCTTAAAAAAATAAAATAAAATAAAAAATGCACTCCTAAGTTTGTGAAAAGTATATATAAACTTACAA
Source organism: Pinus albicaulis (assembly GCA_034641835.2). Taxonomy (NCBI): domain Eukaryota; kingdom Viridiplantae; phylum Streptophyta; class Pinopsida; order Pinales; family Pinaceae; genus Pinus; species Pinus albicaulis. The sequence continues at coordinate 1,387,755,958 of CM076584.1, forward strand.
AACCTCTATAAATCAAATTGCCATTATTCTATTTATTCCAAAGATAGTTGCTACTAATCAAATATCCATGAAATTTGTACAAGTCAATATCTAATATCTAGATATTATATTGATTCCTTATCTATATTTTTTATTTTTGAAATCAATATTTAATGGTGTTTGGAAATGATTAAATTTATTTGATATTACTCATTGAACTTTCTACATATTATACATATCGGTTACAAATAAAATATAATTTTATAATTAAAAAAAAATTTATATATGAAAAATAAAAAGTCATTAATTTATTTTTTTCTCATAAAAAATAAAATAATTTAAAATTTTATGTATTTAAAATAAAAATCGAAAAAAATATTTAAATAAACCTAAGTGTATTTAAAAAAAAAAAAACAAATATACCTTCGTATTTTTTATATTATATTTTTATTTATATAGAGATCTTTATTAATATTTTCATTTTTTTTTTAAGTGTAGATATTAAATTTATTAGAATCTCGAATTTCTTAGAATCATTGAGAGTAAAAAAATAAAAATAAAAAAACACATTATATTAACAAATTAAAATTATCCTATAATTAATTTGATTATTTCATTTTTTTATATTTAATTAAACTACAATATCAAAAATAAATTTGAATAAATTACAGTTATGTGAATATTAAAATTTATAAATTGAAACACCATAATAGTAAATAAAAATTATTTTAGTAATATATTTTTATTATTTATTTTAATATTTAATTAATTAAAGTTTCAAAATAAATATAAAACATAAACATATTAAAACTATTTTAATAATATATTTTATAAACATCTTTTTAATTTGATACACAATTTCATAATTGAAAAAAGTATATAGATATTAAAATAAATGAATTAGACCATCAAAACATAAGACTTAACATTGAGCTTAGTTTTAAATGATAATTAGTTTGAGTGTAAAATTTGAACTTACATATTTTAGTTTATATGTAGAATTTTATATTTATAAATTAAAAGTAAAATAATTTATTTATTTATAATTTTAAATGCAGTTAGAAACAAATTATATTAAAAATAATAAAAAATAAATTATATATACAAGTAAATAATATATATTTATATATAAATATATGTGAAGAAATATTTTTGCACAATTGGTTGAGATTAGTTACGGTGTCAAATCTTTGTTATCGGTTAAATCTCTTCTACGTCCAAATTTCTTCAACTAAGTCATATTTACGACCAAATATAGGTGAGACAATCAAATCTTTTTCATCGGTCAGATCTCATCTATCCCTAAATCTCTTCCATGTACAAATCCCAAATCTTATCGACTCGGTCAAGGTTAAATTCGGGTCAAATTTTCTTCACCTAAATCAAATTTCTTCAGCTCTCAAATCTTCTCAACGACCTTGAAGTTAAGGACTCAGATCTTTAAGTTTAAATTAATATTCTTGATTTTTCTCTTTAATATAAAAAACATATGAATAAATATTTTTATATAAATAAAAAATTATATAATAAATCAGACGTTTTGGTAAAGATTTTTAAAAATTTGGGTTATAGTTGTTAAATTTAATTATTTTAGATATTTTAAAAGTTTTAATGTTGCTGAATTTATTTAAATGTAATTCAAGATTTTTTAATTTTTTTTATCATATTTCAACAAAAAGTACGGTCCAAACTGTTCTATGGTGCTAGTAAACTCCAATTTAAATGAATAAAAGCATGCAGAAAATACAAGCTCAAGTGCACATGTTCGTAATTTAAATGAAAAAAAAAGACGAGAGAGACCAGTGCGCAGAAACTACAGGCAAAGGCCCACACGAGGGTTAATTAAAAGACATTGTTTTCCTTGATTTCATGTGGAATAAGGAGACTTATTTGGAAGAAATCGATACATTGGTTTAAGAACATAAGATAAGGCAATGCATTTGAAATTACCATCACTGTACAAATTGAATGATCTCAAGAGAAGTGTTAATTCTTAATATCTAAAAATGGGAGATGGTGATAATTATAGACAAAATAAAACTAAAGAATCTATACAAGATCCAAATAGGCTTAAATATGGGAGAAAGAAACATATTGAAACAAAAAAATCTCTTTAGAGTCAAGAAATAATCTAAACCTATCCTCCAAATGTTTTTTTCTTCTAGACCTATGCATTTATTCATTTCCAATAGGAGGATTTTTGTAAATTTCTCTTCCTTTTCAAGATTATTTCGAGGTGGTTTAATCAATTCAACATGGGTGAAAAACCATAGAAAAAATAAAGCTCTTGATGTGGATTGGATAGGCAGGATGACATTGAAAGGGGGGTTTCCTATCATACGTTAAACTTCTCTAAAAAGTGAACAAGATTGTGAAACCATCATTAAGGGATCTAAAGTGAATGAAAAAGGTAATGGGAAAAAGGAAAATTTTGAGAAAGAGGATCATGTGATAGAAAATATACTTGAAAATTTCAAAGGTGAAGCCAATGATTTGAAGTTTGTAGTGGAAAAATTTGATAAACCCTTTTAAATTATGTGCCAAACAAAAGTCACACCACTTAAAAACAAAACCCACGCAAAATGTTAAATATAATTAAAATAAAAAATAAAAAATCTTCAAACTTTTTAATTTCATTTTGAACAAAAGACATTGCATTTGAAAATACCACATACAATACTTTAAACCTTGCATTTGAAAATACCACATATAATATTTTAAACCCTAAAATGAATTTAAAATTTAACATTGAATATTTTAAAGCTAAAACTAAACTCAAGATATGCATTTGCTAAAGCATAAGCAATGAAACTAGACACCTAAAGCATACTGAACGAAAGTATACAACCACTGAAGGAGGAATTCAAAAACAAAAAAGCAAACCAACAAAGGGTTTGCCCAATAACATCCTAGGTTTTGTGCATTGCCCATATCATAGGAGGCATCTTCGTTAAATTGTTTCAGCAAACCATAAAGAAAATGAGTGAAACGAGAAATATTTCACAATCAGTATAATCACGGTTAAATTGTTTCAGCAAACCCCAAAGAAAAGGGCGAAAGTTGAAATCGTTTACAATCGGTATTTGACTGATAACTATGCCGGATTTGATGAGAGTTTAATTTGAACTTGCAGTATCTATTTAATGAAATCACAATCAATTAAATATCACATAAATAAAATATAAGTCATCATGTTCTGTAAGGAATTTCGAATCAAAAATAGGACAGGTACGTTGGCTTTCCTTTTGGACATAAGACATTGCATTTGAAAATACCACTTACAATAATATATTAAAGAAAAAATTGAAACATTTTAAACAAAATTTTAAGAAAAAATAATATATGTAAGCTTTTTTAATTTCTTTTTAAACATAAGACATTGAATTTGAAAATACCACATACAATATTTAAAACCTAAAATGAATTAAAAAACACGGCCTACAATATTTTAAACCTAAACTGAAACTCAAGATATTCATTTGCTAAAGCATACGTACTGAAACTATACAGGGACGAAACAATTGAAAAAGAGAAAAGCCTGTCCATCACATCTCGCATGGTTCCGATCGCCCTGAAAGTATCCTCTGTATACAGCCACTGAAGGAGGAATTTAAAAACAAAAAAGCAAACCAACAAAGGGTTTGCCCAATAACATCCTAGGTTCTGTGCATTTCCCATATCATAGGAGGCATCTTCGTTAAATTTTTTCAGCAAACCCCAAAGAAAATGAGTGAAACGAGAAATCTTTCACAATCAGTATAATCACGGTTAAATTGTTTCAGCAAACCCAAAGAAAAGGGTGAAAGTTGAAATCGTTTACAATCAGTATTTCACCGATAACTATGTCGGATTTGATGAGAGTTGAATTTGAACTTGCAGTATTTATTTAATGAAATCACAATCAATTAAATAGCACAGAAATAAAATATAAGTCATCATGTTCTGTAAGGCATTTCGAATCAAAAAGCTGACAGGTACGTTGGCTTTCCTTTTGGACATAAGACATTGCATTTGAAAATACCACATACAATAATATATTAAATAAAAAATTTAAACATTTTAAACAAAATTTAAAGAAAAAATAATATATGTAAGCTTTTTTAATGTCCTTTCGAACATAAGACATTGCATTTGAAAATACCACATACAATATTTAAAACCTAAAATGAATTAAAAAACACGGCCTACAATATTTTAAACCTAAACTGAAACTCAAGATATTCATTTGCTAAAGCATACGTACTGGAACTATACAGGGACGAAACAATTGAAAAAGAGAAAAGCCTCTCCATCACATCTCACATGGTTCCAATCGCCCTCAAAGTCTCCTCTGTAAACTTATCTTCGTTCACAAGCGCCGACGGAACTCGAGCCCCTGTGAGCTGATTGTAATGATCTATAGACTGCAGCAACTCGACGTTGTATGACAGAAAATCCATCTTCAACCCATCGAAAACGCTTCCATTGATGCACCGAGAATATGTGTGATACAGAAACCACGGAATCGTGTGGAATTGAGGGTCGTCGAAGCCATATTTTTGTAAGTCCGAGAACAATTTTTTTCCTACGACGTGGATGATTAACATTGTGCTCAGTTTTTCAGAAATGAGCTCGTCCCATGAACATAATTTTGGGTTCATCGACAAAATTGAGTATTTGGAAAGTGAGCATCTGACAGCAAATCCGAGCAGAGTCAGAAACGATTCCACCACGAACAGGCAGTAAAAAATACTAAGAGCCCGATTTCGATTCCGATTATGGTCGCCCCCGTCCCGTTGCTTCGGTATACGGAAGCTAGACAAGGCGATGCATGCAAAAGCCGTTTCACTACGCACTCAGCATATGCGCATGCTTCTGCCACGTTCATCTTCTTCGGGAGTTATCTGCCACGTTACCCGATTTGAAACCACCAGGGTGCCCACTTCATGCGACTGTTAAATTCCCCATATCTGTTTCCCCATATCCGTTTCCACGTTTATACATCCCGGGCGCACGTTTATTCCAGAATTTGATTGATGCATTATAGGTGGCGGGTGCACTGGTTATCACGTTTATAGATGGCGGCCAAACTTTTAATGGAGAATTTGAACAATCAAATAGGTGGCGGTTAGCAAATGGCACAGTAAATTTTTAATCAAGATTTGTAAAAAATTAAATTAAGTACGGTTTAAACACGTGATTTAGATACGCAAGGAAGTTAGTGGGGTAGATTTCATCCATGGATTGAGTGGCGACGACCAGAATATATCGGCATCTTTCAATCTAGACCATCAGATCAAAAATATTAATTAGCCTAATCACAAAAGATCCTACCTCCGATAGGGGGATATGCCTATCGGCGTAAATATCTTGATGTGAAAACCTATTTTTTGAGTGAAAATTATGAGAAAAGGTTTGCACCTCTACAGATTTGTTCCCTTTCGGCCCTTGATAGATCCAAAGATCCAAAGTTAAAATGGATCTAAGCTCATTTCAGTCATGTGTGTTGAAGGAAAATATATCAAACATATGATTAATTTGATCAATAATATGTAAATACATCTAATATTAATATAATCATTTTATATATGCTCAATATGTCTGATATTTATTTGGTCATTTTAATTTTAAATTTTCTTAGTTACATCAATTTGTTGACATGATAAATATAGTTAATAAATTTAATGATGAAAAATGATGAAAAGAAAGTTTTGAATGCAAAGTGACAATGTAATAGTGTTTAGTGATTGAAAATCTAAATAATAATAATGCATCCAATTACAAAGAGTATTCATTGTGATTAATCTCAAACTATTTTCTTCTACTATTATTATTGGCACCCTTGTTATTTTTTTCATATTTTCATATTGATTATATGAAAAAGACAGTTGAAATCATAAACCATGTAAATATTTAGCTTGATTTGTTGTACTAAACATCATACATTGTCTGTCTTCTCTCCAATATTAATAGGTTGAATTACTATAACACAAAAATCAATGTAAATATGGATTATATGAAAAATATTGTTGAAATCATAAACCATTTAAATATTTAGCTCGATCTGTTGTACTAAACATCATACATTGTCTCTCTTCTCTCCAATATTAATAGGTTGAATTACTATAACACAAAAATCAATGTATGTTGTCAATAATTTTTTGTGCTTACATTGAAATCAATGCACATTGTTAATCTAATTACTTTAAAATTAATGTACCATCATACATCCAATTACATCAAATTAGAAATCAACATCTACACCGGAATCAATTCATCTAATGCAAGCAATGAAATAAGATTAGAAAATAACATCTACACAGAAATCAGTGCATCTAATCCAACTAATCAAATAGAATTACAAATAAACATCTACACTAAAATCAATGGATTTAGTGCAAGTAAGAAAATAAGATTAGAAACTGATATTTACACTAAAATCAATGCATCTAGTGCAAGCAATCAAATATGATTAGAAGTCACCATGTAAACATAAATCAATGCATTTAGTGCAAGCAATCAAATAGGATTAGAAATCGTCTACATTGAAATCCATGTATCTAGTGCAAGCAGTGAAATATGATTAGAAATCAACATCTACACTGAAATTAATGCATCTAGTGCAAGCAATGAAATAGGATTAGAAATGACCATCTACACCGAAATCAATGTATTTAGCATGAGAAATCATATACGATTATAAATCACCTACATTGAAATTAATGCATCTAGTGAGAGCATTTAAATATCATTAGAAATCAAAATCTACACTAAAATCAATGCATCTAGTGCAAACAATAAAATAGGCTCAAAAATCACCCTCTACACTGAAATAAATGCATCTATTTCATGAAATCTTCTTCCGTCTCTTCCCCCTCCAACTCCATCTCTGTTTCCCTCCCTCTCTCCACTCTCTCACATCCTCTCTCTTCCTTCCTCCCTCTCCCTTTATTTCCCACCTCTCTTTCTCTATCTATCTCTCTCCAACTATGGTACTATATCCCTCCTTATCTCCTTTTGTCCTCCATTCTCTCCAAACTCTCCTCCTTTTTATCTTTATCTCACCTAAAACATACACTCTCTCTCTCCATATCTCCCTTGTCTATTCATATTATCTCACCCAAAAGATACACACTCTCTCTCCATACCTCCCTCTTTTGTCCACAATGTGGACAGACAAGGGAGATATGAAGAGAGAGTGTGTATGTTTTGGGTTAGATAAAGAGACAAAGAAGGAGAATGTGGAGATAATAGAGGAAAAAAGGAGATAAGGAGGGATATATTAAAATAGTTGGAGAGAGAGAGAGAGAGAGGTGGGAAATAAACGGAGAGAGAGGATGTGAGAGAGTGGAGAGATTGAGGGAAAGAGAGAAGGACTTGGAGGAGGGGAGGTGGAAGAAGATTTCTTGCAATAGATGCACTGATTTTTAGTGTAGAGGGTGATTTCTAATCCTATTTGATTGTTTGCACTATATGCATTGATTTTAGTGTAGATGTTGATTTCTAATGATATTTCAGTGCTCCCAGTAGAAGCATTAATTTCAATGTAGGTGGTTTATAATCCTATATGATTGCTCACTCTAAATACATTGATTTCGGTGTAAATAGTGATTTGTAATCCTATTTGATTGCTTGCACTAGATGCATTATTTTCAATGTACGATTTCTAATTATATTTGATTGCTTGCACTCAATGCATTGATTTATGTGTAGATGGTGATTTCTAATCCTATTTGATTGCTTGCACTAGATGCATTGATTTTAGTGTAAATTAGTTTCTAATCTTATTTCCTTACTTACACTAGATGCATTGATTTCACTGTAGATGTTGATTTGTAATCCTATTTTATTACTTGCATTATATGCATTGATTTCAATGTATATGTTGTTTGCTAATCTTATTTGATTGCTTGCATTAGATGCATTAATTTCAGTGTATACGTTGATTTGTAATTTGATGCAATTTGATGTATGATGGTACATTAATTTAGTGAGTGGATTAACAATGTGCATTTATTTCAGTGTAAGCACAGAAAAATATTGACAATGTACATTGATTTTTGTGTTATAGTAATTCAAGCAATTAATATTGGAGAGAAGAGAGACAATGTATGACGTTTAGTACAACCGATTGAGCTAAATATTTAAATGGTTTATGATTTCAACTATCCTTTTCATATAATCCATATGAAAATATGAAAAAACTAACAAGGGTGACAATAATAATAGTAGAAGAAAATAGTTTGAGATTAATCACGATCAATACTCTTTGTAATTGTGTGCATTCTTATTATTTACATTTTCAATCATTAAGCACTATTACACTGTCACTTTGCATTCAAAATTTTAATTTCGGTATTTTACATCATTAAATTTATTAACAATATTTATCATCTCAACAAGCTGAGGTAATAAGAAAATTTAAAATTAAAATGACCAAATAAATATTAGACACATTGAGCATATATAAAATTATTATATTAATATTAGATGTATTTACATATTATTGATAAAATTAATCATATGTTAGATATATTTTCCTTCGACGACATGACCGAAACTAACTTAGATCCATCTTAACTCTGGATCTTTCAAGTGCCGAGAGAGATCAAATATATCGACGTGAAAACCTTTCCTCAAGTTTTTCACTCAAAAAATAGGTTTTCACCTTGACATATTTGATCCCTCTGAAGGCTTGATAGATCCGGAGATAAGATGGATCTAGGATGGTTATTAATTCAATGGGCAACAAAATACCATATTTTCAAAAGAGGTATGGTAAATAAATAAATATCAAAGAGGTAGAAAGTGGTATGGTGAATAAATAAAAATATATAAAATGGGATTATAAATCAACATCTAATCATATAGAAAGCCTATAGTCCAAATACCATGGACCAATTTATTATTAATAGAATTCAAAAAAACATATTATTAACCTAATATTAATATAAAAAATTTAATATCAATACCTTATAATATTAATATTACTATATTTATTAACTTTAGATTAATATAGTATTAAATTTTTAATATTATAATATATATATATATATATATATATTAACTATATATATATATATGGGGGAAAAGAACAAAGATATATCGTAGAGGAAGAGAAATAGGGGGAGTGACAAGGGAGAACTGGAGATAATTGGAAGGAGAGGGGAAAGGAGGAACGAAGAGGGAGAGGGATAAGAGTGAGAGATGTAGAGAAGGGTAAGATAGGGAGAGGGAGACATAAGTATAGATGTGCAAGAGGGGGGAGGAGAGAGGGAGGGAGAAGGAGAGATGATTATAGGGTAGAGAGACTCAGAGAGATAGAGAGATAGAAAAGGGGGAAGAGAGAGGGAGGTAGGAGAGAAAGGGAGAAATAGGAAGGATGAGAGGATGAGGAGAGGGGGAGGGATAGAGATATGGATTTGCAGGTGGAGAGAAGGATAGAAGAAGAAAGACAAAGAGTGAGAAGTGAAGAGGGGGGGAGTGAAGAGGGAGGGAGTGACAAAGGAGAGATGGAGAGAGAGTGTGTATGTTTGGGGGTGAGATAAAGACACATAGAATGAGAGATGGAGATAGGGGGGAGGGAAGGAGAGTGGAGGAGAAAGGGAGAGATATAATAACATAGATGGAGAGAGAGATAGAGCGATGGGGGAAGAGAGAGGATTGGAGGGAAAGCAAACAAAGAGAGAGAGAGAGAGAGAGAGAGAGAGAGAGAGAGAGGAAGGATTTAATAAAAAATAGATAGAGAGAGAGGGAGGTGGGGGAGAATATAGAGGGAATCATGAGAGAAAGGGAGGGAGAGAAATTGCAAGATAGAGGAATTTAGAGATAAGAGGAGAGTCATGGGGTAAGAGAGAAGTTTGTAGGGGATAGAGAGAGAGAGACTAGTCAGGGAAGAGATAGGGAGGTAGGAGAGAAAGGGAGATAGAGTAATGACAAGAGGGAGGACATGAGAGAGAGGAGGACACAGGGAGGGAAAAAGAAATATATAGAGAGTGAGAAGTGGGGTGAGAGAGGGAGTGACAAGGGAGATATGGAGAGAGAGTGTGTAGGTTGGGAGTGATATTAAGAGGAAAATAAGGAGATGTGGAAAGAATGGGGAGAGAATGAGAGAGAGAGGCATACGGTAACAAAGTATGAAGATGAAGAGAGAGAGAAGTGGGAGAGAAAGGAAGAGAGAGTGGATGTGAGAGAGTGGAGAGAGGCAGGGGAAGAGAGAGGGAGATGGATGGGGGAGAGAGGGATGTAAGAAGAAATACATAAAGATAGAAAAATGGAGAGAGAGAGAGAAAGGAAGTGTTAAAGAAGATGGAGAGAAAGAGAGAGGGGACAACAGGAGGGAAGAGTGATAGAAGCAGGGGAGAGAGAGGTAGCGGGGGATAGAGAGAGAGAGAGATAAGGAGAGGAGGAGGGAGTGATAGATAGATAGATTAGAGAAATATAGTGTATGTTTTGGGGTAGATATAGAGAGATAAAGGAAGATAGATATATAGATGGAAGTTGAAGAGAAAGAAGAGAGATGGATGGAGATAGGGAGGGAGGGACAGAGAAATCGATAGATATGGGGTGAGAGAGCATATGTTTTTGGGGAGGTGAGATAAATAGACAAAAAAGGAGAAATGCAGGGAGATATAAATATAGATGGAGCGGGGGGAGAGGCAAGAAAATTTGTTGCACTAGATGCATTGATATGAGTGTAGATGGTGATTTCTAATCCTATTTGATTGCTTGCACTAGATGCATTGATTTAACGGTAAATGTTGATTTGTAACGATATTTGATTATGTGGATTAGATGCATTGATTTCAATGTAGATGATTTCTAATACTATTTGAGAGATTTCACTAAATGTATTGATTTTAGTGTAGATGGTGATTTCTAATCCTATTTGATTTTTCGCACTAGATTCATTCATTTCAATGTAGATGTTGATTTATAATTATATTTGACTACTTGCACTGGATGCATTTATTTCAATTTATATGATTTTTAATCCTATTTGATTTCATGCAAAAAATGCATTGGTTTCAATGAAAATGGCGATCTCTAATCCTATTCAATTTCTTGCATAAGGACTAAGAGACAAAGAGGGAGATTAGGGGGGAGAGAATGAGAGAGAGGGGCATATAGTAATAATGTCGGAAGGTGGAGAGAGAGATAGAGAGGTGGGAGAGAAAGGAAGATAGAGAGGATGTGATAGAGTGTAGAGAGATTTATTTTCATATAAGCAAGGAAAATGTTTTTGTATGATTAGATTAAATAGTTTGTAAATTATCGTATATTATTAACTTGTTGTGTGAGTCATGCTACATGGCTGTGACATTGAAATAACTCCATTGAGTTATTTTTATCAAGTTAAAAATAGGGCTCCATGATTTTATATTTTAGAAAGATTAAGACCTAATGTATCGAGCATATTTTTTTTTAAATAAATGCCTATATAGACCATTTCCGAGACTACCATAACTCACATAATTCTTTAAAGGGTGCTAGCTCAATGGAAGAGCGCCTGCCTTTTAAGTAGGAGGTCGGTGGTTCGATTCCACTATGTCCTAATATGAATTAATCAATGATATTGTAGATTATTTTTAGTACTGGTTTTTGTCAATGGTGATATACTTTTCTAGATTCATTTTTTTATATTGTATCTAAAGATACAAAAATGATGTTGTATTATCTTTGAATGTAATTTTTTATTTTTTCTTGAGAGACAAAAATGCTTGTGTTATATATTTCCTTTATCGAGACAATATTTTAAGATGACAATATTTTAAAACACTCGCTTAAAGACAATATTTAAGAAAGTACACCCAAAATTTGTCTTAAATATTGTCTTAAAACCCCCCTTTGTGTTATAATGAAATGATATGGTCATGCCAATCAAGGAAAATAGAATGTGGATTTTGAATTTTATATCAAACATATACATAATAATGACAATCTAAAAATGTGACCTTGTTTCCCTCGAGTGGAATGAGCTTAGATCCATGTGACAGTGGGCCGGAAGGGATCAAATCCCTCAAGGTATAAACCTTTCCTCAAGTTCGACACCCCAAAGAAAAAGGTAAATATTCTCTTAAAATCCCCCTTTTCGTTGTAGTGAAACGATATGGTCATGCCAAGTAAAGAAAACATAATTTGAATTTTGAATTTTATATCAAACATATACATAATAATGATAATTTAAAAAAGTGACCTTGTTTCCCTTGAGTGGAACAAGGGTAAATCCATGTGACACTGGGCCGAAAGGGATCAAATCGCTCAAGGTACAAACCTTTCCTCAAGTTCGACACTCCAAAAAAAAGGCAAATATTATCTTAAAACGCCCCTTTTTGTTATAGTAGAATGATATGATCATGAGACAAGCAAAGAAAACATAATGTGGAATTTGAATTTTATATCAAACATATACATAATAATGATAATCTAAAAATGTGACCTTGTTGCCATCGAGTATAACTAGCTTAGATCCATCTGATACTCGGCCTAAAGGGATCAAATCCCTTAAAATATGAACCTTTCCTTAAATTCAACACTCCAAAAAAATGTTTGCCAAATTTAATCCCCTCAGCACCTAATTAGATTAGATGGATACTGCCATTTCATATAGTTGTTTCACATCATTACAAGTCCTTACAAGGAAGCTTATGATGGCCGGCTTACGTTGAATAGCGTTGATTCACGAGAATGTTCAGTACGCGAGCAAATCTATTCCTGCGCACAGGAAGCAGAGATGTTACCACAACATTAGGTTGTCTGCGCAGTGTTTGACGGAAAAAGTATTTCGTAGACCCATATTTTTTTTCCCAAAAACATATATAAAAGCGATTTAAATTTTTCTGTAACCTTTATCTATTCCTGATCTATCATCTAACCATATAAACATCTAAGTAAAGTGGTTCTAATATCCCTGCTAATATGACCAACCTCCAAAGTTTGCTTCAACCTGCAAAAACCCAAGATACAAGGTATCAATCAGTTTGAGAGCAAACCCACCAATTAAACAGATTAAAAGCAAATATGGTTCTGAAACATTTGTATGACTTGTGGAATCACATAAATATAAAACTACAACTAACAGTATCATAATGTGTAAATGTTACTTTCTTTCGACATCTCCAATACCCAAATTAATATCATTTACAATTTGGAAAATATTTCTCTTCCTTTGCTTTGGTGAGCCTGCACCACTTGTGCGACAGGGGATCGCTTCTGTTCTTTGATTCATAAACCTTGCTCATATTCATTTCACATCAAAGAAATGGAAACCAAACATATTCAATTTTCAAACGGATTTCAGTTCATAAATGGAAGTAAATAATGATGGATGGAAATAAAATATTTACGAATGTAATGATAATCTAAGTGAAAAATTAATAGAACCGCTGGAAATCTATTTTAAGCGAGAGGATCAATTTTTTTTTAACTTTTGAATTTAAAAGAGTTTTTGGATTACAAATATGATTCTCCATATGTATAAACATATTCAATTTTCAAACCCATTTCATTAAATAATGATGAATGGAAATAAAATATTTACGAATGTAATGATAATCAAAGTGAAAAATTAATAGAACAGGTGGAAATCTATTTTAAGCGAGAGGATCAATTTTTTTTAAACTTTTGAATTTAAAAGAGTTTTTGGATTACAAATATGATTCTCCAAATGTATATATGTTAAAATTATTATTACTTATATTAATATAATTCATTTAAATAATTTATTGATAATCAATATTAAATTATTTCATTTAAAATAAACATAAAAAATATTTATACTAAAAAATATAATTCTTTTATTTTAAATATTATATATGAGTCATATATTTGACATGCATTTAAATTTCCATGAATTTTTTTAAATTTTTTTTTGTAAATAACATATTTCAATCTAAATATATTTTCTTATATTAAATTTTAGGAAAACTACGGGGATACAATTATTTACTTTTATATATTAAATATATCAAAATTAAAAATAGTATATATTCTTATTTTTCAAAATTTTATTTAAAATAAAGTTGCTAATTAAACATAACCATTCATATTCAAATTGTAGAAAAGGCTTTCCTCCAGAGTATACAGAACACGCAACCTAAAAGAGCTATAAATGAAAATTAATTGTTAATATTGTACATGATATTAGCATCTTATCTCTAATTTATTGATCACATTGTGTTTATAAGATGAATATAAAATGATTTTATTGAAGAGATAGGTGCAAAAGAATTAATAAAATGAGATGTTTGAATTGATAAATAAAAATCTCACTGGTCAGCTCTACGAAAGAGAGTCTGAACCAGAAGAGTATGGCTTTGTAGAATGCTCAAAATTCTCAATACACTTCAAGAATTATATAGCATAGAAGGTTTTAGGGATGTTAGAACCATACCCTAAGAAATAGAAACTAATTCCTATCCTAAAGTCTCGTGAACCAACTCACACTAATATAGGATTCTCAATTATCTTCAACACTCACACTAGTATGCCTAACATCTCCCTAAACATTTCAAACTTAATTTTTCCAATATACCTCGTGAAAATGTCAGCAACATTATCACATGTTTTACAATATACAAGATGGATTTGTTTTGATTAAACTTTTTCCATGAAAATATGGAATTGTGTATCAATGTGTTTAGTGTTCCTATGAAACACTGGATTATTAGCAAGTTTGATTGAACTCTGGTTGTTGCATCTGATTGTTGTTGCATATCTCTATTCCTTCTCGACATTCTGGAGAATTCTCCACAACCAAACTGTCTTACATGTTGCTACACACATAGCTTGATACTCTGCTTCCGTTGAAGACAAGAAAATCGTGTTATGTTTCTTACTACTCCATGTAATCACCCTAGATCCAATGTTGAATGCATAGCCTATTATGGATCTTGGGTCATCTACATTTCCAGCCCAGTCAGAATCTGTAAATCTTGTCAATCTAACATCAGAAGAATCATTACAAATAATACCATAATCTACAATTCCTTGTAGATACCTTGAAACACCTTTTCTTGCATTCCAATGACTCTCAAGTGGTTTGGACATGTATTGACTTAGCATACTCACTGCATAAGACAAATATGGTGTAGTAGTGGTTAGGTAGATTAAACTCCCAACCAATTGTCTATAAAGTGTCACATCTGCCTCTTTAGAGCTATCCTCACTCTGAAGTTTAATGTTCTGCTATAGTGGTACTACTGTCGCCTTGCACTGATCCATCCTTAATCTTTCTAGTAGACCTTTGACATACTTACCCTGGGACATAAAAGTTTGTCCTGAATCTCTCCAGATCTCGAGACCCAAACAATATTTTAATTCACCAAGGTCTTTCATTTCGAGCAGTTGTGACATTTGCTGCTTGATTTCTTTGATTAGATCAACAACATTATTTGTAATAATTATATCATCTACATACAAAGAAATAAACACTATGCACCGCATTTCATCCTTTACAGTAAACAAATTAGGGTCTTTTTTACTTTTTTTGTAACTGTGTTGCAGAAAAAATGAATCCATATTTTCATATCATGACCTGGGTGCTTGTTTCAGCCCATACAAAGCTTTCTTTAATCTGTAAACTAAATGTTCTTTCCCTTTCTGGACAAACCCCTCAGGTTTCTTTAAGTAAACCTCTTATTTCAATTCCCCATTTAAAAATACTGATTTTACATCTAGTTGGTGAATCATCGAATGTTTCTTAGTAGCTAAAGCAATCAACATTCTGATAGTATTTAGTTTAGATACAGGGGCAAAGGTTTCTTCATAGTCAATACCTTCTTTTTGTGAATATACCTTTTCAAACAATCTAGATTTTAGTTTAATTTTGGTTCCATCTGTATTAATCTTGGGTTTATACAACCATTTACAACCTATGGTTTGTTTCCCTTCGAGAAGTTTAACCAGCTCTCAATTGTTGTTTTTAAGAATAGATTCATATTCATATTCCATAGTTGTTTTCCATTCACTACATTGATTTTCTTCTCTATAACTATAGGGTTCAACAACATTCATCATACTAGTTATAAAGGCATTCTCCCTATATCTAGTAGGTAATTGAATCTGCCTACCTGATCTTATGAGTGTTGGTGTAGCTTCCAACCCATTCTGAATTTCCTTTGACAGACTCAGCTTGATTCTTGTATCTAAATTCTCTGCTTCTGCCTTTTTCTATTGATCATGGCTTTTGCCTATTTCTGCACTTTGTTCCACCAAGAACGGAATATTCCATTCCTCATTGCACTTATCAGATTCATCATGAACCTATTGATGGAACATATCTCTACTAACAAAAATGTTGTGAGTAGAGGGATTAAATAATCTATAAGCTTTAAATTGTAAACAATACCCTACAAAGGTATATCTGATGGCTTTTGAATCTATTTTTATTCTTTCTTCCTTTGAAATGTGGAAAAATTCTTTAGACCCAAATACTTTTTAATGTTTTACTGCAGGCTTGAATCCATATAATGCTTTAAAAGGAGTTTTAAACTTGATACTTCTTGTAGGAATCCTATTTTTTAAATAAATTGCAGTATTCAATGATTCAGCCCAAAAACCATTCAAAAGATCCTTACCTTTCAACATGTTCCTAGCACACTGCACCAATGTTCTATTCTCTCTTTCGACTACTCCATTTTGTTGAGGAGTATGGGTTACTGTGAAATACTGTAATATACCATGGTCTTTACAGTCCTTGGCAAGTTCCTCCTTCCTGTATTCTCCCCCTTGATCAAAGCGGAGAATTTTTATGTGCTTCCTTGTTTTATTTTCAATCATGTATCTGAACTCCTTAAAGTATTCAAATGTGTGATTTTTCTTACTCATGAAATACACCCAAGAAAACTTTGTGTAGTCATCAACAAACAATAGAAAATACAGTGCATCTCCTAATGACTTTGTTTGCATGGGTCTACAAAGGTTAGTGTGAAGTAATTAAGGTATGTCTCTTTTTTTATTTTCTACTCAAACGGGGAATTATTCTCTATGCATATTTCCTAATGCACAAGCATCACAATTATTATGCACTTGTTTTAATGTAGGAATGTCCCTTACCATTTTTTTTTTCTGAAGTAACAACAAATCGTTGTAGTTGATATGACCAAGTTTTTGGTGCGATAACTCTTCTGTAGTCAAACTCGATTATGTCAAAGCTCAATTTGGTGTTGTGCTCACATCCAATTTGTACAGAACTCCTGTTTGAATTCCTGAAGCAATAATATTCATGCCATCCAACAAATATTTAATATAACAGTTAGATTTAAAAAATTCTACTTTGATATCCTTATCTGTAACCATGGATACATAAATCAGATTCTCTGTCACTTAGAGTACATACATTACATTATGAATATATCTCACATTACCATTACGTAAAATAATAGAAATTTTCCCGCACCTTTTAATCTGATGACTTCTATCATCACCGAGGTAGATTTGTGATCCGTTTTTGATTTATTTAAAATATTCAAACCATTTTCTATTTCCCATCATATGTGTGGATGCGCCCAAATCTACATACCAGATGTATTCATCGACATTCTCATCAAATTCTGCTATGAACAATCTGAAGTCCTGAACCTGGTCATCATTTCCGAAATGATCTCCACGTCATTTATGCCTCTGCTATTCTTCTTTAATTTTCTTCTTCCTGCACTGATTGGCCATATGACCGATTTTTCCAAAATAAAAACATTTAATTATAAAGTCATTTTTATTTGGATGCATAACTTGAGTTTGATTCGGTCTTTTCTATGGATTTCCTCCGTTTTGCTGTGATGGATTTCCTTCTCCTTTGAATAATTTCTTTTTTCCATTGCGCAAGATCTGCACTGTAGGGTTTCAGAGTCAATCTTCTTTCTTCTTCTTGCAGTAATATTCCTGTCAGTTCTTCAAAATTTGGTATTTTCTCTCTCGCACTTATCCCAGTGATAAACATCTCGTAATCATCAATCATACCATTCATGGTAATCGTGATGAAGTCTACATCTGCAATAA
Source organism: Pinus albicaulis (assembly GCA_034641835.2). Classification (NCBI taxonomy): domain Eukaryota; kingdom Viridiplantae; phylum Streptophyta; class Pinopsida; order Pinales; family Pinaceae; genus Pinus; species Pinus albicaulis. The sequence goes on from CM076584.1 coordinate 1,387,773,913, forward strand.
TCTCACTAATATCTACCAATTTGTTCTTCACATCCTTGATCCACGATATGAAGGAAGAAATTGTTTCATTCTCCTCCATCTTTATGAATAGAATCTTGCTCTTCAAGAACAAAAGACGATTTGTATTCATGATTCCATACAAATCTTTCAATACTATCTAGATTTTGCTTGTTGATTTACAGTCTTTGATATGCGGTATGATGCAGTCTTTCACTGAAATCTTTAGCAACATCTTTGCTTTGCCCTCTCTCTTTTCCCAAGCTGGGCTTGATGTTGCTTCCGCTGCTGGCTTCGATTCATTCCCATTTGCAATCGTCGAAGAACTCTGAGCTTCTAGCACATTCTTCATCTTGAATTTCCAATTTGAGTAATTGGAGCTATCAAGTTTTTTACTCTCATTCAAGTATGCGTCGATTATTTGATTATTCATCTTAATGATTCAAATAAAATACTTGGTAGAAAAAAAATGATAGATATACCCCAGATCTTTATCAAAGGCAATGTTATGATACAGATCTACCTGATCTTCGATCAATTCAACAAGTTGTTTCGTATGCTATGTGATAGGCTTTCAAATCCTCTGCACCAGCAATACCTGCTTCAAATCCCCTACTTCATCAGTGAATTTTCACCGAATCCCTTCATCGACGACTTTTCACCAAAATTCTTCCGTCAACAGTGGTGTCCAGTGGCTCAGATATATCTTAGATCTCCTTGACGCTAAAAAAAAAAAATATTTTCTTCTTAAACAGATCAACAATCATCCCTTCTTAAAAAAACACTTAAAAATAAATAAATTTAAAAACCTTATGAAAAACCTCCACTCATAAAAACATCATTAAAACACTCAAGTCACAAAAGGAATCATTAAAAATTCCCTTTGAAAGAAGTAATTCATGTGCTCTTTTAAAACAAATACATGTATGAGAGCGTATGAGAAAAATCCTCTGAACAATACCAAAATGTTTCACGTAAGGGAGAAATCACTCTTTAATTGAAATACATTTTTGAAAGAAAGACTTTACGTAAGGGAAGACCCTCTTAAATCATAGTAGTCGTATAAAGTTTTTAAAACGAAACTTTCAAATCTTTTAAAAATTGATGGTCACTAACGCAGCCAATGTGAAAAACGGCAGTGTCCTAACGCAGGCATTGTTCAATTCTCTCGCGTTAGTGCTTTAACGCACCACAAACCAAGATCTGTCCGGGTGCATGCAAAAGTTGGTAAGTGTTTGATGATTAATGTGACTCTATATAGTGAGGACTTGTGTTATAACGTTTTTTATTATTTCACTACGAGATGCGTTATAGCGGAAATGATCAAGAAAAAAAAAATCCACTCAGTTGTCAGGGGCTTTTCCTCTGCCACCGGGATACTTGCAGGTATCACAATGCTTCGGCTCTTAATCATCCTTGGAGCTATACCATGATAAAATGATATGTTTGAATTGATAAATAAAAAATTCACTTGTCATCTCTATGAAAGAGAGTCTGAACGACGAGATTCTAACTTTGTAAAATGCTTTACATTCTCAATACTCTTCAAACATTATATAGCATACAAGGTTTTAGCGAATTTAGAACCATATCCTAAGAAATAAAAACTAATTTGTATCCTAAAGTCTCGTGAACCAACTCACACTAATATAGAATTCTCAATTATTTTCAACAAAATTGCCATAATTTATTTACAAAAAGATAAGAATTTTATAGAGGTTATGTGAAAGCAAAAAAAACCTATTGTTTTTTTTTTAATAAAGCGAGGACCATTCCTATGCAATATAGAACCCAAAAAAACTATGGCTTTTTTAAAGAGCGAGCACCTTTCCTATGCAATATAGAACCCCACATATGCTAATAAGATCATATTCATTTTTTCGTCACACGAGTTGATGTCATACAATTAATTTTCTGCCTGGTGACGGATTCGTATATATATAATATCATGCGAGGTTTGGCATGAGAAGCACTGCAAGATACACAGCTAAGTATACTTGCGAACTCTCACCTTTATATGACGACGTGGTACACAATATTAGTGGAGTCTAGCAAGTCATTCTTGGCTGCATCATTCGCTTGGCCCTGCATGCAAGATCTCAAATGCTTCCTCATCTGCATTAAGTGGATGTTGGGGTTTTTCCCCTAGTTGGTTCTGCGGGGTTTTCAATAGAAATGAAATTCATTGCCATTCAGGCACTTGCAGTCCTAACAGTGGAAATTAAATGATCAATAAAGAGAGCAAAGAAAGCTAACGCTATAATCACGAAAAGGAAACATACAACACAACCTTTCGCAAGCAATTGCATTATAAATAAAGTCAAACTCCAACATTGTAAAGATCATAGGTGAGAGGCTATGCGCAGTCATGCCGTGTCCACAGCTTGTTCAGATTTGGGAAATTTTCAGTACATGCAACAACCACCCCATGTTATTATCCGTATACAATATCTGAGTGCATACCTGGCCAGTAGTGGTACTAAAAGAAATGAGCTGGACATTGGGATGTGCTCTATTGACTTCAATGGCTTCAGTGTTTTATTTCATTTAAAAAAACGAGGTATGTTCCATCCGTGAAAATTTCAGAAAGGGAATGTTAATTTAAGGTTTTTGCTTTCTGCCAGCATTTATTCGAGTTAAAATGTTTAATTAGAAAAAAATTCAATATTATTGAAAAAATATGTTTTAAATCATAATTTGAATGTTATTACATTTTTTTTTGTGCATGTGAATAAATAGTTACATTGTTTTTTGCAGTAATTTATGCATGTATTTATGTCATATTTGTATTATGATTTTTTATTTTTAAGTTTCATAAGAGAACCACCTAAAACTAAAATCTTTGAAAATATTTCATACTCAAATAACATATTTATCATGAGCTACTATCCACCATAAATAAAAAATGAATAGAAACAATATGTATATAAATATACTTACTAAGAGTTACTACCCACCATTATTTATGGACAGCAAGATATATATAAATATACTTACCACTAATTACTACCAACTCTTATTTATGGATAGAAACAAGATATATATCAATAATTATTTATTTTAATTTTTCCACTTCATATATTAATTTGCAATTTTTTTACCATGGATTACATTGCAACACTAATTTGCACTTATTTATAATTAAAAAAGTTATATAAGTTAATTGGTAGATAAATATTTATCAATATCAATTTATAATAATCTATAATAACCATATGTAATACCCCTATAATGTTGGCATTCACGATTTTAATGGAAATATTATTAATTATTTACCATGTTTAACTTACCCGAAATGGTTGATGTCAAGAACCGGTAGTGAATTAGTTTGTAACTAATTCGATTCGTTTTCTTACACTCTCAATTCTCTAATTGATAATGGTGCCAGAAAATGATGAGAGTGAAGTTATTGTAAAATGGGAAACCCTTCAAATCTAGTTTTTGTTTGCACAGATGGGATTTGATTAAACTGTACAAGTTCTCTGGTTGAGAGGAAGTTAATTCATTGACATGGTAGTGAGTCATTTAACCTTTAAAACGCATGGTATCATGCAAGCTGCAGGTCATCTAAGCGACCAAATGCACTGGCTAAGAGAAAGTTATTTTCCAGAATGAAAGCATACGCCAGAATATACCCGAGAGAAGATGGTGTATGTCAGAACGAAAATAGAGATGTCCATAAGGTTAGTTGAGGATATTTTTGTTGAAGTATGTGTTATCTACATTAAAGTTCGGAAAAAAACACTATATGGCTTTATTATACCGAGAAGTTAAGTAATGTTCATGCGCTTATAGACAATATGTATTGTGATAGTTTCCTTGCAACATAATTTATGAATTTTGATAGTTCTCTTGAAAAATAATTTGTTTTTATATGTTATTTTGTTAATTTAAAACAAAAATATATTTATTTTGTTGATTTTTTTTTGAAAAATAATATGTTCTTATATGCACACAAATAATAAATATTTTCTTAATTTTCTTGAATAAAGTTAATACAATAGTTATTATTTTTGTGTATATAAAAAATATTTTTTAAACTAACACAATAGTTAACATTTCTATGTATACAACACATGTTCCTTTCCAAGAAACCTAACCATAATAACTAGTCTTTTACAAAAATAAACGCACATTCTTCTTTAGGAAAATTAACAGAGTTACTATTATCTATTTGCATATAAATATATATTCTTTTGAAGAAAATTAACAAAATAAATACATACTTTTTTCTCCATAAGATTAGAAAATAACTAATATCTATATACATATAAGCACAAATAATTTTTCAAGAAAACTATAATAATAGCTATTGTCTATGAGCACATGTACATTACCTAACTTCTACGCACAATAAAGTCATTGAGATTTTTTTCCCATATTTTCATATAGGTAACACATGCGTCAACAAAAATAGTCTCGACTAACCTTGTGGACATCTCTATCATCACGTTGGTGTACACCACTTTCCTTCGAACATATACTTCCGTGTTGGAAAATGGATTGCTCTCAGCCAGTGAATTAAGCCTTTTTGGTCATTTAGATGACTTGCAGGCCATTATGATCTGATGCGTGGTATATGTTGAACGACTACCGTGTTAGTTAATAAATTCCCTCTAAACCAAACAACTTGTATAGTTCAATCAGACATCGCGTAGAGTTTAACAGAATATCATATATGCGAGCGAAAACCATATTTTAAGACTGTAATTTCGATAAACAAGTGTTTCTAATTTTGTAATAATCATACTCTCCTCTTTTTAAAATGTTGACCACTACCGTATAATTAATTAGAGAATTATCAGGGTAAGAAAACCAATCAAATTATTTATAAACTAATTCGTAACCGGTTCTTCATATCAACAATATTTGGGCACATTAAACATGGTAAATTAATAATAATATTTCCAATAAAATCATGAATTTCAATGTATATGCGGTTTATAGGGAGATTACATACTCTTCCCCTTAAAGATAACACCGTTATCTCTTCTTTGTTTCATCATTATTATGTTTTTTCCCAATATTTGTTGTAGAAGTTTTTGATTACATCAAAACAACAAGAGAGAACGAAGATTCTCTCTACAACACAAAGTTTTCAAACTTAATTTGCAGAATGAACAGAAATAATTTAGGACAATTTTTTTTCTTAATTCATAAAAGAATAAAAGAAATACATAATCAACGATCTGATTCTTCCTCCTTGAGAGGGATCTACAAAGTATAACAGTGGACTGTATAATAGCAGTGCTTACAAAAACTTCTATGTCCTAAAAAACCGCACATATAATGCTTACAACGTTGTTGTGTATTCACCTGCACGCTACAACAATTCTTTGTTTCTCAAACAATGTCTTCATACGTAAAAACGCGTTCACAGTAAAAACTTTCATTACAAAAAGCCTTTGGGCTCATTCCCTTTTATAAGGCGCGGTTAATAAAAAAAAAAATTAAACCGACCCATAAAACCCATATCTCAAATTATATGAAATCTATTTGAAAGCTTCATCGCATCCGTAATCAATCGGTGATTGGCATTTCAGCAGACAAAAGGGTAACACCTTTGCGCTATGCGATTTGCGATTGCGATTGGGTAGGGCCCACATTGCATCGGAAATTTGGTATTGTGCAACAGGCATGCAAGTAACTTTTGCGATGCCGTGATTGCAATTGAGGTGGGACCTCATGGCATCGCTAAAACTTTTCGGTATGCACATTTTAAGCTCTTTGAAGATTTGCGATGCGATAGTGTTTAAAGCTATCGTTGCATCACATCACTGCTTTGCACTGCATCGAACTTATGAAGCCTCAATTATTAACTCCGCCGATATGTTCATGAGGCTTTAAAGCCTGTTTCAACTTTGTAATCAAAGCTCTGCACTGCTGGTGAGACTTTGAGTCTGAGAATTTACTCTGCTCCTCAGAAATCCGCTATCGCCTTAGATAAATATTTAGTGACTGATTCTTATCTGCTCTACACTTCACTTGTGTGGGCTTTCCAATCCTTTTGCAATTGCTTTAAGAAAACGACAACCGCCTTTCTTAGGACTTCAATGTGCCGCACTCTAGTCATTCTGCAATTACTTCCAATTGATATGAATAATTGGAATTAATTTCCAACATTTATCTCCGACTATAACTATCTTTTCATTAACATTACTTGTATCTTCGCAATCTATTTTTTAATTCATCTATTAATAATGGAATCTGTGCGAGTCATGATATATCCACAACCAATAGGACCAAAAATGAGGTCCTTCAAAATGAACGACATTATTTTCATGAATCTTAATAAGTAAAGTAGTGATGTTTTTATTAATAGTAAAATATATCTACAACTAGAAAGATATTCAATTTTCATTTTCAATCATTGAGCCATTATTCAATTTCATAAAGACAAAAACAAAGTCCGTGTACCAACTTATTGTTACTTATCAACATTCTTGGAAATAATGGTCAGTTGGCGTAGTAATTTTAATTACACGTGGCTTATCAACTATAACAAACAATCTAAGAGTGTTTTATGAGAGGATTACTTTCTCATTTTAATTTTAAATTATAATTTTATATTTAAATTAAAATTAGGAGTTATATTCCTTTTCCTCTAAAGAGAATTATATTTCGTTTTGTACAAACGAGATATAGTTTGTTTCATGTATTATATAGTTTTGTACATTTCATGTATTCTAACATTTTGTTTCATCTTTTCTAACATGTTTCCATGAAATATTTGTTTTGTAGCGTATTGTTGTATTATATTTAAATTTGTAACATTATTGGTAATTTATAAATAGAATATAGAAATTAGAATCCGTTTGTGTACGGAGAAATACGGTTTTGTTTTTTTAATAGTTATACTTAATTTTGATTATTTGTTTCCATTATTTGGTATATATCATCAATTTTATCTTTGATGTTTGATTTTTAACTTATACTCTTAATTACATTAACAGAATTTAACATATATTAGTATTATATTAGTTTTAGATTAACCATAGTAAATTAGGATTAGTTTTCTCTTAGTATTATTTTTCGCAAGAGGAGGAATATAAAGGTTAGCAGAGCCTTAAATCCTATTCAAGATGACCAAACCAAATATATGGGGATATTTTAAGAGCTCAAGTTTGGGTTATTTCTCCCTTGTTGAAAAAGGTGCATGAAATTTGCATCAACACGACCCAACTTGGAGGTGGTTGAATGCTTATAGAATTGAAGCAACATGGTCTATGGTTGGGAGGATTGTCGGATGTCCATAGTCAGCCAACAAACATCACAATATAAATACTTGAAAATTTTATGTGGTTGCTTGACATGTTTTTGAGGTACTATTACATGGTTTCCTTTATGTATTATGGCTTCGTATGCACTTGTCTTCTATTATGCTTGAAATGTCTGCTGACATTAATTTAGCATTTTTCTGTGTTATTTTTTTTATTGTTGGTTTATTGGGCCACCGGCTCTATCATGGTTAAATTGACAATATATTTCAAATATATTTACAAATGTGAAGAATTTCTATGAGTGGTGTTTCTCAATGCGAGGACATGGGACGTTACATGTTGAATGAGAGTTTAACAAGAATCACAAAACCAAAGGGGAAAGCAATTGGAACCACCTCATTAAGGGGGATTGATTTAAAACCCAACTAACCGAAGAATTCAAAAATCCATCTTGACAATCAAACCACTAGTACATCTAACAAGACATTTGCAAGATGGAAATAACTTGCATCTCTATTTTATTAAGCTCTAGCAATTGATTGTAGCTTCCACTACAAACTCATTCCACACATTATTTTTTTCCTTTGAATTCTTTTCATAGTTGCGTGGTTCTATCAAATGGTGGAATTCATTAGACAATAGTTTTTCTTTAAGAATTTCATAGTCACAATCTTGAATTTCCTATCGAGCCTCATGAAGATTACAAAATAGAAAACAGTTATGCCTACAATGATAGTGTCACATGCCTACGAAATAGAGATACAAATTCTATATCGAATTACCGCGTAAATAATCATGTAATAAACTAATCACATACCATGTATATTTATAAAATATTTAAAATAACTCTAATTTCTCTAACTATTAAATAATATTTTCCAAATTAATTTTGTTATATCTCCTTCCAAATACATCATTCCAATTAAAGAAATCTATATTTTCAAAAATTACTGTAAACATTTATTATTTTTCAACTATTTTAAAGCCCTATTAATTTGAAACCCTAGTGTACGAGCATAGCACAATTTCTATAATCTCTCAAACAAGATTATGGAAAGAAACTTTTCTATGTCTAATTCTACATACTTAATTTTTTATTTTTTTAATATATTAAAAATATTACTTGACTTCAGTATCCTAAGCAATATGTTGCTTTCATTTTTAGAAATTAAACTTGATAACATGAAATCACATGTTATAATATTCTCAATACGCCTTGTGGTTTTCCCTAACTATAACATGACATGGTGTTTTCTTGAGCTTTGAAACCTAGTTAATTCTTCTAAACCAAAGTCACTTTATTCACTAACACTAAACCAACACAATAGTGACAATGATTACGTGTGGAATACAGGTGGAATGCATGAGGCTGAGTTATTCTATAACTAAAAGAATGACAAACTTACAATTAATTCCTAATTTTTGAGTTAAATTCCATTGCAATAATGTTATATGACACTAAACCGTAGATGCACCTTAATGCCCCATCCCTTCCATCTTAAACGACGTTACCGTTCCCTTCATAATGATTGACATTTATGTGGATGTTAATTCAAACTTACTTTTAAGTCGACCTATTCTTTTTTCTCACTATTACGATCACTATTAAATCTAAATCAAAATGTGCATCGACGAGACGAATTATTAAAATATTCAAAGTTTTACCTTCTTTTAAATGTGATAACATATTGGTAATTATTACAATTATACATAAATTTAGCATGTATTTAACTCTATACATAAATATTTTTGTTAAATATTGGTAATTATTATAATTATACATAAATTTGACATGTGTCTAACTCTATACATAAATATTTTTATAATTGAATACGAATCTAAATCTTTAAAAATAAATTATAATAAGAAAAATAAATAATTAGGAAGGAAAATATTTATGGCCTAGCATCATGAGACTTCTAAAATTGATTCAAAAAATTCATGAAATTTAGTCATATTATTTTTATGCCATAAAGTGTTCTTTTGTGGACAACTCTCCTAGATGACACTTTGTATTGGTCTACATAATTGGATAAATTGTTACATGATTGAAGATTTTAAAGCCATGAAATTAATAATTAAAAAAAAAAACTAATAGTTAAAGCTGCTTCTTGCTAAACTGTTTTTAGTTGCTTAACGTTTTATTTTTCTATGGTTGCCCATTTGGTTTTGTCGACTGAGCATGTGGTATTCTAGTATTTGTAAGCTGAAAATGTCGATATCAGGGTTGATTCAAAAAGTTTTGAGAAACGACAACGAAGGTTGCGAGACATCCAAGTCCGAGGAGCACAGAATACCCGACTGCGACGAAGTATGCGAGACGCGAGACGCCCAAGTCTGAGGAGCACAGAATACCGAATCTGTTAGCTTGCCCGCCGGCACCCAGGAACCCTTGATGACGGCAAGGAGAAAGATGAAATCGACCGCGGCGTTGTCTCAAGTTTTGTTCGCTTATTCCAGTCACTTGAATTTGATGTTCTTCCTGCAACCAAGCGAATCATTCATATGTAGGTTTTCCATTTCATAGTGTTACCTGTAATTAAGAATAAATATTCGTTGATTCCAGTCACTTGAATTTGATGTTCTTCCTGCAACCAAGCGAATCATTCATATGTAGGTTTTCCATTTCACAGTGTTACCTATAATTAAGATTAAATATTACACAGACGCGTATATCGTTGTGTTTGTAAGCAACATAAAGTCTTTGGATATAGAATTTGGTGACTTAATTTCAACCGTTTCTCTTATATCTTAGTGTGTGAAGTGTGATCTATGTAAGTGTTTACTTGAATCGATTACTGTGAAATTGTTCTTAAATCTTATTGTGTGAAGTGTGATATATGTAAGTGTTTACTTAAATCGATTGCTGTGAAATTGTTTCATAGCCAAATGAAGCACACTACTGGATTAATACCGCTTAAGGTTTAATTGGTGGTATTCACTCTTATGGTGCAAAGAATTATTTCTTGGACTTGCAATATTGGTTTCCAAGTGCCTAAAAGGTTTATGGTTATGCAACTTAACTCTCGTGACATTTGAGGTGGATTATCAGATATAGATAAGAAACTTTTCAACTCTTATTTTCCTTCTCAGTGATTCTTTTCCACTACCATTGAAAAAGCATAGCATACATGAAACCCATTGAACTCTTTTTGCATATGATCATCCGAAGATGGTATGTTCTGCTCTATTCATCGGGGTTGTTGGTGACAGGTGTTGGTGTAGGGATAAAAATGGAACCGACCCATAGGCATTGTTTAGGGCACCATAAAACTGGAACGATTTCATAGACGAAAATTATGGCCGCAATGAGGATTGATCGATCTGTGTGCACCGTATCCGTAGAACTTAGAATTGCCTCCGGTAATCATATTTATTTTACATATCAACGTTGCTATTTTCTATCGAGGTAGACTCATAGTCGCATAGATAATATGATTACTATTCTGTATAATAATGTTGATATTGGCAATAAAAAGTTAGTTTTATAGAAGACGATGAATAAATAGTTATTTTTGGGAAAATTATGCTACTGTGGCAGATATTTTTCTGCTTGATATGTTAAATCTTCAAGGAGTTTCTATATAGTCATAGCTTGTTATTGATAAGTAGCTTGTTAGTTTCTACAATCCAATAAATTTTTGTTTTTAAAATTCAAATTATATATAATTTAAAAAAAAAAATCTCTCTGACTCACGAAAAGAAATTAATTATAAAAAGAAATATTTATATATTTAAAATAGTTAATAAAAAATAAAAATATATTATATGTATATTATAATATGAAAATTGAATAATAAAATAAAAATTAATTTATTTAGGTGAGATTTAGTTTGTTCATATCTTAGTGATTTTTTCACTTCATAAAAATAATTACATATATTTTATAAAAAAAAAAATCTGATTTATTTTATATTTTATATTTTCCATTTCTATATATTAGAGCTCAATTTCATAATTTTTGTTGCAATATTGACTTTCTAAGCATTTTAAGATATCAAAATTATAGTGAACTAAATAAAATTATAATAAAATCTTAAATCAAACTAAATAACTCTTTTCTTTAGGTCTGATAGACAAAAAATTGGTCTCAGTGAACCTTAACCACTATCATCATCATCATAAAAAATATGAATAAAATAGTAATAGAATTCTATTAAGTAATGGATAAACAATTGTTTTAGTGTCTAAACTTTACCAAATTTTACTAGAAATACCAATTTTCTTATTAATTAATTTATAATATATATTGTTAATTAATTTGTAAACTTTAAATATTTAAATATTAAATATATTTATATTTATTGAAAATTCTATACATTTAACATGTATGAAACAAAATAAATGATTAATTTTAATCATACCATTAAATTGCTCAATCTACCATCGAAAAAAATTGAGTAACCCGATAAAGTCTTCTTTATTTCCTAGCCACTCAACTAGCAAGACCACTCTGGATGAAAGTGCAATGCATAAGCAAATGAAGGGGAAAATATCATAGCTATTCATTGCTTGATGTTTTCTCCATCCCATTGAACAACATGGAGTAGGAGTTGTTAGACTAGGATGATAATGGATAATATAATAAGAAAGAGAGAATACTAAAATTAAGAAATGAAGTTGGGTGGTTATTAAATTTATAATTTTATATAGTTTTTCAAATATATAATTTTATAGAGAATTTTAGTTATTTTTTCAAAAATATAATTATTAATTAATGTTTTTATTATTCATATGGAAAATTAGGTTAAGTTGAAAAATCAAATATAAAATTTATATTTTCATTCAAATATGCTTTTATTTGGATGGTTACTAAATTTATATTTTTACAATGGTATTATAAAGAAAAAATAATAATAATTGTATTATAAATAAAAAGTAATAATATAAATTTATATTTTTACAATTGTATTGTAAATAAAAAATAATAATAATTGTATTATAAATAAAAAGTAATAATATAAATTTTATAAATATGTGTAAATTAATTTTATTCAAAAATTAATTATTAAGAAAAAATGTAATTTTAAGTTATTAAATTTATATAATTTTATTTTTTAAAAACATGAATTCTTATTTATCATTAAAAAATATTAAAAAATATAATTGCATGAAAAAAATAAAAATCCCCATATGAAACATTTTTACAAATATGATTAAATTATTGACATTGACCATATAGAGAATTTTAGTTTAGTTTTCAAATATATAATTATTAATTAATGTTCAAAAATTTTCCATCCATGTAGATAGTTAGAAAATTAGATTAAAATGGATAAATTGAATAATGATTTGTTTTCTTATTCAAATCCATGAACAATTTTCAAAATAATTGACTATATAGAGAAAATTTTAGTTAGTTTTTCAAATATACTATCATTAACTAATGTTTTTACCATTCATATAGATAATTGATAAATTATATTAAAGTTGAGAATCAAATACAAAATTTATATTTTCATCCAAATCCATCAACAATTTTCATAAGACCTTCAGGATCAAATTTGTTTACCTTTACAGGTTCAAATTATCCCATTTCAGAACAATTGTATCATCAAATGGAAATTTTATACATTAGAATATTTTTAGGCCATAGGATTAATAGTTAAAAATTAAGAAAAAACTAATAGTTAGAGGTAGTTGAACAATTTTATGATGGCTTAACGGTTTCTTGATGGTTTCTCTAGAAGAGTGTTTCTCTTGCAAGGATTCTTAGTGTTGAACACAAAATATATTTTTGGGTGGACCATTTAATTAGTAATTCTCTTTGTTTTTTTAAGAGAATGATAACACATTTTTTAATATCTCCATTTTTAAACAATATGGGGAGATCTAGGGAGTACTATTACTTTGCTCACAAAAACCATATTGAGAAACAATCTCTATCAATCCATTATTAGTTACTTTGTTCACGAAAACCATACTGAGTATTGATCTTTATCTTGGATGATACCATTTTAAAGATTCTAGGGTGATGAAAAGCTATATAAGTGAACGAAGAGTTATTTGTGAATTAATTCTTATATATGTTTTTTTTTCTATTTCATATTGAAATATATTTTTATTATCAATATATTTTTTAAATATTGTTTAATAATTTTATGTGGAAAATAGTTTATATGATAAAGTTTCTTTTTTAACATATATGATGTTATTCATTGGAACTGAATGAGAATGGGAGGATTTCAATACTTCCTTTGAAACACACAATATAGCCCAAAGTAACAACCAAAGAGTCACAAAAAAACAAAAAACCATATTGAGAAACAATCTCTATCAATCCATTATCAGTTACTTTGTTCACAAAAACCATACTGAGTATTGACCTTTATCTTGGATGATACCATTTTAAAGATTCTAGGGTGATGAAAAGCTATGTAAGTGAACGAAGAGATATTTGTGAATTAATTTTTATACATGTTTTTTTTTGTCTATTTCATATTGAAATATATTTTTACTATCAATATATTTTTTAAATATTCTTTAATAATTTTATGTGGAAAATAATTTATATGATAAAGTTTTCTTTAAGATATATGATGTTATTGAATGTGAAGATTTCAATACTTCCTTTGAAACACACAATATATCCCAAAGTAACAACCAAAAATAAATAAAATTACTTTTCGAATTTTTAGAATGTTTAACATCTGATTCTACACATATATGCACATTTGTCTCTCATCATTAAACGTATGCCATTTATCAATTAAAATTAACATATCACATTGTCATTTAACTATAACATAACTCCTTTTGTCGCTTAACATTAAACATGTATTAATGTTCTACTTAACGTCATAACACACTCTAGGCCTCCCATGCTTGATACGGTGGCATATGTTGAAGTATTGCTTAAAAACTATATTCACGTTAGTGAATTAACCTATGTTGTATTAATGTGCTGGAAACCGAGTTCTATCATTGATATGCCTTAGTCAAAAGACTAAGGCCTCGCTTTTGCTTCTCATTTTATGAGGATTCCACTGACAACATTCAATTCGACTTATATTCCATCCTCTACTCGTGCTTAAGGCGATCTAATTAATTGAAATGTCCCGTTGATTCGACATGTATAATTCAGAAGTTAATGTTGTGTTTAAATTTGGTTTTGGAATATTTTCCCGTGTTGTTCAAGTACTTGTAGTCACATTTGGTAGCCCCTCTACCGTAGATCTTCCATCCGAAATCCAAAAGTGGAACGTGTCTAGGGTTTGGGGTGATTACCTATGATTACCTATCCCCTTAACCATTTCCACGTTTCTGAGAGGAGAGATCTTTGTCTCTGCAACCACCCGACGCTTATGGACTCTGCCTCCTCTCCGCGGTATGAGTAATACAGCTACCACCCGGCACTTATGGACTCTGCCTCGTCTTCGCGGTCTGCCTCCTCTCCGCGGTATGAGTAATACAGCTACCACCCGGCACTTATGGACTCTGCCTCGTCTTCGCGGTAAGGGTAATATAGCTTCATATTTTTTCTAGGACGTTTAACATGGTTAAATGATTGGATACAATGTTACTTTTACAGAGTTAATACTATTTTTCTTTGAGTTTCATCACTGGTTTATCTTTGTACCTAGGTTTAATTCTTGGCCCTATTGTTGCTTAAGGGATGTGGTTAAACCTTTCCGCCGCTTCTTCTATTTGGAGTCTTTTCTCACTCTGCTACAACATAAGAATTTGCTTTCGAATGGCGTAAGGTGAGCCACAGTTTAAGCCTAACATTTTCTGTTTACATTCGTTTAGATTCTTTCCTTCCATCTATTTGTTATTTCAACCTTTTACCCCTGAATCTTATTATTACAGGTTGGCACGCCAGAACCTCTACAAGAATCGCTTAGGTAAGGTGTCAATTACTATTGATTTTTTAATTATTATTTTTAATGTACTTATTTTTTATTCTTGGTTTTCTCAGCAAAAAGAAAGGATTTAATATTATCTTCTTTTCCATGCAGGAAATTTCGTTTGAAAAGGTTTTATAATGAGGTTATTTACATCCATGGAGATCGGTATAGTACCTCCGCTAACCACCGTCAATCGTCGTCCAACATGTATCTCTTATATTCGTGACCAGACTTAGTTCATGGATTGAATTATTGACTTCCTTGTGGCTTTCTATCCTTACAGTTTCATGGAAGTTTTGAACTCTACTCGTGGCTAAGCTAGCTCTACATGCCGCTTTTATATTTGAAATCATTGTAGTTAATTTACCCCATTTTTGGGTTGTTCCGATTCAAGGGTTTTCATGGATATCATGGCGCCCCCTAGCCCACCATGCCTTGAGTTCCACTGTAACAATTGTCATTTCTATCTGATTTAAACTCTGGAAGTAATATAATATTTTTCATTTAATACCTTGTAATTTTTCTTTTTAAAAACCTTGGGTTATCTGGTTTTATGTGCTATAGCATAACTTGCACTCTTGTTGTTACAAACAAAGGTTTTTTTCAAGATTACTCTTCTCAATAAATTTATTACTTTTTTCACTATTAGAATTTTGGATTGTTAAATAAGAATTTAGTAGAAATTTCCAGCATTTTCAATTTCTTTAATTTCTCAAAATAGTAATTTTCTACTGCAATTACTTGTTTTTCAGTAATAGGCTCAAAATGCCTTTTTATTTGTATTCTACAATCAATTCTTGAAATTCATATCCCGATACAAAGTGTTCAGTTTGTTTTCTTGTATTTTTTTCAGTTAGTAGAGATGTCAGTCTGAAGAATACTACTTTTACTATTTTTCCTTAATTATTAAATCAGTTATGTCATACGTTCTGTATCTATTTCTAGTGATCTACAAAACAACCCTAGTGGTTCTATTTTACTTTTCTTCTATTTCGTAGCCAATAAGATGGTCGGACCATATCTGTCTGTGTATTATCATAGGTTGTAGTGAACAACCAAGCCGGAGCCCTCATCTTGAGAGTACTATGTTCACAATTCTCTTTCTTAAATCTATAACAATGTATCAAACTATTTTGACTATTTTATTCATCCGAATCCTATAGAAATAAAATACTTTCTTTTCCGCAAATAAATATTGTATCTACCTACAGATTACAACACATACATCAACCTTATTATTCATAATAACTAAGATTTCCAGCAGCAGTAAGGTAACTTATCTGTCTTACAAAATTTCTAACTAATGTTGTTTCTCCCTACCTCGAGAGAGGCAATCACGTCCTCGTCTCTCCCTCGTGCTCCAAATCTGAGCTATGTGAGTTGACAGAATTACTGGAAGAGACCTTGGGACATTCCGGTCTAGCCTTATATTCCAAATTAAATATCATAAATCAGATTATTCCATTGGTTATCACCAGCTCAGGAATTCCTTTCTGCAAATTTCCTTATCAAGTTACCGAATAGAACCACCAAACCTCACTGGGATTAAGCCTTTATCCTCAGAGGTTGGGTAACTTTTTAAACTAACACTGTCCAAATAACTCTCAGTTCTTGAATTACTTTTTACCATCATTATTGTTATCGTTTTATGGGAATCACTTCCATAATTAATTTAATCAAGATTAATTTCTTCTCATAATTAATTGTTAAAACAAAAATAAAAATAACAATTAATGTCTTAATGTCTTAACAACATAACATAATTATCAGTTAGCACTTAAGCTAACTGTTACAACTCCCCCCTTGTAAGTGAACATTGTCTTCGGTGCTGTCATTCTGCTCCAGCAAATAGTTCTGGTTACGCTTCTCGAACAAAGCATTCATCCTCCTAGGTAGCTTCATCCGGACCAAAGTGCTTCCATTACACCTTAAACTAGGCGATGGCTCATTTCCGGAGCATGATTTTTCTCCGATCGATTATACATTGAGGCTCGACTAGAAACTCGTCATCGAGTTTGACATGCAATCAACAAACTTGAATTAATTTTCTCATAAATTTTAGCATTTTTAATCAAGTCTTGTGTCCATAACTTGCCTGAATACTTTGCGAGTGGATTACGTGCTTTGGGTCATGTACGTATTGTTTTAGTAATGATACATGAAAGACGTTGTGCACCCGGATATGACTGCGCAATGCCAATTGGTAAGCCACGGTGTAACACCCATAGTTTTATTTTTTTTTCAAGTTATACATTTGAACTTCAATCCAAAGGGGAGTGGACCCCAGTGGATAAGTATTGTGTGGATATAATTAATTATTTAATTATGAGAAATAAATAAAATATTTCTGTGCATATTGACCAAATGAGAATTTTGAGATCACTTGCCAAATCCATGAGGTATGGAAAGAGGCTAAGACTTTCCCAAAAAAATATTTCAAAAATTTTTGAAAGAAATTATTTCTAATTTAGATTTTTGAAGTAAAATCTAGATTTCCCCAATGAGGTGGAGAGTAGTTGGGAAGAGATAAAAAGTTGGAAAAACAGAAAACAGCTTTAAAAGTCCCTAAATAAGGGAAGCCTAGGCAAACAGGAATAAAATCATCCTGTAATTCTGGACACAGAATTAGAAATAGACTTTTGGGAGCATAAGCTTAAATAAGCTACTCTAGAACAGATTGAGGTTGGTCTGTTCTAGGAGATGATCTCAGCTCAGGGGTGAGTTCTGGGGGACAGAAGAACTCTAAGGTTGGTAGGTTGGTCAATTGCAAAAGTGGTATGTTCAAAATTTTATGATTGGTTAAATTACATGTTATTGTGAAATATTGTTAAATTACTGGCTATGGTGAAATATGGTTAGTTACTGTGGGATATTATTGTACTTTCAAATTTCTGCAAATTGGTATTCCTTACATTTAACAGAACTATGTAGAAGAACTTAATCCCCCAATTCTGTATAATTGTAGGAATAGGATTTATGGGGAAAATCAACCAGAATCTCTAAACTTGTTAAAGGTTTAAATCTGGAGATTTATACTACTCCCATAAATCATTAAGGTTGTAACTTTAATCTGCTTTTGTAAATGTACAGGCATAAAAATCTTCTATGATAACGACTGGTATACATATATACATGCAGAACTAACTAGTTGAAATTTTGAGCTTTTAGTTGACTAACTAGTGTTAGAGAAATTGCAAGAATAAAGATTGCTAGCAAAATTCTATAGCTGTGGTAAGTAAAATATAGCAAGATAAATCATTAATACAATCAGATTAACCACGTTGTACAATGATAGAAGTTACTGTGGATTCTGCATAAGAGAGAAAATAAATCTGTCCCTATGTGATCTAAATAAAATTTAGGGAAGCTCAAATCTCTACTCGATGTGAATAAAATTTCAGAAAGCATGTATATGCAAAAGTACAGGAAAATATTGAAGAATATTCCTAGTGGAAGGTATCGTATTATCATGATAGGAAGCAATGAAAATCTATATTATACCAAGGAGCATATCAACTGAAACTAATAAAGCAAGTCATCATGATTAGTACAGAAAGTCAGAAGTGAAACATTGTAGAGTATGAGTAATCTAAATCAAAACACAGTTGATCATCATCCCATAAATGAAATTGAATATTCAACTGAAGTATTCGTAAGGATAATTCCAGTGCATATCAAAATATGTATTCCACAGAGTACTGATAAGCAATATTCAACTGAAAAGTTATTAATCCTCATATATTTTTATATCCTCAAATTAACTTGGCAGAGAAGTATTCCATCGCTGTTGAACAAATATAAAGAAGGAGTCCAGAATATTTATACATTACTAGAAAATGTTCAAAACTAAATTTGGTTCAGAGATTATGCTAGAAAATCCTCTATAGCACTGTATATAAAACACCCAATATCTAGTGTTATTGTTCCCAGAGAAATCGACTGGGAATATTATGATGGTTCATCACTATAGGAATCTGTGGAGAAGGCTAAACAAGTAATTGAGGGAAAATTATTTCCAACAGGAAATTAGATGCAGATCTACGGCAAACAAGAGAAAAATCGTTATCATGGGTTCATGTAAAAGATACATACGTCTTCCTTCACAAATAACCATCATCGAAGGGAGGACGTACCTGCAAAAACACAAAGGGAAGATAATTAAACATGTATTGAGGAAAATCAGTATACAAGTACATAAGAAATTATGGAGATAGGGTAAGTCGAAATGTACCGAAGGTTAGTGGCAAAATCCCTCACAAAATATTCTACGAGAAACCAAAATGAATGAGGTATATAAAATGTGTAGTTTAACCAGTCCATAAACACTATAAGGGAATTTCACAAGCTAATACCTGAGAAGCGAATCTCTGCTTCACAAAAGAAAGCTATGCGAATTGAAAGAAAATCATCTGCATAAGACACGATGATAGCATTGAGATTCTTAGATTCAGTTCAAGAAATGAAATGACAATCGAGATGGGAATAATTAAGTACAAGAAGAAAATCCTAAAATCATGATAGGGTCTGCGGGGTATGATTGAAACAATCAGTGAGGAAACATCGAAAAGAGCATAGTAAGGATAATCTAATCGAAAAAAAATTCTCCACTGAATACTAGAGAGGAGATGCTGATAATATAGGTTCATAAGCCACGAATAATAATATTAAAACAAATACATGAAGTCGTTTTACAAACCAACGTATAATAACAAGGGTTCTGCTACATATCGATTCAGTTAACAATGAAATGTCATATGAATTGCAACTCAGCTCTATTGTGATGCCATCCTCAAACGAAAGAGAAATTTAAGCCGAGATAGGAACAAATTTTATCATTTCTTCCTAACCTTACCTAAATGGTCGATATGGGTAGGAATACGAATGATAACACATCGACATAAAACAAATTGAGAAGAAATTGAACAAACCAGATGTTAAATAAAGCTAGCATTATACTGTATCATCATATAAATCTTGAAAGAGGAAATAACAATACATGAAGATAAAAAGGTATAATAAAAACCGATGCGAAGTTTACCTGGAACGTTGAGTAGGCAGCACGGTGGAGTCTACACGAGATCATGTAATGGCACTCTGGATATCTAAAATAAAACATAGAAGACCAGAGAGACCTTTGCGTTCTCTGGAAAAATTCTCAATGTGACAAATGAAAGCTGCAGAGTGAAGGATTGAGTAATACATCGGAACCAAACCCTATTTCATCGCTTATCTCCACCGTACATGTGGAGAGCGATGCCCAAACTAGGTCAATGCCAGTCGAAAAGGGCCTCGAAAGGCAACAAGATCTTCACAGTACAAGCCACAGATTTACAAATAAATACAATAGTACTCACCCACATCAACAACTATACGAAAATCCATGAAAAACTATGCATACTTCGATCCTTATAAATGAAAACGTGCCAGGGACACAATTCTACATTTCTCGAAGTGAGTGAAGTACAATTAAAAAGACGTAACGTTAAATAGAGAACAAATGATAAGCAAACTTGTACTGCTCTCGGGGCCATTCCAATCTTTACAACCTAAACACTATATTTATAAATGAATCAAGTTACGACGCCGTCGTTGGGATGGAACAATAGACAAGTTCAATGAGTTGGTATATAAGTGCTATACGAGACATATATGAAACCATCGTTGCAAAAAATATTTTCATGTTCGAATATTATATGTATCCCAAGCCTGAGTTAAGGTTGGATACACTGATCTATAAATACACATCTTATCACATCCATTACGTTGGGGTATTGGAACATTGGAATTCAAAGTATGGTAAGTGTTTTATATTATAATGGAAACAAACGCATTATACGTATAATGTCAAGGTTAGTAAGATCATAAATCAGTATTATGAAGAATAATGTCCAATAAGAGAGAGATGTGTCACAAAATGACAAACTGTAAACCAATATATATAAAACCAATAATAGTACATGGGAAATACCTAATGGCACACAATAGTAACGATTTGAATGAGAAAAAAAAATTTTGTGGTGAATTGGAGAGACATTACAAATGGTATCAGAGCCCACGTTAGAAAAATTGGGTTGTTGTTGTGCTCACTGTATAAATAATTTATGTTGAAAAAAAAAAAATATTGTTTCTGATTGTTTTGTTTAGTGGACAGTGGTACTGGAACTGAAAAGACAATGGCTGAAGGAGATGAAATTTATGTTGATCTGTGTGATGAAGATAACACGCCAGATCCCAGCACTCCTGTAATGGCTATGTTGCACGGGTTGCAAAGGGAGATCGCTGAGTTAAAAATCCAGAATGATAGGTTGTCATTAGCCAGTGAGGAGCAGGAAAAGCTCATAAGAGAATTGACCTTGTGGAATAGCCAAGAAGGCAAAGGTTCCAGAAAGAGGAAGAAAGGAAAGTTCTCTGATGATTCTGAGGAAGATGACACTACTAGACATCAGTCTAAACAGAGAAAGGAATTATAGGGTGAATTCCAAAAGATCAAACCTCCCTCCTATGATTGGGAGAAGGAGGAAGATGCTGAGGCTTGTTTGTTGAATATGATTAAGTATTTTTAGGTCTATGAATATGAAAGCATTCTGAAGGCTAGATTAGTTGTTTACCAATTACAGGGTAAGGCTACCTTGTGGTGGGAGGAGACAAAAATGGTCCATGCCATTGATGAAAAAATAGTAACTTGGGAGGATTTCCAAGTCAAATTTAAAAAATGCTATTTGAACGAATGTTGTTATGATGATAAATCAAAGGAGTTCCATGAGCTCAGATTGGGACATCTCACCATAGATGAGTTTGTCACCAAGTTTACAAATCTGTTAAGGTATGTCCCTTATATTCATGAAGAGAAGGCAAAGGTACAAAGGTTTTTGAACTGTTTTCTTGCTGTGTACAAGGAGAAAATAGAGTTTGATAATCCAAAAAATATGGACGAAGCAGTGAGGAAGGCTAGATTATGCTACCAGTAGTTTAAAGGAAAGGATGACCATGGGAGAAGATGGGTAAACAAGGGTGAATTCAAAGGAAAGAAACAAAAGCTAGCTTACTTGAAGAACTTTGGCAAGGACCATCGACGGAAGAAATTTAACAAACCCAAGGAAAGTCAAACTGCTTAGTCCTAAGTTGGTTCAAAACAAATAGATGGAGATAATAAGAAGGAGGGAGTAGTCAAAATGCGGGAACCTTTGAAATTTTGGGGTTGTCAAGAACCTCATCTGTTGAGGGATTGTCCACACCGAAATATTTATATGATTATGAGGGATCAAGAAGCTACCCCTGTGAATGATATAGCAAGAAATATTCCCACTATCAATGAAGCCTTAGAGAATCGACAAGCAGAACACCAGGCTACCATGGTCGAGATGGAAGGTAATATTTCTGACCAATCTGTTACAGTTTTAATTGATCCAGGTGCTTCTTTGAGTTACATTAGTCCACAAGTGGTAGAGAAATGTAATCTCAAAACTAAAAAATTTCAGCAGTCTTGGTTGGTCTAGCTAGCCACTGGCACCAAGCGAAAAGTAACTCATAAGCTACCTCAAACCGAAATTAAATTAAATGATTTTCAGACAGAAGTAAACTAAAAGATTCTACCCTTAGGCTCATATGACTTGATGATTGGAATGGACTGGTTGGAAAAGTGAAAGGCGATGATGAACAATTGGGATAAAACTCTGCATTGCATAGATGAGGAAGGGAAACCCTTTATACTCAAAGGGAAACCAAAACCAATTTCCGTAAGAAAAATATCAGCTCTACAATTAAAAAGAACAGTAAGGAAAGGGTATCAAGTATATGTTGTACATGTTGAATAACTAAGAGAGCAACTTGAAGAAAACCTGCTGGACACTCTACCAGTGGTAAGAGAGTTTAAGGAAGTTTTTCCAGATGAGATTCCTAATCTTCCCCCGAAAAGAGAGATTGAATTTTCAATCAATTTGGTGCCTATAGCAACACCTATTTCCAGAGCCCCTTTTCGGATGAGCCCCCCGAACTCATGGAACTGAAAACGCAGTTGCAAGAATTGTTGGATAAAGGTTATATCAGACAGAGTGTGTCTCCTTAGGGAGCACTGATGCTATTCGTGAAAAAGAAGGATGTAACCTTTAGAATGTGCATTGACTACCGTCAACTGAATAATTTGACAATCAAAAATAGATACCCATTGCCCAGAATTGATGACCCTTTTGATCAGGTAAGAGGGGCCTCAGTATTCTCTAAGATTGATCTGAGGACTGGTTATCACCAGCTCAGAATTAAGGAGGAAGATATTAGTAAGACAGCTTTTCGAACTAGGTATGGTCACTATGAATTTTTAGTCCTACCTTTTGGTTTGACAAATGTCCCTGCCACCTTTATGTGCTTAATGAACAACATTTTGAACAAGTACTTGGATAAATTTGTACTAGTGTTCATAGAAAATATTCTGGTTTATTCAAAAAGTGAGGAAGAGCACAAAGAACACTTAAGGATAGTTTTACAAACCTTGAAAGAAAACCAGTTATATGCCAAGTTAAGTAAATGTGAATTTTATAGAGACAAGATTCGATACTTGGGGCATATTATTTCTGAACAAGGATTAGCTATGGACCTTGAGAAAATAAAGGCTATTAGAGAATGGCCGGTGCCCACTGATGTTTCAACAGTAAGGTCATTTATGGGGATTGCAGGTTATTATAGAAGGTTTGTGGAAATATTTTCTGCAATAGCATATCTCATAACTTCATTACAGAGAAAAGGCACCAATTTGAGTGGATTGAAAAATGCCAAAACAAATTTGAACAGCTAAAACTAAAACTCACTACATCCCCTATACTGAAAATTGCAGATCCTGACAAAGAGTTTGTTATATGCAATGATGCATGCAAAGAGGGATTGGGAGGAGTTCTGTTACAGGAAAATTATGTTATTGCATATGAGTCTAGGAAACTTAAGAAACATGAACAGAACTACAGTGTATATGATTTGGAATTAGCTGTTATAATTCATGCCTTGAATATGTGGCGACATTATCTTCTTGGAAAAATTTTTACATTGATGACTGATCATATTAGTCTCAAATATTTATTTTCCCAAACTGATTTGAATGCTCGACAAGCCAGATGGCTGTCTTTTCTCAGTGAATTTGATATGGACATAAAACATATGAAAGGGAAAGAAAACAAAATTTCTGATGTGCTAAGCAGAAATGCTTGGCAAAACATAAGCAACATTGGGAGTAGTGCTAGTTTTGATTTAGAAGAACTAGTTAAAAAGGTAGCAGATCAAGATCAAAATTATGAGAATCTACAAGTGAAAATGTTAAATAAAGAAATGTTTGAGTACACCCAAAACCAGAAAGGGCTGATCTACTATAAAAACAGATTGTATATCCCGAATGTAGAATCTCTGAAAAAAGATATCCTAGATGAATACCATAAAAAACCATATGCAAGACATCCAGGATATCATAAAATGCTTACAGCCTTGAAAAAGAAATTGTTTTCGCCAGGAATGAAAAGGGATGTAGCAGAATATTTAGCTAGGTGCATGGAATGTCAACTAGTCAATGTTGAATGCCATCACCCAGCTGGTCTTTTAAATCCCCTGCCAATTGTAGAATGGATATGGGACATTGTTTCTATAGATTTCATAATTGGGTTACCCAGGACAAAGTACCAACATGACTCAGTGATGGTAGTGGTAGACACTTTAACAAAGGCTACACACTTCATACCTGTAAAATCTACTTTTGGGACAGCCCAAGTAGAAGATGTGTTCCTAAAAGAGATAGTAAGGCTGCACGGGGTCCCAAAGATGATTATTTCAGATAGAGACGCTAAGTTCACAGCTGCCTTTTGGAAAGTTCTGTTTAGGGGCATGGGCACTAAATTGAATTTTAGTACTACATATCACCCTCAGATGTATGGTCAAAAAGAAAGAACAAATCAGATCTTGGAGGATATGCTAAGAATGTATGTGATGGATAGGCCATCAAAATGGGAAGACTAATTGCATTTAGTTGAATTTTCTTATAACAAAAGCTATCAATTCTCCATCAAAATGAGTCCATTTGAAGCACTCTATGGAAGGGAGTGTCATACTCCTTTAAGTTGAAGCCAACCTGAAGATAACCTAGTTTTGGGGCCAGATACTTTACAAGAAATGGAAATGATTGTTAAACAAATACAAATAAATATCAAGACAACACAAGATCGCCAGAAAAATTATGTTGATAAGAAGAGGGTTCATCGAGAGTTCAAAGTGGGTGATCATGTGTACTTGCGTATTAAACCCAAAAAGAGCACACTTTATGCTGGAAGTTGTGCAAAATTGGCTCCTAGATATTGTGGGCCTTTTGAGGTGTTAGAGAGGGTGGGACCAGTGGCTTATAAGCTATCCCTACTACCCCATGTTAAAGTTCATGATGTATTTCATGTTTCATTATTAAAAATATATGTGCATGATTCTTCTCACATTGTTGATTGGAATGTGATATATGTGGAGCCAGAAGAGGAGTTCCTTCCAGAGCCTCTTCAAATATTGGAGTGGGAAGAAATTGAATTGAGAAACCAAATAGTAGCAAGAGTAAAGGTGCAATGGAAGCACTTTACTGCTGAAGAAGCTACATGGGAAAGAGAAGCTGAGATGATGGAAAAATATCCATATCTAGTTTCAAAATGAACTCTAATAGATAGTGGTTCAACACCGAGGACGGTGTTTGTTTTCAGAGGGGGAATATGTAACACCCATCATTTTATGGTTTTTTTCAAGTTAGACATTTGAAATTCAATCCAAAGGGGAGTGGACCCCAATGGATAAGTATTGTGTGGATGTAATTAATTATTTAATTACGAGAAATAAATAAAATATTTCTGTGCATATTGACCAAATGAGAATTTTTAGATCACTTGCCAAATCCATGAGGTATGGAAAGAGGCTAACACTAAAAGAAAAAATGGCATTGGTGAGGGGCGAAAATGGTCACCATAAACTCATTGGTGAGGGTCAAAAGAGCCTTCGTCACCAAAAATTGAACGTCACCAAAGGTGGCGTCACCGAAAGTATAGGTGTTGTGGTGACATTCAAGGTCCGTCACCAATAATGATTTATAGTGACGGATAGTGATCGTCACCATTTCATATGATCAATGGTGATGGAAAATAGCCTACGTCACCAAAAAAATGAACGTCACCAAAGGTGGCGTCGCCGAAAGTATGTGTTGTGGTGACATTCAAGGTCCCTCACGAATATTGATTATAATGACGAATAGTGACCGTCACCATTTTATATGAGCAACAACGATTTTTTGTTATGGAACTTTCATGGCCATCACTATTGGTGCATATATATGGCGACATTCATTGACT
Organism: Pinus albicaulis; assembly: GCA_034641835.2. Lineage (NCBI taxonomy): Eukaryota > Viridiplantae > Streptophyta > Pinopsida > Pinales > Pinaceae > Pinus > Pinus albicaulis. The sequence continues at coordinate 1,387,800,325 of CM076584.1, forward strand.
GTCACCATAAACTCATTGGTGACATCAAGGTCCGTCACAAATAATGACTATAATGACAAACAGTGACCCTCACCATTCCATATCAACAACAAAGGTTTACGGTGACAGACATTTAATGGTCGTCACTATTGATGCATATATGTGGTGGTGTTTATTGACCGTCACCATTTCATATTTTGGTGAGGGTCCAAAAATGTCAACATAAGCTCATTGGTGATGGTCAAAAGAGCATTCGTCACCAAAAACTGATCGTCGTCATTCCCTATGAATATCAGGGCACGATGGAATCAAACCACCAACCTCTTGCTTGTAAAGGAAGTGCTCTTCCATTGAGCTAGAACCCTTTAAAGAATTAGACTTTAAACTATCAATTTCCCCTAAAGGTGCAAAGATACACCAAAGGAATATAAAATCGAAGAAGATCAAAAGTTGCTAGAAATAATATGTTCAATATATATAATAAAAAGACAATAAGAATAAATTTTGATATAATCTAACAAATCATGTACTACGTAGGAGAATAACTGGAAAGCACAACTAGAAATTTGAATCACAACATAACAATATAAAAAAACATGCAACAGGAAAGGAACAACTACACAGTTTGAGAAATATGAACAATCCATGGGCCCATTATTATATATTGATATATATAATGAAATAGAAATCTAGATTTATGCAATTCAAGTATCACACAAGATTGTCTTGAACAAATATCAATATGTAAAATAGTATTTTTTGCATTTGGATTTACCTTTTAGAACCTCAGGAAAAATTTTCCACATAAACAACCAATAAACATAACTTGGACCTCAGGAGCACTAGAGAAGTATTCAAAGAAAATGATGAAAATATTATCTAGAAAGAACTGAGAACCCTATAAAGTAAACCACACATTTATCATCATGAATAGTACACTTGCAAAAAAAGATCAGAATAAATTATGAACTATTCCACCAAAAAACAGTGAAATTTTCCACTAAAATACAGTTTCAAATTAATCACTAGCATGACACTAACTTCTCTGCAAAAATAGGAAAGTTTCAAGACAATGTATAATAGCTTGCATGTCAATCATGTTGATAAAACCTTCCAAGGAATAAGGCCACAAAAGTCAACAAGAGTGCCATCATACTTAATATTATCAAAGAGTGGTCAGTAGCAAAAGTGAATTGACGGACCTTCATAACTTGCATTGGCTCCTTATCCTTCATACAACCCTAAAATTTTAGACCAAGGTTAACATTTTGAAGGAAAATTAAGAAAAGTCACATGATCTTGTGAAATAAGATTTTTATCACTACCATTAACTATAATGCAACAATTTTGCACAAACAAAGCATCCTTGTCTAAAGTGAAGTAGTCAATGATGATTAAGACTAATTGTAGGCTTAGAATTGTTTTTCCATTTTTTTTGAATTGTTAGAATTACCGTACTTAGTAGCAGAGGCATTCCCACCATGGATTGGGAATTCCAAAAAAATCATTTATGTAACTGGGATTGTTCACTATAATCATTTTAACTTTCTCCTTCCTTTTGCTCATCCATTGAAATATGTGTTGAGAACTCTTTGCTTAAGACATCCCTCATTAGAATGGGCAGACCATTAGTGATAATAACAATATTCTCGTAACATTTCCACTATCATTAAAATTTCTTTTCAGATAAAATTTAGACTTATGGGTATATTTTCCATGCCTTGTACACAAATGAAGATGAGAAGGGGAATGAGCAAAAGAAGATGGATTAGAAAACATCCATTGAGAGGAGCTTGAATTGTTGTCAATGATGCTCCATCTTTAGGGATTACTTCTGTAACTTGCTGTCAATATTCAAGGCAAGCCAGAAAGCCTTGCTCTAATGAACTGAGTGCATGCAAAGTCCATCTTGTGTTGAATATGAAACAAGAGACACCTGATAAAATTGAAACATTAATCCCCGATAGTGAATTTTTCAATATACTAATGAACAATCAATACTAGAAATTGTCAGAGAGGCACCCACCGGTAAGTAGCTCCTTCCTAAGTGGTTATAAGCATTGTCTAATAACTACTTTGTAGAAGCCATCAAAATCACCCAAAAGGGACCACATTGCACACAACATGTTGAGTTGTGGGAGAAAGAATCTTAAATTAGAATGCATCCTTTTGCAAGAGTAACAAAATTTTGGAGAAACAAAAATTCCTATGATAACTAATATACCTGTTGGAGGCATGGAAATGCTGCCAGCAGATCAGGAGGTCGGTCCAGACCCCAAGATATATCTAGGGAACAACCCTTAACCAGAGTAGCTCTGAGGTTATGGCAGAAACATTGAGAAGGAATGTGAAGGCAAAAGTATTGCAATCAGACTAAACTCATAGGATAACTACGAACCAAGACTGACAAATTTTTGGATAGTTCCTTAGTCTAAAAAGGCTAGAAGTTCATGCAACACTAGAAGGTTATTTTATTGGGCAAAGAGAATTTTATGTGCATCTTGTAGATGAAAACTGCTCTTGCACATGATGGGAAAAAGGGCTTGCAAAAATATGCTCTGTGTGCAACATCAACACACACAACATTCTCTTTTTCCCAATACACTAACCTTTTAGTTGTGGCCAAATAGCACTTGGGTCAGAGTGGCAAGGCTTTCAATAGCAGGCACTTACCATATCTTCCACAATTTTCGCTATTGTACCAAAACTAGATCTTGGACCTATGCTAAGATGTCAGGTGTTTCCATTGCAAGACATCGAGCAACATGTTTAGCATTTAGAGATGAAAAACTTGAGAAACACCTTGACCAGGGAGAAATGGTCAGAAAAAAACGAACAAATAATAATAATAATAACTCTAGAAGATTATAAATAGGAAACCCAGCTATCACTGCACTGGAGGTGCAGTCCTTCACTTTTTTATTTTTCATTATAATTTGCACAAAATCCATCCACTCCTAGCCTGTCACATTTTTTTTCATTTAGCAACAGTTAAATCCTTTTTCATTTGGTCACACATGAATCCTAATGGACAGCTAGTATTATATATGCTATACATAACAACTAGGAAGCCAAAATTCAATGTTTCAACTATAACTTCTTATCAGGAAATGTTAGTTACAATAACAACAATGGTATTCCAATTGCATAAGCCATATGTATCTCCTATGGAAAGGCTGATTGTAATCCCCGTGTGAGCCAAAATCTCAATAAATAGCAACATAAAGAATTAATATGCAGTGAAATTTTTGTAGAAACTATTTTATAAATGGGAAAGGTAGTGAATTATGGAATAACATATCATGCGTACTACCTATTTAGTTGCTTACCCTGCAATATCTACTATCATTTTCAGTTTCTTTATTATTTGGGTACAATGCTCATTTTATCTAGAATTATAGTGAGATAGTTGTCCGATAGTTGGTCATATTACAGTAGGAACGTCATCAACATAGGAAATCTAGATTTTGACTGAAAATGAGAGCATGGAATAAGGAAAATCATTGCCACAAGGTAAAACTATGATTGACAACTTCTTATTGGAATTTATATTATTTGGAGTTAAATAGAAACTATGATTATTTGTGGTAATGCTATGGAAGTTGGAGAATAGACATTCAAGAAAGTATTGTCATTGTAACGTGTCTACAATGTAGTTGTAGATCCTTTTTCACCTTGGTTTCTATTTTATGCAATGGCTTGTAGTGGTAGCATGATGTGTGCATTAGATATTTTCTTCCAATGTTCTAGTGAACCTGGTATTTTGAGGAGGGTCATAACCTGTTAGGAAAGAACTTATTTTTTCATAAGAGGAATTGCTAGAAAAAATTGGTCAAGAGGCCAATCTACAAGACAAAATTATAATATATATTTTGACTTCTCCAAAGCTTGAAACTTATTCACTGGTTGATACTTCACTAGTCATTCAATAATGCAGCAACCTTCAAAAACAAAAACACAGTGGTGACTTGCAGGTCATGTTTGCATTATGCTATTACAAGCTTAGTCTATTTAGAGGCCTACCATATGCAACAAAAGAGATTTGTAGAGAAGCTTTTTATGTGAACTATTGGAATTGTAGGACAAATGAAATAGTTAGTTTATATATCTTTAGCAATTTTGAATTAGGAAAGAAGCCCTTAAAATGTACATCCATCATAAGGCTAGGCCGGGTTCAATCTAGTCAAGTGTGTTGCTGCTTGCACACACTTCTTATTTATTTTTCCCATCTTAGGCCTTAGAAACGTGACATAGTAAATGTATAAGAGTTCCCAAAAGAAGTGTCTAAGTGAGATGGAAGACATGTGAGAAAATTCAAGCTGGCCTATCCATGTTCACCCATTATTGGGCTTCTTTAGGATTAATAGTTGAGGAAAGTTTTCCAGCACTGTGGGACTAAGAATGTATGCCAACTTGTAATATTAAATAACATTGCAACACCATGAGAGTCATCTAGAATTGTTGAACTTATGCTAACTAGATTAGAATATTAGTAGGAGACAACTTAGCAACTTCTTAGTATCATGTTGCATGAAGAATTGACTCAAACCTAAGTTTTTTAGGCAGCTAATATACTGCCAAATCATGTCCTTTAGGAGACAAAGTTTTCACATTGAGTGTGTGAGAGAGTGCATGTGTATCATGTTCACATGGATTGATACATTAGTCCAATTTATATTTTCTTATCTTTTCCTAAAGGCTAATATCAGTAAATGCGAACATGAGAGTTGGTGCCCTCACATTTGAAGAGACAAATCTAGAGGGATTGTGTTAAAGACCAGTTAAGTTAATCATTATCCTCTCATGCTTAATGGAAAAAAAAAATTCATATGATTTATGTCATATGTGGCCAAAGTTTGAAAAAACTAAAGTTTAAACTCCCAACATGTCCTTTATGAGAGTGGGTGCCCTCACATTTGAAGAGACAAATCTAGAGGGATTGTGTTAAAGACGATTTAAGTTAATCATTCTACCCTCATGATTAATGGAAATAAAAATTTCATATGATTCATGTCATATGTTCCCAAGATTTGAAAACACTAAAGTTTAAACTCGTAGGATCTCATCATTCCCTCTAGTTGAAGGAAGAAGAGATTTGAAAAGAAACTTTGATCTCCTATAGTGACTCGTACCTTCCTTATTTCACCTTTTCACTTGAGAATTTGATGGCTTAGGATTTGAACCTCAAATTAAGTGGTAGGTTCGACATATAATTGAGGTTGTTTGACCTTTTGGGATACTATGCAACGATGAGTGCTTTCTATGTCCAAGATTATAATGATCCATTTTAGATGAATCTCTTAGCTTTAGCGGTCTTAAGATTTTTAATATTGATCTTAAGTTAAAGGTATTTTTTATTGGAAAATATAGCACCCCTATGGCATCATAGGTATATTCGCCTCAACTTGACCTATCTCTCTCAATTGGCATGAGAGAAACTATTAGATGGACTTTCAAACATTCTGTAGAAGATCCACAAAGTTTGCAAATCTTGTCAGGCAGGGAAGCTACATTGAATACCATTTTATGAAGGACAAGCTTGGAGAGAATCGAGGGTCCTTTAGTTGGTACTCTCAGACATATGTGGACCAATTAACATGACATCAACCACTGGTGCTAGGTACTTCCTTCCGTTTTTTGATTATTTCAGTAGAACAATGTGGGTATATTTTCTATAATTAAAATATGATGTGTTTAATGAATTTCAAATGTTCAAAGCATTAATAGAGAAACAGTTAGGTTGTCATATTGCCTCTCTTAGATATGATACTGGTCGGGAATTCTACTAAAAATATTTCGATAAATTTTTTGCTAAACATGGGATCCAAAGACAATATTGGATGAAAACACCTTTCAAGACCTTGTGGCGGCCATACAAGAAGAAGAAGCTCCCACCCCTCTTGAAGATGATAACAATATCATTAAAAGGGACCCTCCAAATTCACAATATTAGTTCAAACTACTTTGTGACCAACATAGCCCCACAGCCAACCCCATCCTCATCAAAGAACTGGTATGTGTTGATGTATGTGTCCTAGATTCTATGAAAGATTTGCATGAAAAAAAGGAGCATGATAATAATTTTCACCATTGTGAGGAGGCTAGTAATGATGTCCAACATGACAAAGCACTTTGGAGTAAGTATGAATATGGGTTGTGTTTGCGATGGCTTGGTCAATGCAACCAACATCAACATCATACTCTCCTTCCTCTTTTCCCTTTCATGTTCACCATGAGTCGATATTCTTTCCCCAATCTCTTTGAATTGGCCATGCAATTGGGATGCCACACCACTTCTATGACACTGAGATTCCTTGCATGCCCTGTACAAAGGTCTAGCTGCTGGTAGAATTTTTTCTAGGATGATCTGTTCACCATCAATTAGAAAGCTCAAAAACAAGTTCACATGGAGCTGTGAATTGAACTCAGATTTCTCATTCAAGATGGCTCATAAGCATGTTTACATCGAGCTTTGTGTTGGGTTTGGATTCCTCATTCTTCAAACACTCCCTTACTACTTGACAGGGACCTGTTGCTCCGAAACCATTATTGTTTCATTTTTAAATTCGATTAAAGTTTTGAATTTCTCATGTCAAATTTACATGCTTATGTCCAGTTTCCATTAAGAATGAGGAAAATGGTTCTTCAATTTGAAATTATCCGAAGTTTGTGTAGAGAGGTTGGGAGCATTCTCTGAAGGCTCCAACTTTTGTAAGAAAGATTCCAAGTTTCAGGTTGGGATTTTCAACATTTCTTTGTATGTTCTTACTATGGGCACTGGCGGTACAAATTCCAAAATCCCACCATTGGTGTCGATCAGTTCGATGAATTTGATCCTAAAGAGAAGGTTCAGAAATCCTCCTTCAATTGGTGGATATTTAGTGTGTTTTTGGGAATGTTTTTTTGCAGATAGTTTTCTAATATACATACAGGATCGCGTGGGATTCACTGTAGGTTATGAGATACCCATGCTGGGATTGATTATATCTCTCTTACTATTCTTAATCTGTACTCCATTTTATAGACATAATGTTTAGAATGGAAATCCATTCAATCACATTGCTCAGGTCATTGTTGCAGCAGTTCATTAGTGGAAAGTTACTATGCCATTAGATCCCACCAAACCATTCCCCATTTCTAATGCTCTGATTTTGAGGTGAGTTCAAACATGAGTAATTTAAATTATCAGTTGACTATTTTTTGAATTATGATTAATAGTAGAAAAACCCTAGTTGTAATTGTTGAAATCAATCATCATGATTGCTTGAGAGTAAATAGTATTAGTGTCACTGCCATATTTTATGTTATTAGTGTTAGTGTCATTACCTTTACCTATTCATTCAAAAGAAATGAATTAATTTTCTATCCATGTTTATACAAATTAATTTTTCCATAACTTCACTAGTGCACTATTTTTTAGTCTAATTTCCTTTTTCTACATTGCAGATATTTGGACAAAGAGGCAACATATGGGTTCTCAATTTCAAATCCCTGTAAGCGAGTAGACATAAAGTTATTTTTTCTTTTGTAAGTTTTATTAAAATTTTGAATTTCTCATGTCAAATTTACATGCTTATGTGCAGTTTCCATTGAGAACGAGGCAAATGGTTCTTCAATTTGACATTCTCCAAAGTTAAGTAGACAGAAAGACACATATAGATGGCCACAATGAAAGCGTAGACTTGTATAATTAAATAAAATGGTTGAGAATAATTAATATCCTTGAAAATATTCCTAACTTGCTCAAGTAAAATAAGATCTAAAAATTAAGGTCTTCAAAATCTTCCTCACTGCATAGTAAATTGTTCCCAATATATATGTTCCTGGATAATATTCTTTTTGAATATGGTGCCCTCCCACCATTTATCTGTTTGTGCTTTCATTCCTCACTCGACTCAATCAAATGGGTATACCACCTTTTCTTCCTTCATTCGCAACCTAACCAATCACTGCATTTCTAGAAAATCCTATAACATCATTAACATTTGGGCCATTGGTTTGATCGGGGGCGGACAAAAGCGAGGAGGACTAGGAAGGGCTAGCAAAATAAAAAATATAGTCATGGAAATAAATTTCCTACCTCATAGATAGATATCAAGATGTTTCTATCTACCTCAGTGAAATGAAAAAAGAAAGACATTGGTAAATTGGAAAACTACTTTTTTTGTTATATTACAATCCGATCACCATCCCATCACAGAAAAACTGATTATTTAAAATTTTCCTAACTCATACAAAAAGACCTTGTCTGATCAAAATGCATGCAAAATAGAACTCTGCCAAAATGTTATAACTGTGATATGAGATAAAGTAATTGACCCCAAATTAAATTCAACACAATTAACTTTTACTATGAATTAAACTAAGTCCAATTATCTTTTACTAAAAAATTATTTCCAGATTTGAAATTAAAACAGAACACAGAAAAGTGAGACCCTGCCAAATTACTCTGCAGAACCCAAATCAAACTACAGAACACAGAAAAGTGAGACCCTACCAAATTACTCAATAGTATAACTGAACCCAAATCAAACTACGCCTTATTAAATTTTATATATAAACAAAATATAGAAAAGTTATTGCCAGATTCGAAATAAAACAGAACACATAAAGTTAGACCGTGCCAAAATACTCGGCAATAATTGAAGTAACTGAGCCCAAATCAAATGACGCCTAATTAATTTTTTTTATATAAATAGTAACTTTCATTTTATTTCAGAAAGCTTATGAATGAAGAATACGTACCATTAAGATGAACAAGGTGCCCCCAAATATGAGTTTCGCCTTTGCATTCTCCCTGAGGGGCATCGACAATAAGTGCCTCATCTACCGAAGACCTCAATAATATCCATATCATTCTCGCTGTTAATTTCCAAGAAATCCATAATGGCGATACAAGAATCAAAATTTGGGCAGTGCATGTCCTTCAATAATATCCTTCTGAGCTCCAGAGTAACGAAAATAACCGCAGTAAAAGGACCTTGTCTCGTCACAATGGGAATAAGCCCCTTGTAAAGAGCCATAGGACCTTCTACCTTGATGGTCTTCATAGCACAGTCAAGGGCTCCATAATAAGGTGTCGGTTCCTGGTAGAATGCACATTTTCCAGCAGTATTCCAAAGGATACGTTGATCTAGGGTGCTCTCACCATTTTGTCAATCTTCCCAGCTAAAAAAGAAAATAGAATGCCAATTTCTCTGCAAGATCTTTAGGATGTCACTCAAATGTTTAGGTGGATATCTTCCAGATAAACTACCAGCACAATGCCATGGTAAGTTGTTTCGGATCTGATGTCTACTGCTTCAGCTTTGCAGGAGTATCCTCTCACACTTTTCTCTTGATTGTGCAAGCTGCCTAACAGATGGAATTCGAACCCCACATGATCGCTGCTGAGCAGATGGAATCTGAACCCCACATGATATTCCTCCCTGTTTCTGCAAGGTAGATCTTGTTTCCTCGTAGAGAAGGCTGGGCAGTCTGCTCTCTGTCTCTACATCTTTAGTAGGAAGGCAACCATGAAAATAAGATGTGTGACTTCTGATTCAATAAATTTGACTCTTCCTGTTAAATAATAAAAAACATGAATTCATAATAAACTGGAACAAATAAAACTGGATCCATAAAATACAAAACCCATATATTAAACACACGGTAAAGTCTAATAACATGTAAGGAAGCGGATCATAGCATAACGACTCCTCTGTTCCTTCTGCTCCAAATATTTATATCTTCTCAAGGGTTTACGCCATCAGAGTGTGCAGGTCACCAGGTAAAATCTCACGAAGTCCGGCTCCACACCCGATTCCAAGTCAAATTGAAGGGTACAGGAGCTAGCCATGGTTTTTGACAATATCTGCCACCGGGCCAACAGAAAGCCAACGGTCGTGCTTGCGGAGCACAAGAGGGTGTTCACTATGGTAAAATTGATGACAACAAAGCCAGAGAGCAGTGACGAGGTCGATGCAGAGGCACCGACGGTCTCTGTCAGGGGCATCCATCCGATAGAAGAGCAGGCTTAGTTGGCCGCGATTCTTGATCTCATCTATAGCCTCGAGGCAAGTGAGGGCAACGCTCTTCCCAAGGTGCGCGCCATCGCCAAGACCAAGATGTTGCCCGTGATGGACCGGCTAAAGAGCATCCAGTCCTGCCAGGATCCTGAGGGCTCCGAGAGTGTGGAGTTTCCTGTGCGCCGGTTGAATATTTTCCCGGAGGACAGTGAAAAGGACGGTGTCAACATGGAGGCTCTGCTCGAGGAGCCCCTGGTTCCCTGCACCCTCTCAGACTCTGACTATGATGAGAATACTACACTCCCTCTTCTTCTTCAGATTATGAAATCACCACAATTGAAGCACCCCTCCTCCTTACCGTGGACAAACCCTCCGACAGTGGGAAATGAAAAAAATTGATATTTGAAATTTTTTGATATTTTGACCTTGGGAGGGAAATGAAAAAAATGGATATTTGAAATCTTTTGATATTTTGATATAAAATGTGTGTGTTTGTTTGTTTGTTTTTTTTTTTTTTTGTCACAAAGAAAATAAGAAGCATAGAATTCAACTTAGGGGTGACTCCGAAGGCATGGTAGAGGATCATTTTTTACAAAGTTTTAGCATGGAAAAAAGTTCAACAAAATTTTAAAAAATATAAATTTATAGAAATAAATATGTAGAAGGTTTAATACGTTGATTTATAGAAGGTTGAGTATATAAGGTTAAAGAGTCATTTCATATTTTTTTTGTACCTAGTTTTCTAGATAATTTGTATATCTCTCTAAAGAAATAGACTTTTTTTTAGTCTACTTATGTGTTAAGTGACTTATAGATGGTAAATTCTCTATTATAATTTCAAGTTTTTTGAGGTCAGTCTAGTTTCCTATATATGCAAGGTCTATAGCGTACTTAAATAGATTCAATATTAGGGATAAGTTGTAATAGGGATTGCATTTATTATTAGTTTTTGGTGTTCACTCTACATTAGAGTTATGTAATACTATGCATGTTATTAGTATAATGGATTACTTTTCTACCTATGTGTTTTTATTTATACTATATTTGGGTGATCTATGTTATTTTTTATTCATAATGATGTTAGTTATAGTGGTTTAAATGGATGCTAATAATATCATAACGAATGTGATCCCACTAAAATATTTAACATTTTGCACTATACTTATACGGAATTATTATATGTGTCTCAAGGGAGACCTTCTTGCCCATATAAGATGGAATATATTAGGACATTAGACAATAATAGGCCATATTCAGATGCATTCCATTAACCTTGAGTCTATGATAAAGCCAACACTCAATAATGGGAAATAATTGCCTAAAATCTTTGAAATATGGTAGATGAGTTAAATTAGGGTTTAATGACTGAGGCTGTTGGGTTTAACTTACAAAATGTCTTCAAACAACTTGAATGTTTTTAACCATGACCCTAAATTCCCCCTAAGCTAATTTAGGATGCAAATTATTCTTGGAAATGGGATGGGAAAGCTAGAAGGTGACATTAAGAAGATGTGCTTGAGGAAAAAAGGTCATTTTATTGGCTCTTAGGAAAAATGGAAAAGAAATATTACTTTTAGGACTTTTTTCATCTATGTTAATGTATAATTTCTATCTCGGGAGAGATGAATTTGTCACTAAGCCGTTATGGTAATTGGATTAGTTAAATAATACTAAAGTATTGTCTAAGTCGATATATGAGGATATGGTATAATTATCCATATTGGGGTATTAAGCTCCCATTACTCAGCCTGACGTTTTATTTGGGATGAAGGTGGTGTTGTAAGCCAAAGAACTTACAATTACAAAATTACTAGACAAAGTTTGATATTAGAAAAATTGACGACATTGCTGGGTAGAGTATATTTCTTGAGTGAATCTTCAATGAGTTTAAATGATGTGTTATAATTGAGATAAATCCTTTCTTGGAGGAAAAATCATATTTGAAGGTGTACCTAGTAGGGATGAAAAGAAAACCTTTTATGTGATTTTCCCCCACAATATACCATTGATACAACATAAATATTAATCTTCCTTAGTCTTAAATTGATCATTGCTTTAGGAGATGGAGGTATGAATGAGATCCATCCTAACAGTGGCCGGAAAATGTATACACTAACAATTTTCCTTGTTGGTGCAAAGGGATGTTCTTAAAATGTATGTTTCTAGGATTTTTTGTGGATTTGATTAGACAAATTGTGTGACAAGAAACAATCTAGAAAAAACTGCTATATCAACTATCTTTTTCTAGAGAATAACCATAAATATTTGACCTTCATTATTGTAAGCATAGAAAATATTGTTTTTACTTCTTAGATGACTACCAAAAACAATTAATTTCCTCATACATAAGTCCTCAACATAGCCATTGAAAGATTCAAAGCAATGTCTTACAATTTTTGTTGTAGCTAGAGCGACTTCTTCAATAAGGGACCCACTAGGACCTCAATGCTAAATTCCTATTACATCCCAAACCTAGAAAATAGAAGAAAGAAATGGCCACTTTTTATTCAAAGATGAAATTTACTTTCAAAAAAAGGGTTTAAAAAGAGTGAACTTAAGAAAAAATAAATGCATTTCCTCCACAGTAAAAAAAGGTCATTTCCAACACAATAATTTTAATTTAGTCTAGGTTTTAATGATGTCAAGCCAATGTATGGTTGCACTTCAATATGTAGACAAGTGTATATACCATTTCATGAATATATTTATATTTTTGGTGGTGATTTTTTAAATCTCTATTAACATTTAATGTTACTTGAACAATGAGAATAAAATTTGTCCTTCCTTTGTTTTCCAACTCTAAGTGGATGAGGAAATTAACTATGGGCTAAGTCACTATTCTGGTCACTAGCGAATCATCTAGGAAAGCATAGTTTGTTCTCAGCGGTACTACCTGCCAAGATATGGCATCTGAACCTTGTAGAGATATATATATGCTCAATGTTAGAGTCATGTCTACATTGTTTTGAAGGAATTTATCTTCTCTCGATTAAAGATGAGAAAAATAGATTAATTTCAAAAATGGTTTGCAGTATTTTATTTTATTTTGTAATGCTTTTTTTTATAGATGACCATTTTGTGCAATACGGGGTGCCTTGTGAATATTTCTTTCCACGTTAATGCGAGCTCAAGTGTTTACTAGATCAAGATCATTCTTCAATATGAAAATGGAGATGGCGACCTAAACTAGGTGGGTGCTTTACAAAGTTAATTAATTTCCCATTATATAGACTACATTTATTGATGCAATTATATTATGCATGGGTTACAATTTTATATAACAGGTTTGTGTTTCACTTCTCTTTAGGGAAACCCCAATACATGGAAACCAATGCAGCAAACATGGGGTGCAAATTGGGCTTTGAATAGTGGCCCTATACATGTTGTGTTTTCAATTTTCCTCACAGTCCTCTTAGCAACGAAAATTCTTACTATAGATAATGTTATTCTAGAGAATTGGCACTGAAATTCTACATACAATACCAATGCCAACAATCAAGCACTATAACTCTCTTTTCAAAGTCCTTTTCATCTTTTCCTCACAATACTTGTCTGTTATCAATATATTGTCCATATTTAGCCTTGTACATAATTTACCACCCAATTCGGGTTACATTCCCAAACAACCTGACTCGTCAATGGTGTCGATTGGTCTTGCCCTGATGGATCAGTCACCCTATCAACTTCCCCCTTCAAAGGCACTTGGGCCTAGTCTAGACAAAATGGGAGTTTATACCCTACAAATGGCCATCAGTCAATATTCAAATGGGTATGACAAGCAAATATTATACTAGATCACCCTTCACACAAATTGAAAATTCCACCCATCCACCATGGATCCAACATTCTCGAAACCATACAAAGGCAAAACCCCAATGAGGGAGCCGCATTGATCCCTCAAACATGTTTTCGTTCAAATTTCCTCCCACTAAGGTGTGCTTGATCCAACATACTACTCATGTGTTACCAGGTGTGACAACCAAGAAAACTCACAATCGATCACCCTATCATTCACCCATGAAAAATTTTGAGGCAAACCCAACTTCTATATCATTATAGAGTCACAATCTTTGTACACACAAAAAATTTCCATCACCATATAAAAATTGTGGTTGTGACTCTTCACAACATTCCAACTAATTTCCAACTAAAAAAACCAAACTAGCAAGAAACTCAGGTGAAAAATCATGAAAATTGCATAGAGAGGGAGCACCTGCGAGGCAGACACGACAATCCCCTAGAAGGGGGTTCCTATTCAAAGAGTCTCCCTCTAAAATGTTGACCTAACATACCGTGTCTCATGTGTTACCTTTTCCAAAATTTCATATTAGTGGTTATGTTAACTCCATCAAGTAAGATTTTTCTTTTGGATTTATGAGGCTTGGTCTATGTTAGTCTTCCTTCAATAGAGAAAAAAAAAACTCTAAAATTTATGCTTCTTCCTTGAATTTTCATCAAAGATAACTTAGATCATCATCATGGATATTTAGGTTGTTATGAGATTGTATCATAACTCATCTTACAATAACCTCGATCATATTGGCTTAAATTAATATTTGTGCTTAGAATTGAGATTTTCCCAATTTCAGCTTGTTCTAGCTTGTAGTAATAAACCAAGACCCTTGGTCATTCTCTTATAACAGATATATTCTGACCCTTGTAGAATAGAGATAATTTTAGACTTGCTTTAGATCTTTTTTTTCAATAGAAATTTTGTTGCCAACCATAGAAAGTTATTCTTAAAAACTCGACTTCTACTGAATACATCTTTCATAATCTTGACTAGATTTCAGAGACAAATTTGAACCTTGTTCCTAACTCTAATACCATGTTGAAATAAAAATGCATAATATAATTTCTTAACATGATAATTTTTTATATATGTTTTCTCATTTAGACATTACTTCATGCATGACAATAAGTTTTTGGGAGTGCCAAGGCATCACAAGGGATAACTAGTTCAAAGTACATGGAAACAAATGAATAAGAGTGTTTGTCAAGGAGTGTCAGTGAATTCTAGGTGTCCCATGGATGAAGTGTGTTAGTATAATGTCATAATAGGAATTGTAGGATACAAGCCTATGCTTGCAATAAGGTGATGGACGAAGCATTTCCATACAAAGGAAAACTTTTTGCTAGACACAACACTATTTTTTCAATGACTTCATTGGGTTCCCAAGTCGCAAAAAAAGTAAGGTTATCTATGAGGGCATGAAAAATAGGGAGTGCCAAGGTGTGAAGGGAATCCCAAGAATTTATAACACATGCTAGAAAGTTCCAAGGCATGTTAGGAACTCCAACATGTGCTAGGTGCTAGGGTTTGGCACCAACACATGCTAGGGAGTGCTAGGGAAAAAAAATGGAGGACTAGTTTCAATTGCATGGAAATGAATGAATAAGAGTGTGTGATATGGAGTGTTAAAAATTTATAGGTGTGCTAAGGAGGGAGTGAAAAGGTATGCTAGGAAATTCCAAGGAATGATAGAGTTCTAGGAAAGCATGCCAAGATGTTCCAAGTTCCAGGGTGTGCCAATGTGTGCCAAGGAGTGTTTGGGAGTGCTAGAGAAACACAAGGGAGAACTATGTCATAATGCATGGAAATGAATGAATAAGAGTGTGCAACAGGGAGATTAAATTCATTCCAAGTGTACTAACGAGTACTGAATATGCATTCTTGGTAGTGTTGAGGAATGCTAGAGTGCTAGGGCGACATGCGACCAAGATGTTCCAATGCGTGCAAGGAAGTGTTAACTAGGAGTGCCAGGGGAACACAAGGGATCATTAAATCAAAATGAATGGAAATGAGAAAATAAGAATTGTGATTGGAAGTGTCAGTGAGTTACAGGTGTGCTACGGAGAGAGTGATAAGGTATGGTAGGCAGGGTTAAGGCATGCTAGAGGCCAGGGCGACATGCCAGGATATCTTAGGTGCTAGGGTGTACCAACACGTGCCAAGGAGTGTTAAGGAATGCTATGGAAACACAAGGGAGAACTAGGTAAAAATTCATGGAAATGAATGAAGAAGTGTTTGTGACTAGGATTTTAAATGAGATCTAGGTGTGCTAAGGAGAGAGAGACAAGGTATGATAGGTAGTGCCAAAGAATGCTATAGTGTTATGGCGGCATGCTAGGATGTGTCAGGTGTTAGGGTGTGCCAATGCATGCTAGGGATTGTTAGGGAGTGTTAGGTAAACAAAATGAAGCACTAGATAAAAATGCATGTAAATTAACGAAAAAGAGTGTGTGATATGGAGTTTTAATGAGTTCTAGGTGTGTTAAGGAGGGAGTGACAAGGTTATATGCTAGGCAATGCCAAGGTATGTTAAACTACCAAGGCGTGTCAGGAAGTGCTAGGGTGTGTTAGAGAGTGTAAAAGCATGTCAAGGAATGTAGGGTATGCTAACATGACATGCCACATAATGCCAAGGCATTTAAGACATGTAAGGTGTTATGGCATGTCAAGATGTAAAACATGTTGCTTAGTTGTTTTATGACCACAGTTGGATGTGATGAACCTTGTCTTGGTAACTTGTTAAGTGGGATCAGTTGAGATTGGACATGAGTAGTCTAAGATGAGTTACATGTAGTTCTTAGATGAACAATGCATATGTTGAATTTCCACGACACATGAGGATATGGGTTTGGTCTTAGAATCATTGATGCAAACACACTCAAGTGTCACAACACATCTACTTTGCACAATGAGATCTACACACATTAGGGAATCAACTAGTGCGCATGAAAATTTTTAACTTTTTCAAACCGTTCTTTGTTAAATTACAAACTATAATAGAATAGGCTAGATCTCTCGTACCAGGGATCATGGACCTTTACAATCACACCGATACAAGGAATAAAACTAGGGCTTGGTGTTACTCATTTGACAACCAATCTACCTTGAACAAGACAACACTTGAACAACTTTTTGATGGTGGCCAAACATAGCCCTTTCAATCCAAACGTCTTGAAACCATCTGGAAGTTCCTCTTGCCTCCCATTATGCAACTTCTCAATCTGCCTCTATCAATGAATTCAACTCCTTTAGGTTACTGAACTCGGCTCAAAAAAATTTCCCTCTATCTACCTCTTTTTTCCTCTAAGGTTTGCAACAGTTAGGGTTTTCGTTCAGTTGTTCACAACTTCATTGTGAAAAACTCTTTGGTCTACCCACTTTTTCCATGTTGCTAATCCAAGATGACAAGTCTAGGGATATGGAGGTTTCCCTTTTTCTCAATGATGCAATCCTCTACAATATAGTGAAATAGGGCTACTTGGCTAGCCCACTTGATTGCTACTTTATTCCTTCAAATTATGCACGTCCTTGGGCCTGAACCTAATTTGAGGGGGATTTTGGGGCCTGAACCTAATTGTGTTGAAGGTAGTTAGGCTGAACAGTGATGCCATCCTACAAGTATATGAACTTCTCACAATGAAATATGAGAACAGATATGAGAAGATGGAGATGAGAGGTTTCTATCAGACACCAGGAGCCAAGGCATCCACCTTCATTTGCCTATTGCCCATTCCTAACAATTTCATTTGAAGGGAATCTACAATAATTTAAGGATTGCATACAATCAAGGTTCTAAAAATTCTTGGAGGATCATTTCCTAATCAATAGTTGTATCTTCGACTATGACTTTCCTCTCAATATTGGGAAAGTGTCTTTGCCCAAAACATATTCATCGAGCTTCTTAGCAACTTGTTATATTTCCTATAATTATTCCTTTGGTGCATGAACCAAAGTCATCCATTTTTCCAGCGATTCTATAGCTCCCTCTGAGGTTGGACATCCAGCCTTTATCAATTTGTCCTCATCTTTATCCTGTAACTATATCCACAAACTTTTAATTACAAAATCTCAGTAATATGTATGCACGAGTAATCTCTCTTTCATGTTGTGTTTGATCAACAAAAATTATGAAAAACAATTTATGTTTTAGCCGATAGGACTAAACAACAATGTCATGCCCGCATCAATAGTACCTCTGAAATCATAGGTACTTTTGACTGTATGAAGATTCCAGGAGACGTGTTCTGAAATTTACCTTGCAATGATCTAAATTGTTCCTTAGAATTATTCAACATATTTTTCCATATTATAGATAGAAAAAGAGAACCCAAACAATGTATATCGAATCAAGACATGTCAAGTTGATTTTCTTCCATAGATTTTAAACTTCAAAACATAAGGTCATCTATATACTTAGAATATGTATGACTATTGATGTACTAGATTTCTTGATGCAGAAGAATATGGCAAATAGACAATATAATTTGAACTGTTAATGAAAAACTAACTTGTGCCCTCAAGGATATTATAGCTTAGATATGTAATAGATCTATTGTACCTTTCTTGATATCTCTACAAGAAATGATTGAACACAAATGAGAACTCCTGCGGGAGGATGGAATAGGATTAAATTTGTTCATCATAGAGAATTTTTTATTTAATTTTTTATAAAAATAACAAGAAAATATCTTGAGTAATTCTCAATGCTACCAGCCATTGGTTATAATCAACTACAATTATGATAATCCAAATCACTGAAAACCATACAGCTTAGATATGTAATAGATCTGTTGTACCTTTCTTGATATCTCTGCAAGAAATGATTGAACACAAATGAGAACTCCTGCAGGAGGATGGAATAGGATTACATTTGTTCATCATAAATAATTTATTATTATTATTTTTTATAAAAATAACAAGAAAATATGTTCAGTAATTTTCGATGTCTACCAGCCTATGCCCCACTAAAATGTCCTGAAATTAAAACTGCCAAAAATTACCTTTTTTACCTCCTCTTTCCAAATCACTTGTAGAGTATCTAAGATCAGAAAAATTTATCATAGGCTAGTGTCCTACCAACCAATGGGGAGATGGTTTCATGGGAACATGAGGAATGCCATTTTGGCACATCCAATCCTACCCCAATGAAGTAAACTTTGAAATTTTAATTGCTTCAACCAATGATTTAATTTTATAGCATTCATCTCCCCTTGATAGGTCTTGGTGTCTACGCATCCATTTTAAATAGAGACTAGAGATATCTGTTATTACAACCTGGCCTCTCTCTCTTCTTTATCCAGAGACAACCATCATCCATATTATAGCTAATGAGCCCTCAAAGGATCTTGTTCTCTAGCATTGGCATTAATATTGCTATAGTCCTGGAGATGTTAAAGACTTGTGCCTCCACTTTTGCAATCTCTCTTCTGAGTCATTCCTTTTACTATCATTATACTTTGTCATTTCTAGGATTTGAGATTGTTTCCTTGTCTAAATTCTGCCCATCTTTGGATCTTGCAATATTCCACTGAATCCTTAATATACATTAGAATATCTAATAGTTTGTGTATACCCATGAATATTTCAGGGGAGTAGAGGCTCAACAAGAAAAACCATTGGATTCATGTGATGATAAATCCTTTGAAGGGTGAATGCATCAAAAGTAGTGGTTGCCAATAAGTATTACGTAGACATTTGGCTTAGCCCCATAAGAATATTGCTGGGGAATTTAGTATTTACTCAAATGAAAAGTCAACAAACCAATTCCATACTTTCTGTTACTGTGTCTTTTTAATTCATGACATTTATAGCACAGGAACAATTTACAATTGCGAAAACTTTATTTTTCCTAGCTTTATCCCGGGAAATATTAGACTTTAAAATTGACAAGGCCATGTGTGTTGGCTTCTACATTATTTTTTCCCTAGAAAATTGAATTGAGCTTATTGGCTTTCCCTGAAAATGATATAATACTTGGATACAAGTATTGTTTTGAAGAATTTCAGTCACATTCTCTGTATTGAACTATCTGCATCTTTGAGATCTAATTTGTCATGCTTTTCAGCCATTGGACACAGAAATTTTATTTTCCTTAGCCATAATTATGGTTGCAGGGTTGTCTATGAAGACACTTGCTGTAAGACTAACTAGAAAAAACAACTTAAGGTCATACAGCAAAAAAATGCAACCTGTTGATTCATGATTGTCAATTCTAACATGTGAATTGTGATACACAAGTCTGCACTCAAAGATAATATAAAGATGAGATAATGTCCAATGACCACACATATACAATAGTTTGAATACAAAGGGAGTGTGAATTGAGATTGCTAAGTACTGCTCCTATAAAATAAAATAAAAGATCAATTAAGTAAAAATTAGATATAAACTAAACTATACTAGAAATGATTTTTGTGTTATAGTAGAATGAAATGGAAGAGATGAGATGTGATGCAGAAATATGCAAATACTATTGAAAATAAGAGAATACCCTCAGAGAATTAAAAAATCCTAACAGCAGGACTGAAATTTAGTGTCTGCCTATCAAAATTTCAGTTTTGTACGAGGAGAAATTAAAGGATGTAAATTCAAGAGTGCAAACACAACATGTACAGTGGATTAAAATAACAAATATATTAGGCCCACTCTACACGAATCTACAATCTAAGAATTCAGGATAAAAAGAGCAGGCTCCAACAACAATTGCATAGAAGTCTTTATTACTCAAATAGAAGAATGTCACAGCAAGTTGTCATCTCACAAAAGCTCCTACTACAACCTACAAGCTAACAGTACTCACTCTTATCAACTATTTCTACAAATGTCTAACTAGAGTGACCATCCTTTTCATTTATAAGTTAAGAGAAGGTGTTGTTAGAAAACAGACTAATTATAGCGTTAGTGGTGCATCTCCCTTGAGCATGAGAAACTCCCTCATAACTTTTCCTTGTATGCAAGGCTTTTCTTTTAGAGTAGTGCATTATCATAGAAGATATAACTCCTCTCCTGAAGGTTCCTCATTCCATAAGTGTGCACTCATGAATGCACCTGAGATGATGGTGTTAATCTCCTCAACTAGTGTGCCATACTTGGTGGGTGTGACCCAATAACTAATTCATCTATCCTCGAAGGTGTCGTTATAAGCTTCTAGCTGTATTTAAGAATCTTTCTGACTGGTGTACCACAATCTAGCTCTGCAATCCTGGTGCTGCTCAACTTGTCAAGGTTGAGGTGAGACCAACTGAGACCAACTAAGTAATCTAACACTCTTGAGAATTTTTTTTTTCCCAATAACCCAAGATTCTCCCCCAACTTGTCAAAATTACCCTTTGTTAGGAGCTTTTTCAAACTATTAACCATATGCAACTTTGTCAGAATGTGGTCCAACACTACCAACTCCCTAATGAACTTGGAATCTTAGGAAATTGTATTAAATAACAATGTGTTTGAAATGGTCATGACACATTGAATTTTCATAGAGCTTGATAACTTTGATTCTCACAAGAGACAATATTGGGCTTCAACAACAGATTGGTTGACTCTAGAATCAAGCTGCAAATCTAGATAACTTCATAATAAGTATATGAAACTACCATATACTTTGCTTTAGTGGAACTGAATGCAATTCTTGCTTGCTTCTTGTTGATTTAATAAAAATGATTTATAAAATGATAATAATGATGTTTAAAATGAGCCTTATGATGGTCTATTTATACACATTGATTTTTCATGAGGTGTAGGGGTATGTTTATAACATCACTACCCTTGAAAGCACAGTAATTAGAATTTTCTTTAGTTAAGCACATTTTTGTGGTGGAATGAAGTTTATCAGATATCTATTTATAATTTTTATAGGTTTTACTTTATTTGTCCTTTGAGTGTTGGTGAGGTTTCTTTGTATTTTTTGCATCATAGTCTAAATTATTTTGACCTGATTATTTAACATGAAAGCTTTATGCTTATTGGAAATATATTTGAAATACCTGCATGATCAGGAAAATGTTATGGTTAATTAAATTACTAATTAGGTACTATAGAAAGACGATGATGTTGAGAGGGCTTTCCTGGGTGACTCTGGGAGCAACCCAGAGGTGGCCATACAAAGCTCTTCTAAGTTACAAATCTGAAGAGAAAAAATTGGTGATGTATATGTGGTTGCTCAACCTAGGCTATATGGAAAATCTTGGCAGAGAGTGTTTACCTTTCTGTGTCTTCATGAAAGTAGGTTGTCTGGTCACAGAATAAAATCACTACATGTAGGTGATGGTTCTGTAGCAAGTTCTCAGCCTTATCATCATAATGGCTGACGGAGAGGATCAGGTTTGAATACAGGATATAATTTGATGAATTTGGAGATTTTGAGTTAAAGAAAAAATTGTGGTGATGTTTGTATGGGTGCTAATTTGTAGGATTTTCCATTTTTATAAATTTCTTTGTTGTGCTTTCTACCATGCTACCTAGTTGCTTTCTTGTTTCCCTAGCATTTTAAATTTTTCGATGTCTATCTCTCTATTGTTTGTTTCCCCATTTGAAATATCATCCTTATTTGGTAGGTGTTTTATTCAATATAGTGTGAATATTTTTCCATCACACAGCTTCTCTGGGGTTTGTCTACGCAAATAGCTTGTAAGGCCCATTCATCGGGGTATTTTATGAAATGAAATGATTATCAATGATCACCAACTAATGGTACTTGTAGAGATTTACTCTAACAATTCTAAAGTTTTCCCATGCCAACAAATATACAACATTTTAAACTCATGAAATAGTCTCCTCTGTTCTCTTAGCTGATTCTATAAGCACTTATTGTTGTTTTCAAAGCTCTTACTCTCTAGTCCCATTGAGCTATTTCAGTTATTTGTGGACATTGATCTATTTTCATTTCATTTTTTCATTTTTTCTGACTGTTATGCGTTACCTTTGGCCAGTGCCTTATTTCTTACCTATGATTTTTCTACATAAGCATTTCAGCCAGCTAGAGCAACAGGGGCAGCAGGAGCCACGCAGTCTAGCCAGAGCCTAGCAAGCGCAGCGCAGAGGAAGCAGGAGCCACGCAGGGATGATGCAGGGCTGACACAGAGACACCATTGAAATCACATGCCCATATTATCATGAAAAATTAACCTCTCTTAAGCTCGATCTGCCAGAAGAGAACCAACAATATGCCATCTTACTTCCTAGCGCAAACCAACCATTAAGGTATGCAAAATTCTTCTGAACCCTCACATGATGATCTTGCTCTTGGAGGATGATCATGACCTCCCTTTAGCAACCCTTACTCGGCCCTCGTACTCAACCTACTTTATGACTACATCTCTCTTCACCCCCTTGATGTGCCATATAGTGGGAATACATGTAAAATATGCTAATATGTGCCAAGTGATAAGGCATGCCAAGATGCGCAAGCTAAGGGTGTGTCAATGAGTGTCAAGGACTGTCAAGACAACAAAAGGGAGAAAAAAGTTAAACTACAAGGAAATGAACACATAAGAGGGTTAATAAGTCAGCAATTTACCATTTCCAAGAGGGGCATGCTATACACACCAACACTAGGCGAAATTAGGTTCCAAGTGCAAAGTATTAGTGCATTCTAAGTGCCAAGTATTCCTTTGTTGCTTCTCATCTACTTTCCAACAATTTATCATCACAAATAAATTTAATATTAAACCATGCTAAATCATACCAAGGCATCTCAACGTATTCCATACATGCTAAGACTTTCCAAGCACCAACACGTGCCAAGTGCCAATATGTGTCAGGGACTAGTGTTATGCATGTTATGAAGTGAAGGGAATGTTGAAGAGTGCTAATTAAGGTGTGCTAGAGAGTGATAATTCATGTTGATGAGTGTTAAGGAGTACTAGGAAAAAACATTAAGGGAGGACTAGGTAAAAATTCATGGAAGTTAACGAATATGAGGAACGTGTACTGCTAGAGACTAGTGTTAATGGTAAGTGTTAGTTGTCATGCCAAGGAGGGAGTGACAAGGTATGCTAAGCATTGGTGAGGAATGCTAGTGAGTATCAAGGCATGTTAAGAATTCCCAAAGTGTGCTTGGGAGTTTGACGGTGTGCTAATTATATCATGTGCCAATTAATAGTGCCAAGATATGCCAATACATGCTAGGTGCTAAGGATGTGGTGCAGGTTGCTAGGGTATGTCAATATGTGTCAAGGCAACAAAAGGAAGAACCGATAACAGGGTTAATAAGTCAGGACTTTATCTTTCTGAAAAGGGTCATGCTAGGCACACTAATAATAGGTCCCAATACATGCCAAGTGGCATTGTGTGCCAAGTGCTAATGTATGTCAATGCATTCAACCAAGGTGTTCCAGGGCATGCTAGGGACTATATGCAGCATGCCAACACATGCTAGGAGAGTTCCATGTTGTGCTAGCGCATGCCACCATGTGCTTGGGCGTCATTGTCATCACAAGATGTTCTAGGTACAAAGATGTTCCAAGACATGTGGGGTGCTAATAAATGTTAGTGTGTGCCAAAGCATTAATTTAAGGTGTGCCCAGATTGTTGAGGATTGTTAGGTCTTTCTCATTAATAGAATTGTCAGAGCTCGATTATGTATTAAATGATATATTTCCTACACACAATAGTGGAACTTTATCTAAATGGAATTTGCTAGATAATAAAATTAATATATATGAATCATGTGTTGACTCCTATGAAATATCTATTCGAATAGTAATTACTTGAGGGAAATGATACACACTTATTACTTCTTAAAAACTTTACTGACCCTAACCACTATGGCCTTCGAAATATTATAAAAAATTCTCCACAATAGTGGTATTAAATTGTTATCTTTTGACAAAAAATATTTTAACAGGCACATAGCGTCATCAAAAACTCATTGGAATGATTAATGATGACAGAAATTTTTTGATCATCACCAAAAGTAACAAAAAGAGCATTGGTGAGGGTCTTTAAAATTTCGTCACTAGAAATGTCACCAAAGAGAGAATAAGTGATGGGCCTTTAACGACCCTCACCAAAAGTGAAATGTCTTTGGTGACAGACCATAAAGGACCATCACTATATACACTTACAGTGAAAGTTTTTTAATGATCAATGATGATGGACATTTTTTTACCGTCACGAAAGTAACAAAAAGAGCATTGGTGAGGGTCATTAAAAGTTCGTCACTAGAAGTGTCACCAAAGAGAAAATTAGTGATGGGCCTTTAACGACACTCACCAAAAGTGTCATTGAAAATGTATTTGGTGACAGACCATGAAGTACATAAGAAATTATGGAGATAGGGTAAGTCAAAAAGTACCCAAGGTCAATGGTGAAATCCCTCAGAAAATCTTTTGCGAGAAACCAAAATGAATGAGCTATATAAAATGCGTACTTTAACCAGGCCAGAAATATTATAAGGGAATTTCACAAGCTAATACCTGAGAAGCGAATCTCTGCTTCACAAAAGAAAGCTATGCAAATTGAAAACAAATCATCTGCATAAGACATGATGATACCATTGACATTCTTAAATTCAGTTCAAGAAATGAAATGACAATCGAGATGGGAATAAATTAGTGTAGGAATAAAATCCTAAAATCGTGATAGGGTCTATGGGGTATGATTGAAACAATCACTAAGGAAACATCAAAAAGAGCATAGTAAGGATAAACTAATGGAAAAAATATTCTCCAGTGAATACTAGAGAGGAGACACTGAGAATATAGGTTCATAAGCCACGAAGAATA
The DNA here is from genome assembly GCA_034641835.2 of Pinus albicaulis. NCBI lineage: Eukaryota > Viridiplantae > Streptophyta > Pinopsida > Pinales > Pinaceae > Pinus > Pinus albicaulis. Next base: position 1,387,825,827 of record CM076584.1, read on the forward strand.
ATATTAAAACAAATACATGAAGTCGTTTTACAAACCAACATATAATAACGAGGGTTCTGCTACATATCGCCTCAGTTAACAATGAAATGTCATATGAATTGCAACTCGTCTCTATTGCGACGCCATCCACAAATGAAAGAGAAATTTAAGCCGAGATAGGAACAAATTTTATCATTTCTTCCTAACCTTACATAAATGGTCGATATGGGTAGGAATACGAATGATAACACATCGGCGTAAAACAAATTGAGAAGAAATAGAATGAACTAGATGTTAAATCAAGCTAGTAGTATACTGTATCATCATATAAATCTTGAAAGAGGAAAAACAATACATGAAGATAAAAAGGTATAATAAAAACCGGTGAGAAGTTTATTTGGAACGTTGAGTAGGCGGGACGGTGGAGTCTACACAAGATTTTGTAATGGCACTCCGGATATCTAAAATAAAAAGAAGAAGAGCGAAGAGACCTCTGCGTTCTCTGGAAAAATTCTCAATGTTACAAATGAAAGCTGCAGAGTGAAGGATCGAGTAATATATCGGAACCAAACCCTATTTCATCGCTTATCTCCACTGTCCACATGGAGAGCGATGCCCAAACTAAGTCAATGCTACTCAAAAAGGGCCTCGAAAGGCAACAAGATCTTTATAGTAGAAGCCACAGATTTACAAATAAATACAATAGTACTCACCCACACCAACAACTATATGAAACTTCATGAAAAATGATGCATACTCCGATCCTCATAAATGAAAACGTGTTAGGGACACAATGCCACATTTCTCAAAGTGAATGAAGTACAATTAAAAAGACATAACGTTAAATATAGAATAAATGATAAGCAAACTTGTACTGGTCTCGGGGCCATTCCAATCTTTACAACCTAAACACTATAGTTATAAATGAAACAAGTTATGACGTCGTCGTTGGGATGGAATAGTAGACAAGTTCAACGAGTTGGTATATAAGTTATATATGACACATATATGAAACCATCGTTGCAACAAATATTTTCATGTTCGAATATTATATGTATCCCAAGCCTGAGTTAAGGTTGGATACGTTGATCTATAAATACACATCTTCTCACACCCATTACGTTGGGGTATTGGAACATTGGAATTCAAAGTATGGTAAGTGTTTTATATTATAATGGAAACAAATGCATTATACGTATAATGTCAAGGTTAGTAAGATCATAAATTAGTATTATGAAGAGTAATGTCCAATAAGAGAGAGATGTGTCACAAAATGACAAACTATAAACCAATATATATAAAACCAATAATATTACATGGGCAATACCTAATGGCACACAATAGTAACGATTTGAATGAGAAAAATTAAAATTGTGGTGAATTGGAGAGACATTACACACAGGTCCTACCCTTTCCAATAATTAGAAAGGCCCATAAGACCTGGGAGCCAACTTGGCACAAGAGGCCCACCTTAATGTGATTTTATTTGGTTTTATCCTTACGTACAAATGGTCTCCCACCTCATATTCACGATAAGTCCTTTTTTTATCTGCATACACTTTTTTTCAATCTTGAGTTTCTTTCAAATTTTGCCAGATCTTCCTTTACTTCTGACTCCATTTCAGCTAACATTTTTGGTCCAAGCATCAACTTGGTTTCTGGCCTACTCCAATTAATACGAGTTCTTCATTTTTTTCTGTATAAAGCTTCGAACGAACTCATCTTAAGGGATTCCTAGTATCTGTTATTGTATGCAAACTCCATTAGGTGCAGATATTCTCCCAACCTAGTTGGGTGTTGCATTACATACATACATAACATATCCTCCAGGATCTAATTTACTCGCTCCCTTTTCCCGTCTATTTGTAGATGGTAAGAAGTGATGAAATTAATTTGAGTTCCTAATCCTATAAAGAAAGTTTTCTAGAATGCTGAAGTAAACTTCATATCCCTGCCATATATGACAGTCTTTGGGATTCCATGTAGTCTAAAGATCTCTGGCATAAATATGTCTGCTATTTGCACTACCTTATAAGTGGACTGCACAGGTATAAAATGTGTTTCTTTTCTTAATCGATCCACCACTACCATTATAGATTCATTATAATTCTTTGACCTTGGTAAACTAGTGATGAAGTCTAAATATATCACCTCCCACTTCCACTCAGTTATCGCTGTAGGTTGCATCAGCCCGACTCGGTGCCGATGCTCCACTTTAACTTGCTCACGCTCTAAACACTTGTTTAGATATTTCGCAATATCTCTTCTCATACCTGGCCAGAAGTAATTCTTCCTCATTTTTGTTAGCATTTTCTCATACTTTGGATGTCCAAAGTAGTTACTTCGGTGATACTCATTTAGAATCAATTCCTTCAATTCCATTCGATTTGGAACAAAAATCCTTTCCTTAAAAGTTAGTAACACTTCCTTGTTAATTCCATAATCAATAGATTTTCCTTATTTTTTGGACTCCTCCGTTTGCTACCACATGAACTGCTATTCAGGATCTTTCTCAGCTTCTGCTTTTATTTTCTTCATATTCAACCTGATTATAATACAATTCATAAACACCATGAAATTTTCTACTTAATGAATTAGCTACTCTATTCTCCTTACCCTTTACATGTTGCACATCAATGTCAAACTAGCTCAAGAAAGAATTCCATCGTGCCTAGCGAGAACTAAGGTCAGCTTTCTTAAAATAATAGGTTAAGCTGCTATGATCGGTTTTGAGTACAAATCTCTTTCCAAGCAAGTAGTGCCTCCAAACCCGGAGTGCATGCACTACTGCTGTCAGCTGCAAATCATAAGCTAAGTATCGTTGCTCATGCTCCTTTATTTTTCATGATTAATAGGAAACAACCTTACCTTCTTGTGACAAAATTGGCCCAACTCCTTTACAGGCATTTCTACAAACTTAAAACTCTTTGTTGGGATCTGCTACCATTAATAGTAGAGATGTGGTCAACAACAACTTCAAATTTTCAAATCTGTCTTGACATTCCTTTGTCCATTTAGATATTTTTCCCTTCCTTTGCAAGGAAGTAATTGGGAAAGAAATTTTTGAAAAACCTTCAATAAACCGCCGATAATACCAAACCCATAAAGGATCTGATGTCTACCACATTTTGGGGTACTTTACATTCCATAATCGTTCTAATTTTCTCCAGGTCAACTTCAATACCTTTAGCAAAAATAATGTGACCAAGGTATTGTGTTTCTTCCTTGAAGAAATCACAGTTGCTGAACTTAGCATACAAGTGGTGATTCCGTAACATCTCCAGCACTATCCGAAGGGGCTCTTTATGATCTTTTGCATTCTTGGAATAAACTAAAATTTCATCAATAAATATTAACAGAAAATTATCGAGATAGAGGTGAAATATATCATGCATTAACCTCATAAAGGTTGTTGGTGCATTAGTCAACCGAAATGGTAACACCACAAACTCGTAGTGTCCGTAGCTGGTATGAAAATTCGTTTTATGTATGTCTTCATCTTTTTTCCAGATCTGATGGTATCTCAACCATAGATCTCTCTTTGAAATATTTTAGCTCCCTTAACTTGATCAAACAGATCATCAATTTTCGAGTGTATCTATTTTTAACATGCAATTTATTAAGCTAGCGGTAATCCATGCACATTCGCATGGTTCCGTCTCTCTTCTTCACAAATAACATAGGTGGTCCCCAAGGGGATACGTTTTGTCGGATGTACCCTTTATCCAATAATTTCTGTAACTGCATCTTCAGTTTGGTTAATTCTGGTACACTCATTTGGTATCGTTTCCTTGAAATCGGTGATGCTTGAGGTATTAACTTTATGGTAAAATAAATTTCCCTTCTAGGTGGAAAGCTTGGTATTTCCTCTGGAAATACTTCCATAATATCTTGAACTATCGAATTTTTTTCCATCATTGAAGCTTTTTATTTGGAATTATTAAAGCCCACTTGGATGGCGTATAACTAGCATCCTTTCCTCATGAACTTACCTATTTGATATGATGTAATTGGACGCAGCTACAGAGGTTTCCTTATACCTTGAATTTCCTTACGAGTTCCATCTTGCATTCTGTAATATATGACTTTTTCTTTATAGTCTACTAGCGTCTAGTGCTTCTCCAACCAGTCCATACCAAATAGCACATCATAGGATCCCATAGGTAATATATTCAAGTCTATAGTTAGTTGTTTTTCACTAATTTCCAATGCATAGTTTGGAATATTAGCACAAAATTTTCTCTTTGCTCCCGTGGCTAACTATACCAGCCATGGATTTCTAAATTTTTGACTCTGATATTTACAAATCTCTACTACTTTGGGACTTACGTAGCTTACACTTGCACCTGCATCTACCAAAATAGAAATAGGTTGAGAGAGTAGCTTACCTTCTAGCTCTATAATTGTCGGTTGATAGTCTACCTGCTGATCTTCCAAGGCTTCGTTAATTCTAGGTATATTTATGGCTACATCTCCTACTCTTGAGGCTTCTTTTAAGTTGGTAACTACCTCGCTCCTTCCTTGCTTTGGAGAGTTTCTGTAGTAGTGTGCCTCACCACACCCCCAACACTGTAGGGGTGGCTTCTTATTTTGTGCTTGATCTAGTTTGTTGGAAGCTTCCATGGGTTTATCTTCTGTAGACCATCTTATTCTTTGATGATTCCTTCCAAACTATTTTCTAACTAAAATTTTGATAGGACCCTTGAAATTAGTGGTTCTAGTTTTCTTGAAACTAGAACTTCCCTTATGTTCTTTCTTGGTCTGCCAGCTTTTACCCTGCTCTCCTTTTGCTTTAGCATGTTGATAGCACATCCTTGCCTTCCGGATTTCCTCTTCCATAGTTTTCGGATTCACAAACTCAATTCGCTCATTCATATGAATTTGCAAGCTACTCACTATTTTTTGTACCTTTTCCTTTTCATCCCTTAAATACAGAACATAACGGAGTAAGGAAGTGAACTTGGTGATGTACTCATCCATTGTCATTTGTCCCAGCTTTAAGTCATGGAACTCTATAGATCGTTCAATTAAGTATTTATCCTTGAAATATTAATGGAGAAAATCCCAAGTCACATCATGATCATCTATGTTGCAGACATTTTTCACTTCCTCCCACCATAGTTCTGCATTCTCCCTCAACTAATAAATGGCCAATCTAGCTTTAATATTTCTACTATATTTGTAAACTTGAAAATACTTGTTCATATATATCATCCATGCCGCAGCCACTTCTTCCTCTACTCCATCAAACATTGGTGGTTTTATATTTCGAAATTCACCTTGTAGTTCCACTTTCTGTCTCTTAACTTCTTTCCGATCTGACACATTATCTAACTCAGCCTCATTGTAATTTTTATTTCTATTACTCCGTTGAGACTGGCTTCTTTCCAACCTGTTAGTGGCGTGTTCCCTTTCTTATTTCTCATTTCCCTCCTCCATGTCGTCGTCAGGGCTGGGTTTCTCTATTCCCTAATTCTGTTTATCTGAGAGGCTTTTTAATATCCTCTCTTTTTCTTGCATTAAATGCGCATTATCACTTCAAACCCTCACCATTTCCTCTTGTAGCTTCTATACTGTATTTAACAAAATGCTAGTTTGATGTTGCTATTCCTCCAACAGTTTACTTGTTTGCTAGTGTTGATCCACACTCAGCTACACCCACATCTCGGGATTCATTTCTAGTCGGGGTTGTGTTTCCCCGGTGTTATATGGTGGTTATTGCATTGGCCCTCTTCTCATAATATCCTGTAATATTCTTTATCTTCTCTGCATCAATATTAACATCTTAAATCGTTAGTTGACACATAGGGTCCCAACGTACGAACACTACTCTGATACCACTTGTAAGAACAAACAAATCACAAGAAAAAAAATTACTTTTCAATGTTTAACATCTGATTTTACCCACATATGCATATTCGTCTCTTTTCATTAAACATATCCCATTTATCACCTAACTTTAACATGTCACATTTTTCAATTAACTATAACATAGCTCCTTTTGTCACTTAACATTAAACATATATTAATGTTCTACTTAACGTCATAAGATACTCTAGGTTTCCTATGCTAGATACAGTGCCAGACGTTAAAGTATTGCTTAACAACTATATTCACGTTACTGAATCAACCTATGTTGTATTAATGTGCTCCCAACCCATTTCTATCATTAATATGCCTTAGTCCAAAGACTACGGCCTGACTTCTGCTTCTCATTTTACGAGAATTCCACTGACAACATTCAATTCGACTTATATTTCATCCTTTACTCGCACTTAAGGTGATCTAATTCTTTAATTGAAACGTCCCATTGACTCGGGGTGTATTTTTCAGAAGTTAATGTTGTATTTAATATTTTGTTTTGGAATATCTATCCGCATTGTCCAAGTACTTGTAGTGACATTTGGTAGCCCCTCCACAACAGATATGCCCTCCGAAATCCGACGGTGGAATGGGTCTAGGGTTTGGGGTAATGACCTATCCTCTTAACTATTTCCAAAGTGTTCTTTTCAGAATTTCATTTCTGAGAGGAGATACCTCTGTCTTTGAAACCACCTGATGCTTATGGACTCCGCCTCCTCTCCGTGGTATGAGTAATACAGCTACCACCTGGCGCTTATGGACTCTGCCTCCTCTTTGTGGTAAGGGTAATATAGCTTCTTAGTTTTTCTAGGACGTTTACCTTGGTTAAATGATTGGATACAACGTTACTTTTACAGATTCAATACTATTTTTCTTCGAGTTTCATTACTGGTTTATTACCTAGGTTTAATTCTTAGTCCTATTGTTGTTCAAGGGACGTGATTGAACGCTTTCACCCCTTCTCCGATTTGGATTCTTTGGTCACTCTGCTACAGCATAAAATTTCGATTCCGAATGGCATAAGGTGAGCCACAGTTTAAGCTTGATGTTTTCTATTTGCATTCGTTTAGATTATTTCCTTCCATCTCCTTGCTATTTCCATCTTCAACCCCTAGATATTATTGTTACAGGTTGGCATGCCAGAACCTCTCCAAGAATCGCTTAGGTAAGCTGTCCAATTCTATTGCTTGTTTTTTTTTTTTTTTAAGTACTTATTTTCAATGCTTGATTTTCTGAGCAAGAAGAAAGGATTTAATCTTATCTTCTCTTCCATGAAGGAATTTTTTTTTGAAAAGGTTTTATAATGTGTTTATTTCCTGCGATGGAGCTCGGTCTAGTACCTCCACTAACCACCGTCAACCATCGTCCAACAAGTATCTCTTATATTCGTGACCACACTTGGGTACCAAGTTCATGGCTTGAAGTCTTGGCTTCCTTGTGGCTTTCTGTCAATATAGCTTCATGGAAGTTTTGAACTCTATTCGTGGCTAAGCTAGCTAAACATGTCACTTTTATATTTGAAATTGTTGTAGGTAATTTACCCCCTTTTTGGGTTTTTCTCATTTGAGGGTATTCATGGATATCATGGCACGGCCTAGCCCACCATGCCTTGAGTTCCACTATAACAATTGTCTCTTCTAACTCATTTGAACTCTAGAAGAAATATAATATTTTTTATTTCATAGCTTGTAATCATTCTTTTTAGAAACCTTGGGTTATTTGGTTTTATGTACTATAACATAACTTGCACTCTTATTGTTACAAACAAGGTTTTCTTCAAGATTACTCTTCTCAATAAATTTATTACTCTTTTCAGTATTAGATTCTCGGACTATTAAATAATAATTTGGTAGAAATTTCCAGCATTTTCAATTTCATTAATTACTCAAAATAGTAATTTTCTGTAACAACTCCTCATTCAAATTTTTTTTTTTTATTTATTGGTATCAAGTATATATATAATACCACCTTGTTTTATAAGTCTCAGAAACCATATCTTCTTAACCGTAATTTCTATTCTACATCCAAATTTTTTTTGATCATGGTTTCACTAACATACTTTTCCATATATATATATCAATATATATCTAGCCATATTTAGTGTTATACAATCATTAGATTTCAAGCATTATACCTCACACTTCATTTACTCACTTTGATAACATCAAACATGTATCCCATAATTACACTTTATAAACTCCCACTTTTAAACTATCCACTCGTATGTCAACCTATACATATATGATCTTACGTTAACATTGAAGATCCTTGTAAATGGGTTCATGGAGCTAAGATCACTCCATGTCATACATAACATTATTGTCAAAATGTTTTAATTTGGTTATTCATCTCATGGACTCGACATATAATGTCATTCCCTTACCGGTGATTAACTTCTCGTTTGGCTTTCTCGTTGGCTCAACGATACTGTTGGTATCATTTATTACGCATGGTTTTGTGTACCATGCCAAATCCAAAAAGGTACGTGTAGCATTGATGCAATGGAGATTACTTCTCCTCGAGCCTCACAAGATATCTTGTGTTTAATCTCAGACAAGACTTCCTCATGCCTTGAATTAATTTGCTTATCTGTATGTGTACTATGTCGTGCGATCATATTTAGGGTTTCTGACTTATGGATTTTCGTTGTCGATCCTTGTGAAGATCACCTGATGATTGACAAGTGTAGCGTATGAGACGTTTAGGGTTTATCACCTACGTTTTCTATTAAACCTATCGAAATTTCTTGTTCATTCTTCTCCGAGGTATTTTCCCTTCTAGTAATCGTTTCTTGGCTCCAACTCCGATGGTGAGGCGCTATCCAAACGAATTCCAGTGTTTTTCTACTTGGACGCAAGTGTTTCCATCAACGAGGTAACTCCCTGGGGTCTTGTCATAATTTTTTTTGTTATGTTATTTATGAAATTGAAGTTGTCTTCTGCTTCGAATTTCCCTGAGTGTCCTTCTCCTACCTTGTAGGTGGAAAACGAGATTCGTTTTGTACAATAATGCATAGAAATTTTTGGCTAATTACAACCGCCATGTCTTGGTAATTTCTATTTTCTTTCTCTTAGAGATTTGTGTGGATTTTAGGGAACATTATGAATTCATAAGTATCATTTTCATAGTTCGACCTTTTTAATTCTTGAACAGAGGGTATTGATTCGTTGCACCCCACAGAACTTAACTTAGTTTTCTTTTTGTCTCGTCTCGGTTAGGACGACTACTTTAGTTCGTTCTGTCTTAGCGCCGCACGTCCTGAATGGTAAGTATCACCATTCGGCCCATATGCAACATTGTTACGCCGAGTTTCTTTATTGAACTTACGGATATGTTCTGAATTTGACACTTCCCTATAACTAATTAAATTCATAATTATTTTGATTGCAGGTAACCTAGTTCTTCTGTCGAATTGTCATTAGCAATGGTTTATAGCTCGATTTGTATTTCCCTACTAATTCAGGGTTACATTCTTCAAGTGTCGACTCTGAAGATCTTATGTTGCTTGAATTTGTCTGCTATTTTTATGAGGGCTAGCCTACTCGGCTATCATGTTTTATTCTATAACGAGAACATATATTAACTTTCTCATTCTCTGGAATAGAGTTTCGACTCGAACTGTTTAATATTTATTTCGCTCACGGAACCATGTTGACTGGATGTTCTAGTTTCTTTCTATTCTCTGCTATATGATTTGGTTTATGTTGTATTAGCTGAGATTTTCGTTAACTCATAGTTGTATATACATTTTTATAGCGGGCGATATATATATATATGTTCTTCTATATTGATTTATTTCATGCCTACGTGAATGTACAAACTTGGGTTTGATTTAATTGATTCTATTAATTTCACGCATGATCGTGGCTTAGTATAGAGCATATAAACCAGTAAGTGGAGTTATGTTAAATTTATCGAATTTATTTGAGAAGTAGAATATTGTATTTTTAATATATTTTTTTTCAAAATGTCCAGTCAATTAAAATTTCCTTCGTTTACTACCAGATTTCTAATTATTTATAAACTACATTTATTTCAAGTAATATGTAATAATCCTCCAATTTGGCCATTATAAACACCTGTCCATGGATAGATTATCGAGCCCATGTTGACTTCTCAACCACAGAATTTTAATTTTGTTCCAACATAATTTTATAAGGGCTAGCTTTCTGTGCATCCAATCTGCATATCAGTTTATAAAATGATGAAATGCTATGTATGAGCATAGATGGATTTACTAGTTATGAAATTGTCAAGCATCTTACTTCCAGTCTTCTATCCACAGCACAGATATAAAATATACTTGTTAACATTTAATTTTAATTTTAATTTGCAGAATTTGGTAATCTATATATGTATGTGCATATCTCTAGAGGAATTTTTAACTGTTTAATACCATACAGTCTGCCTTCATGGCCTATTCATATCAACTGTAAAATTTATTTACATTATCATTGTTATTTAGGTGATCTCCTTACACTGAAATAAATTATAGTTACACCTGTTTGATTTTCTTTGTATATCTCAGTTTAGAATTGTCACATTTATTTACTTTATGTCAGCAATATGAGGCTCTGGAGTTTTTTAAAAGAATTGGTATAAGATAGTCAATAATTCTAGTTTCTAGTAAGCACCTCTAACCAGAATTTATTAATGCTTTGCTAAAGTATCTCTGTTATTCCAAGCAGCTTATGAGTTCTGTCTGAAATTTATCTTTAATTTATTATATGTATTTTCCTATTAATTATTCAAATTGAACATGTTATAAGCAGAGGATATCATTAATATCATAATTCATGTTTATTTCACAAAATAGAATTCTTCCCAGGTTTAAATTATAGTGCAATTAAACCAACTCCTTTCTGGAGCCTGTACTAAATTTTCATTTGCATGTATCTACATGTGTAAGGTATGAACTTACTACAACCACCAATTATTAATACATGAATCTAGTTTATTTTTTTCTGCTTATGTACTATTTATTGTAGAAGCAGATTAAAGTTACACTGTAACTAGTCTAGGGAATCATTTATACTCTCTCCAGATTTAAACTACCCCATGGTTTAGAGATTCTGGCTCATAATGTTTCCTGGATTTGTTCCTACTACCATACAGAAATTTAGAAGAATTATCTCTTCTATTTAATTCTGTTAAAAGTATGGAATTTCATAACACAGCAACTACTCAACATAATCACTACAGAACTTTTTAGCATTGTCTAATAGCATCTAATTTAATTATTTATAAAGTTTGTATGCATACCACTTCTGTGATGACTAGTCCTCCCAACCTTAGAGTTCTTTTATCCACAGAACTCACCCCCGAGCTGAGATCCTCTCCCAGAACAAACGAACCCCAATCTGTTCTGGAGTAGCTTATTTAAGCTTATGCTCCCCAAAGCATGTTTCTAATTCTGCATCCAGAATTATAGGATGCTTTTATTCCTGTTTGCCTAGGCTCCCCTTATTTAGGGATTTTTAAAGCTGCTTTCTGCTTTTCCGACTTTTTACCTCTTCCCAACTACTCTCCACCTCATTGGGGAAATCTAGATTTTTCCTCAAAAATCTAAATTAGAAATAAATTCTTTAAAGGATTTTTGAAAGATTTTTGGGGAAAGTCTTAGTCTCTTTCAATACCTCATGGAGTTGGAAAGTGATCTCATAATTCTCATTTGGTCAATATGCACAGAATTATTTTGTTTATTTTTCATAATTAAATAATTAATTACATCCACACAATACTTATCCATTGGGGTGCACTCCCCTTTGGATTGAAGTTCAAATGTCTAGCTTGAAAGAAAAACATAAAACTAGGGGTGTTACATATTCCCCCTCTGAAAACAAACACCGTCCTCAATGCTAACAACTAACTAACAGAGTTGATTTTGAAAATAGAAATGGATATTTTTTCATCATCTCAGCTTCTCTTTCCCATGTAGCTTCTTCAGCAGTAAACTGCTTCCACTGCACCTTTACTCTTGCTACTGTTTGGTTTCTCAATTCAATTTCTTCGCGCTCCAATATTTGAAGCGGCTCTAGAATGAGCTCCCCTTCTGGTTCCACCTGTATCACATTCCAATCAACAATGTGAGAAGCATCATGTACATATATTTTTAATAAGGAAACATGAAACACATCATGAACTTTAACATGGGGTGGTAGGGCCAACTTATAAGCCACTAGTCCCACCCTTTCTAACACCTCAAAAGGCTCACAATATCTAGGAGCCAATTTTGCACAACTTCCAGCATAAAGTGTGTTCTTTTTGGGTTTAATATGCAGGTACACATGATCACCCACTTTGAACTCTCGATGCACCCTCTTTTTATCAGCATAGCTTTTCTGTCGATCTTCTGTTGTCTTGATGTTTCTTTGTATTTATTTGACAATTCTTTTCATTTCTTGTAAAGTATCTGGTCCCAATACTAGCTTATCTTCAGGTTGGCTCCAGCTTAAAGGCGTACGCCACTTCCTTCCATAGAGTGCTTCAAATGGACTCATTTTAATGGAGGACTGATAGCTGTTGTTATAAGCAACTTCAGCTAAATGCAAGTAATCTTCCCATTTCGATGGCCTATCCATCACATACATTCTCAGCATATCCTCTAAGATTTGATCTGTTCTCTCTGTTTGACCATCCGTCTGAAGGTGATAGGCAGTACTAAAATTCAATTTAGTGCCCATGCCTCCAAACAGACCTTTCTAAAAGGCGACTATGAACTTGGCGTCCCTATCTAAAATAATCATTTTTGGGACCCCGTGTAGCCTTAATATCTCTTTTGGGAACACATCTACTACTTGGGCTGTCCCAAAAGTAAATTTTACAGGGATGAAGTGTGCAGATTTTGTTAAGGTGTCCACCATAACCATCATTGAGTCATGCTGGTACTTTGTTATGGGTAACCCAGTTATGAAATCTATAGAAACAATGTTCCATTTCCATTCTGCAATTGGCAAGGGATTTAAAAGTCCATTTAGATGTTGATGCTCAACTTTAACTAGTTGACATTCCATGCATCTAGCTAAGTATTCTGCTACATCCTTTTTCGTTCCTGGCCAAAATAACTTCTTTTTCAAATTTGTTAGCATTTTCTGATATCTAGGATGTCCTGAATATGGTTTTTTATGAAATTCATCTAGGATCTCTTTTTTCAAGGACTCTACATTGGGGATATACAATCTGTTTTTATAGCAGATCAGCCCTTTCTGATTTTGGGTGTATTCAACCATTTCTTTCATTAACATTTTCACTTGTAGATTCTCATAGTTTGGATCTTGATCTGCTACCTTTTTAACTATTTCTTCTAAATCAAAACTACCACTACTCCTAATGATGCTTATGTTTTGGCAAGCATTTCTGCTTAGCGCATTAGCAATTTTTTTTTCCTTCCCTTGGATATGTTTTATGTCCATATCAAATTCACTCAGAAAAGACAGCCAGCTGGCTTGTCGAGCATTCAAATCAGTTTGGAAAAAGAAATATTTGAACTGATATGATCAGTCATCAATGTAATTTTTTTCCCAAGAAGATAGTATCACCACATCTTCAAGGCATGAATTACAACTGCCAATTCTAGATCATATACACTGTAGTTCTCTTCATGTTTCTTAAGTTTCCTAGACTCATACACAATAACGAAATTTTCTTGCAACAGAACTCCTCTGAATCCCTCTCCACATGCATCAGTGCATGCAACAAACTCTTTGTTAGGATCTGCAATTTTCAGTATAGGGGTTGTAGTGAGTTTTATTTTTAGTTGTTCAAAGCTGTTTTGGCATTTTTCATTCCACTCAAATTTGGTGCCTTTCCTTTGTAGTGAAGTTATGGGATGTGCTATTGCAGAATTTTTTTTCAAAAATCTTTGATAATAACCTGCAATTCCCATAAATGATCTCACTACTGAAACATCATTCGACACCATCCATTCTCTAATAGCCTTTATTTTGTCAGGGTCAATAGCCAATCCTTGTTCAGAAATAATATGCGCCAAGTATTGAATCTTGTCTTTTTAAAATTCACATTTACTGAATTTCGCATATAACTGGTTTTGTTTCAAAGTTTGCAAAACTATCCCTAAGTGTTTTTTGTGCTCTTCCTCACTTTTCGAATAAACCAGAATATTGTCTATGAACACTAGTACGAATTTATCCAAGTACTTGTTCAAAATGATGTTCATCAAGCACATAAAAGTGGCAGGGGCATTTTTCAAACCAAAAGGTAGGACTACAAATTCGTAATGACCATACCTGGTTCGAAAAACTATTTTACTAATGTCTTCCTCCTTAATTCTGAGTTGGTGATAACCATTCCACATATCAATCTTACAAAATATAGAAGCCCCTCTTACCTAATCAAAAAGGTCATCAATTCTGGGCAATGGGTATCTATTTTTGATAGTCAGTTTATTCAGTTGACGGTAGTCAATGCACATTCTAAAGGTTCCATATTTATTTTTCACGAACAACATCGGTGCTCCCCAAGGGGACACACTCGGTCTGATATAACCTTTACCCAACAATTCTTGCAACTACATTTTCAGTTCCATGAGTTCGGGGGGGGGGGCTCATCCGATAAGGGGCTCTAGAAACAGGTGTTGCTCCAGGCACCAAATCGATTGAAAAGTAAATCTCTCTTTTTGGGGGAAGATGAGGAATCTCATCTGGAAAAACTTCCTTAAACTCTCTTACCACTGGCAGAGTACTAGCAGGTTTTCTTTAGGTTGCTATCCTAATTCTTCGACATGTACAACATATACTTGATATCCTTTCCTAGCTATTATTTTTAATTGTAGAGTTGATATTTGTCTTACATAAATTGGTTTTGGTTTTCCTTTGAGTATAAAGGGTATGCCTTCCTCATCTATGAAATGCAGAGTTTTATCCCAACAGTTCATCATAGCCTTTATTTTTTCCAACCAGTCCATTCCTATCAGCAAGTCATATGAGCCTAAGGGCAGAATGTTTAAATTTACTTCTGTCTGAAAATCATTTAATTTAATTTCTTTTTGAGGTAATTTACGAGTTACCTTTCTCTTGGTGCCAGTGGCTAACTGGACCAACCACAACTGCTGAAATTTTTCAGTCTTGATTTTTCATTTCTCTACAACTTGTGGACTAATGTAACTCAAAGAAGCACCCAGATCAATCAAAACGGTAACAGATTGGTCAGCAATCTTACCTTGCATCTTGACCATAGTAGTTTGGTGTTCCTCTTGTCGGTTCTCCAAGGCTGCACTGATAGTGGGTATATTCTTTGCTACATCGTTCACTATGGTAGCTTCTCGATCCATCATAATCATCTGAATATTTAGGTGTGGACAGTCCCTCAACAGATGAGGTTCTCCGCAGCCCCAACATTTCAAAGGCTCCCGCATTTTAACTATTCCTTCATTTTTATTATCTCCATCTATTTGTTTTGAACCAACTTGGGATTGAGCAGTTTGGCTTTCCTTTGGTTTATTAAATTTTTTCTGCTGATGATCCCTACCAAAGTTCTTCAAGTAAGTTGGTTTATGTTTCTTTCCTTTGAATTCACCCTTTTTTACCCACCTTTTCCCATGCTCACTCTTTCCTTTAAACTGCTGGTAGCATAATCTAGCTTTCCTCACCGCTTCGTCCATAGTTTTTGGATTATTGAAATCTATTTTCTCCTTGTACACAGCAGGAAAACAGTTCAAAAACCTTTGCACCTTTTCCTTCTCTTCACGAATATAAGGAACATAGCTTAACAGATTTATAAACTTGGTGACAAACTCATCTATGGTGAGTTTTCCCAATCTGAGTTCATGGAACTCCTTTTCTTTATCATCATAATAACGTTCATTCAAATAGTGATTTTTAAAATTGACTTGGAAATCTTCCCAAGTCACTATTTTTTCTTCAACGGCATGAACCATTTTAATCTCCTCCCACCACAAGGTAGCCTTACCCTGCAACTGGTAGACAGCTAATATGGCCTTCATATTGCTTTTATATTCATAGACCTGAAAATACTTAATCATATTCAACATCCAAGGCTCAACATCTTCCTCCTTCTCCCCATCGTAGGAGGGAGGTTTGATCTTTCGAAATTCCCCCTGTAATTACTTTCTCTATTTAGACTGATGTCTAGTAGTGTCATATTCCTCAAAATCATCAAAGAACTTTCCCTTCTTCCTTTTTCCGGAACCTTCACCGTCTTGGTTGTTCCACGAAGTCAATTCTCTTATGAGTTTTTCCTACTCCTCACTGGCTAATGACAACTTGTCATTCTGGCTTCTTAACTCAGCTATCTCCCGTTGCAACCCATTCAACATAGCCATCAAAGGAGTGTTGGGATCTGGAGTGTTATCTTCATCACGCAGATCAACATAAATTTCAGCTCCTTAAACCATTAAATTTTCACTTCCAATACCACTGTACACTAAAAAAAACAACATCAGTAACAAAAAAAATAAAAAAATCCAACAGGAAATAATTTATACAGTGAGCATAACAACAGCCTAGTTTTGCTAACATGAGCTCTGATACCATTTGTAACACCTCCTCATTTCAATTTTTGTTTTTTTTTTTTAAATTGGTATCAAGTATATATATAATACCACCTTGTTTTATAAGTCTCAGAAACCTAATATTCTTAATCGTAATTTCTATTCTACATCCAATATTTTTTTTTATCATGGTTTCCCTAACATACTTTTCCATATATATATATCAATATATATCTAGCCATATTTAGTGTTATACAATCATTAGATTTCAAGCATTATACCTCATACTTCATTTACTCACTTTGATAACATCAAACATGTATCCCATAATTACACTTAATAAACTCCCACTTTTAAACTATCCACTCGTATGTCCACCTATAAATATATGATCTTACGTTAACATTGAAGATCCTTGTAAATGGGTTCATGGCACTAAGATCCCTTCACGTCATAAATAGCATTATTTTCAAAATGTTTTAATTTAGTTATTCATCTCATGGACTCGACATATAATGTCATTCCCTTATCAGTAATTGAATTCTCATTTGGCTTTCTCGTTGGCTCAACAATATTGTTGGTATCATTTAGTGTGCATGGTTTTGTGTACCATGCCAAATCCGAAAAGGTATGTGTGGCATTGATGCAATGGAGATTACTTCTCCTCGAGCCTCACAAGATAGCTTGTGTTTAATCTCAGACAAGACTTCCTCGTGCCTTGAGTTAATTTGCTTATCTGCATGTGTACTACGTCGTGCGATCATATTTAGGGTTTCTAACTTATGTATTTTCGTTGTCGATCCTTGTGACGATCGCCCGATGATTGATAAGTGTAGCGTCAGAGACGTTTAGGGTTTATCACCTACGTTTTCTACTAAACCTATTGGAATTTCTTGTTCATTCTTCTCCGAAGTCTTTTCCCTTCTAGAAATCTTTTCTTGGCTCGAACTCTAGCGGTGAGGCACTATCTAAATGAATTCCATCGTTTTTCTACCTGGACGCAAGTGTTTCCATCAAGCAGGTAACTCCCCGGGGTCTCGTCATAATTTTTTTTGTCATGCTATTTATGAAATTGAAGTTGGCTTCTGCTTTGAATTTCTCTGAGTGCCTTTCTCCTACCTCGTAGGTGGAAAACGAGATTCGTTCTGGACAATAATGCATAGAATTTTTTGGTTAATTACAACCGCCATGTCTTGGTAATTTCTATTTTCTTTCTCTCAAATATTTGTGTGGACTTTAGGGAACATTATGAATCTATAAGTATCGTTTTCATAGTTCAACCATTTTAATTCTTGAATAGAGGTTATTGATTCGTTGCACCCCACAGAACTTAATTTTGTTTTTGTTTTGTCTCATCTCGGTTAGGATGACTACTCTAGTTTGTTTCGTCTTGTCGCCGCACGTCCTGAATGGTAAGTATCACCATTTAGCCCATATGCAACATCTTTACGCCGACTTTCTTTATTGAACTTGTGGATACATTATGAATTTGACACTTCCCTGTAACTAATTAAATTCGTAATTATTTTGATTGCAGATAACCTAGTTCTTCCGTAGAATTGTCATTAGCTATGGTTTATAGCTCGATTTTTATTTCCCTACTAATTCAGGGTTACATTCTTCATTTACAGGTTGGTAAAATATTTCTCTTCAACTGTCGACTCTGAAGATCTTATGTTGCTTGAATTTTTCTGCTATTGTTATGAGGGCTAGCCTACTCGGCTATCCTATTTTATTGTGTAACGAGAACATATAATAACTTTCTCATTCTCCGTAATATATTTTCGACTCGAAATGTCTAATATTTTAGGAATTTGGCTTCTGTGATCCATAAATTGTGAGAAAATCTTTCGGTAAAAAATTTCGCTCACGGAACCATGTTGACTGGATGTTCCAGTTTCTTTCTATTCTCTGCTATACAATTTGTTTTATGTTGTAATAGATGATATTTTCATTAAATCATAGCTGTATATACATTTTCATAGCGGTCGATATATATATATATATATATATATATATATATATATATATATATATATATATATATATATATATATATATATATATATATATATATATATATATATATATGTTCTTCTATATTGATTTATTTCATGCCTACGTGAATGTACAAACCTGGGTTTGATTTAATTGATTCTATGAATTTCACGCATGATCGAGGCTCAGTATAGAGCATATAAAGCAGTAAGTGGAGTTATGTCAAATTTATCGAATTTATTAGATAAGTAGAATATTGTATTTTTAATATATTTTTTTTCGAAATCTTCAGCCAATTAAAATTTCCTTCGTTTACTACCAGATTTGTAATTATTTAGAAAATAAATTTATGTGAAGTAATATCTAAGAATCCTCTCGTTTGGCCATTATAAACACCTATCCATGGATAGATTATCGAGCCTAGGTTGACTTCTCAACCACAAAATTTTAATTCTGTTCCAACATAATTTTATAAGGGCTAGCTTTCTGCGCATCCAATCTGCATATCAGTCTATAAAATGATGAAATGCTATGTATGAGCATAGACGGATTTACTAATTATGAAATTGTCAAGAATCTTACTTCCAGTCTTCTGTCCACAGCACAGATATAAAATATACTTGTCTTCTGTCTTCTGGAATTTCATAACACAACAACTACTCAACATAATCACTACAACACTTTTTAGCATTGTCTAACAGCATCTAATTTAATTATTTATAAAGTTTGGATGCATACCACTTTTGTGATGACCGGTCCTCCCAACCTTAGAGTTCTTTTATCCACAGAACTCACCCCCGAGCTGAGATCCTCTCCCAGAACAGACCAACCCCAATCTGTTCTGAAGTAGCTTATTTAAGCTTATGCTCCCCAAAGCATGTTTCTAATTCTGCGTCCAGAATTATAGGATTCTTTTATTCCTGTTTGCCTAGGCTTCCCTTATCTAGGGATTTTTAAAGCTGCTTTCTGCTTTTCTAGCTTTTTACCTCTTCCCAACTACTCTCCACCTCATTGGGGAAATCTAGATTTTTCCTCAAAAATCTAAATTACAAATAAATTCTTTCAAGGTTTTTTGAAAGATTTTTGGGGAAAGTCTTAGCCTCTTTCCATACCTCATGGATCTGGCAAGTGATCTCATAATTCTCATTTGGTCAATATGCACAGAATTATTTTATTTATTTTTGATAATTAAATAATTAATTACATCCACACAATACTTATCCATTGGGGTCCACTCCCCTTTGGATTGAAGTTCAAATGTCTAGCTTGAAAGAAAAACATAAAACTAGGGGTGTTACGTTTTCTACAATACTTACTTGTTTTCCAGCAATAGGCTCAAATTTCCTTTTTATTTGTATTCTGGTAGAAAAAAATGAAATTCATAGCCCACTACAAAGTGTTGAATTAATTTTCTTGTTTTTGTTTTTCAGTTAGTAGAGATGACAGTCTAAAGAATACTAGTTTTACAGTTTTTCCTTAATTATTAAATCAATTTCGTCATACATTTTGTATCTATTTCCAGTTATCTACAGAACAACCCTAGTGGATCTATTTTACTTTTCGTCTATTGTCATAACCAATTATATGGCCGAACCATATTTGTCTGTGTATTATCCTGGGTTGCAGAGAACAACCAACCCAGAGCCATCACCTCGAGGGCACTATGATAATATTTCTTTGTCTTAAATCTGTAACAATGTATCAAACTATTTTTATTCTTTTGTTCATCCGAATCATATAAAAATAACAACCTTTGTTTTCTACAAATAAATATTGTATCAACCTACAGATTACAACGCATACATTAACATTATTATTCATAATAACTAAGATTTTTGGTAGCAGTAAGGTAACTTATCTGTCTCACAAAATTTCTAATTGATGTTGTTCCTCCCTACCTCGAGAGAGGTAATCATGTCCTCGTCTCTCCCCCGTGCTCCAAGTCTGAGCTATGTGAGTTGACAGAATTATGGGAAGAGATCTCTGGACATTCCGGTCAGGTCTTCTATTCTAAATTAAATATCAAAATTCAGAGTATTCCACTAGTTATCACCATCTCGGGAATTCCTTTTTGTAAATTTCCTTGAACAAAACCCCCAAACCTCATTGGGATTAAGCCTTTATCCTCAGAGGTTGGGTAACTATTTGAACTGATTATGTCCAACTAACTATCACTTCTTGAATCACGTTTTATTATCAATCTTGTTATTCTTTTATGGAAATCACTTCCATAATTAATTTAATGAAGATTAATCTATGCTCATAATGTATTGTTAAAATAAAGATAAAAATAACAATTAATGTCTTAATGTATATTAGTTTTTTATTTAAGGTAAAAACTATTTACTAAGTGATTGAGGATAATGTTATATGTCAAGTTTATATGGAAAATAAAAGAAATTATAGAATTTTTTTATTTTAAATATCAAATATATCATGGTAGTTTTGTTGAATTAAAAGGTTAACATAATTGGTAATGTGCACACGTGAGAAATTATTTTAATCCTTTAGTGTTTTGAGAATTGACCAACACTCATTTTACTATAAATACCATAAAAATTAATTCTAATCTCAATAATAAAAATATCTAGACAAATTTATTAATTACTATTATTTCTACCCTAAAATAAATAATTAAATATAATAACATTTGACATAGATCACTTAACATGGGTTGAAGGTACATCAGGTCTCTATTCTCCTACAACATGGTAGGATAATGTTTGTCTCTTTAGTTGACCCCAATTACTAGAGACTAAGTATAGGGAAGATTTATAAAATAGTATTAAGAAAACCAAAAGGGTAATAGAGGCTATAGCTATTTCTTTGTTGTTAATCTCCAATTTTTCACTAGAGATTATATAAATAGTATTAAAAAACAAAAACAAAACAATAAAAGGTATAGATATCTCTTGGTTGTTCATCTCCAAATTTTCACTTTCTATTAAAAAGTGAACTTTTAAATTTGTCCCCACAAGTTCTCTTAACTGAAAAGGTAAAAATAAAAAATGCAATGATCATAGCTTGAAAATGAACTTTATTATAGATCATAGCTTGTTTCTGTAGATGGTAGAGAAACCCAACAGAAAAATAAATATAACCTGAGGATGCATCCTCCAATATTGCCTAGTTATTTAAAAAATTTCAGCTAAGGAATGCTTGATGGGGAATGAGAGATCTGACAACTTAGAAACCATGAAGGGGAAAAATGGATTAAGAAGGAATATCTAGAGTATAGCAGGAGTTCACTCTTAATGTAATAGTATGTAGGGAAGGAAAATAATGCCACTGCCGATTAGAGTGGGCATGGAAATCAGGAGTGGTGTTTAAAGGAAAATCATTGTAAATACTCGACATGAGATAGATGTGAAGGAACCAAATAAAGTTTTGATTTTGAAGGGGAAAGAAAATTTTCACAAACTAAAAAAATTGCATAAAGAATGCATTCATGCCCATCAAAAGGAGTTCTTACATTTAAAATTTGTTACCATTCTTTGCACTAGAAATTTTGATTGTTTATTATTATTTGATGGGAAAATAAATGATCTTTGAAAGGCACAAAGGTATTTAATTAAGATCCTTCAACAAGTGACTAGATTATGTGATTAATAGTTATTTTTTTCTTCTTACTTTTGGGTCTTCATGATGTTTCTTATTATAACTGAGTATCAAAGTTACAAATCAATGGAATATTGGTCATTCACAGAGGAATTATGGCAATATGATTGTATATAATTTACTAATATAAATTTATCTAAACTGAGAGTTATTAAGCATCCCCAAGGGTTAAAAAATTCCGAAATGTCCCTTATCCATAAAAATTGATGATTAAGATAACTCTATGCTCTATGTTCAAATGAAAGGTAAAGGTGAATAACTTAAATATTATAATTATATACTATTCTTGAGCTTCTTAGTAGTTTCTTATGAGGTACAACATATAAGAGTGATAAGTTGGTATGCCATTAAAACATTCTAGATGTAAAAAAAAGTTAGAGTTCCATGAGTAGTATTATAGGAAATCAACATTGGAAATGTGATCGAAACAACTCATTTCCTGGAAGGTTGAATTCTAACCAACCTAATGAAAAACCAAGTGTATCCTTGATGTAGCAACAAAATAAGAATTGATATTGAGTACTTTAAATCAATTTTCTCAATCATTATGAAAAATATCATATATTAAATGTGTATTTAAAATAAATCTATACTAATTATTAACTATGTAAATATTTTTACAATTAAATAAAAATCTATCTTTAAAACTCAACTCAACTCATCTCATTTTGTCGCACTTAACAACTTGACTCATTTTGTCGGGCTTAACATTATAAGACCTCGAAATATTACTTGTGAAACCTATGCATACACTTCCGGTTTCCACATTTATGTACAAATAAACCCAATCTTAAAATTTATACAATAAATGGCTTTTTTACTCCCTTAAATGGTTTATTCTGGATATGTCCCAAAATCTGACCGGTGAAAAAATTGAAACATTGCTTACTAAAGAATGTGTTTTTGCTATCAATCCTTTGGAAGATGGTAGTTTTCCTGATATTAAAATATGTAGAACGTTTTCTCGTTCGACTACACTCAGGTCGTTCGAGTATTCATTACACAAATTTTGTAAAAAACATATTTCAATTCAAATAATTTTTTTATATTAAACTTAATAATATATTCTAAAAATATAACTTTTCCGGGAAATCACATAATAAATTTCAGAATCGACCTGTTTCGAACTACCAACTATAGTTCATCATCAGGATAATGAAGAATGGCTGATCTGACATATGCATTTATACCATGAAGAGAGAAGCAAACGGTCACAACCCAAGAAAAGTTACAAGTTAAAAAAGGTCAAAAAAATAAAAATATAAAACAAACCAAAAAAAAAAAAACTTTGAAATTATAACAATTAAAAACGGTCATCAATAAAAATAAAATAACAAGTTAAAAGTTAAAAAGTCAAAGTCAAAAAATCAAAAAATAAATAAAAATAAAACTAAATCCTTTAGTTTTTATATATTGATTAAATCCTTTAGTTTTATTTTTATTTATTTTTTGAATTTTTGACTTTGACTTTTTAACTTTTAACTTGTTATTTTATTTTTATTGATGACCATTTTTAACTGTTATATTTCAAAGTTTTTTTTTGGTTTGTTTTATATTTTTATTTATCCTATTTTTTTGACTGTCTTTAACTTGTAACTTTTCTTGGGTTGTGACTGTTTGCTTCTCTCTTCATGGTATAAATGCATATGTCAGATCATCCATTCTTCATTATCCTGATGATGAACTACAGTTGGTAGTTCGAAACGCGTCGATTCTGAAATTTATTATGTGATTTCCCGGAAAAGTTATATTTTTAAAATGTTATAGATCATAGAAGCTTACACTCTCCATTTAATAATATATTATTTTATTAAAAATAATAATAAAATATTTCCATTATTATTCCGCCCAGTGACGGATTCGTGTATATATAATATCATGTAAGGTCTGCCATGAAAATCACTGCAAGATACACTGCCAAGAATACTGGCCAACTCTCTCCTGCATATGACGACGTCGCAGACAACATGGATTTTCCCTTCAGAATAGTGGATGCTGGCAAGTCATTCTTAGCTGCATCAATTGATTTGACCCTCCATGCAAGATCCCACATGATTCCTCATATGCATAAAGTGGCCATTGGGGTTCTTCCCATAGTTGGTTCTGCAAGGGCTTGCAATATAAAGGAAATCCATTGAAATCAGTGGAAATTAGATAATCAATTGGTATATATCTATTTAAAGTAAGGATTTAACATGGTAGAGAGGGATTAAATTTTTTTTGTTGCAAATTTATTTTAAAGTGTAAAAAATAATTTGTAATTTATTACTTTTTAAATTTTATTTTTTAATGATATAAATATTACATAACATGTGTACTGATCTATTTTATATTAATTCGTTTTAAAATATTTTATTCCTAATTCACATTGGATATTTTATCTCTGTAAATATGAACAATTCAGCTAATTATTTTGTAATAATAATTTTTTAATTATTTATTTATATTGTCATTTAAATTTTATTTTTTGTTTGACTAACATAAACCAAAAATACTTTATTATCTAAACCTCTTAGCTCAACAAATAAAAACAAAGAAAGTTATACTATAAACCAAGAAATTGAAATATAGAACACAACCTTTCGTAAGGAATTGCACTATAAATAAAGTGAAAATCCAGCATTGAAGAGAATGGAAAATATAGTGACATTGCTATGTGCAGTCTTTCCAAATCCACAGATTGCTCCGATTTGGGAGTTTTTCATTACATGCAACAATCGCACCTTGCTCCTATTTGGGAATTTTTCGCTAAACCGCAGCTTTCTCCTATTTGGGAAATTTTCAGTACCTACGACAACCACTCCATGTCATTATCCGTAAACAATAATCTAGTGCATACCTGGTCAGGTGCAGTACTAAAAGAAATGAGCGAGACATTGCAATGTGCTTTATTGACTTCCATGGCTTATAGTGTGTTCTCTCATTTCAATTGTCTAGAGAGAAGCGAGGTAGGTTCCATCTGCGGAAATTTCAAGGGGGGGATAGAGGGAAGCATGAGATAAATGGAGAGAGAGGAAGGACAAGTGAGAGGAACTGAGATATAGGAGGAGAGTCATGGGGGATGAGAGAAGTTTGTAGGGGACAAAGAGAGAGAGAGAGAGATAGTGATCGGGGAAGAAAGAGGGAGGTAGGAGAGAAAGGGATTGATAGATAGATGAATTTGGAGGGGGAAAGAGGAAGGGAAGAAGAAATACATACAGAGTGAGAAGTGGAGAGAGAGAGGGAGTGCCAAGGGAGATATGGAGAGCGAGTGTCTATGTTTGGGGGTGATATTAAGAGACAAATAAGGAGAGGTGAAAATAAGGGGGATAGAATGCAAGATAGAGGCATATAGTAATAAATTTGGAAGGTGAAGAGAGAGAGAGAAGTGGGAGAGAGAGGAAAAGAGGGAGGATGTGAGATAGTCGAGAGAGGTAGGGAAAGAGAGATGAATATGGAGGGGGGAGAGAGGGAGGTAAGAAGAAATACATAGAGAGAAAAATATGGAGATACAAAGAGAGAGGGAGTGATAATAAAAATAGAAAGAGAGGGAGAGATGATAGCAGGAGGAAAGAGTGAGGGAAGGGGGGGAGAGAGAGGGAAGGGAGGGGAGAGAGAGAGAGAGTATGAGGAAGAGGAGGATGGAGTGATAGATAGATATATTGGAGAAAGACAATGTATGTTTTTTGGTTGATATAAAGAGATAGAGGGAGATAGAGATATAGATGGAAGGTGAACATAAAGAAGAGAGATATGGAGATAGGAAGAGAGGGACATATAAATTTATAGATATGGAGTGAGAGAGAATGTGTGTTTGGGTGGGTCAAATAAAGAGAAAAATGAGGAGAAATGAAAAAAGATATAGATATAGATGGAGGGGGCAGAGAGAGAAGAAAATTTCTTGCACTAGATGCATTGATTTCAACATAGATGGTGATTTATAGTCCTATTTGATTTCTTGCATTAGATGCATTGATTTTAGTGTAGATGTTTATTTCTAATGATATCTAATTACGTCGACTAAATGCATTGATTTCAATGTAGATGATTTATGATACTATTTTATTGATTTCACTAAATGCATTGACTTTAGTGTATATGGTGATTTCTAATTCTATTTGATTTTCTGCACTAGATTCATTAATTTCATTGTAGGTGTTGATTTATAATTTTATTTGATTGCTTGCACTAGATGGATTGAATTCAATGTATATGATTTCTAATCCTATTTGATATCTTGCACTAAATGCATTAACTTCAGTGTGAATGGTGATTTCTAATACTATTCAATTTCTTGCAACAAGGATTAAGAGACAAAGAAGCAGAGAAGGGGGTAAAGAAGGAGAGAGGGAGACATATAGTAACAAATTTGGAAGTGGGAGAGAGAGAGAGCGAGATAGGTGGGAGAGAAAGGAAGATAGAGAGGATGTGTAACACCCCAAGTTGCTATGCCTTTTAATTTGATATTTGAACAAATCCAAAGGGGAAGTGGACCCCAATGGAGAAACAATGTGTCGATTTATTTAAATAATTATTAATAAAAATAAATAGAATTGTTATGTGTACACTATGTCTAGATTAAGACTAGAGACCTTAAACCTAGATCCATGAGGATATGGATAAGGTTAGACTTTCCCAAAACCTTTCAGAAAACCTTAAAAGGAATCTTACTAAATTAGACTGGGAGAGAAAAATCTAATTTCCCCAATGAAGAGGAAAGTAATTGAGAAGAGGAAAAAAAGCTAGAAAAGTAGAAAATATGGTTTTAAAGTACCTCATTGAGAGAAGCCTAGACAAAAAAAAGAAGAAAGAATCATGGAATTTCTGGACGCAGAAATTAGAAACAGGCTTGGGAAAGCACTTCTTAAATAAGATGTTCCAGGATAGACAAAGGGTTGTCTATCACTGGAAGAAAAAATGTCTCAACTCGGGGGTGAGTTGCGGAGATAGAACTCTAAGGTTGGGAAGACAAGTCATCAGAATTGGTATGCACACCTATCTATTTCGGTTGTTTTGTATAAATGGACATGAGTTTCCTCTTAGGGTTTATTCCTATCAAATAATCAATGAAAGTTATCTATGTTTTAATGATGAGTAAATTGTAGTGTAAACTATGCAATTAGAAAAAAATAGTGAAGGTTTTAATCATAATAAGGATAGCCATGCATTTAACAGATATTTACTACCGTAGTAATTTAACTTCAGTATAGCTGCATGGTTAAAGAAATCATTTGCAGAAACTCCAGAATCTCTAAATTTGTTATCAGATTTAAATCTGTAGTTTGGAACAATGGTCTGTATTTGTGTGACTTACCTTTAAAATTTAAGTAGTATTAATGAGATAAATAAATCGATGTAAACTTTAAATAGTTTTCAAAATTAATAGAAAATAAGTGTAATGACTCTAGTTGGGAATAAAAAAGTATTCCTATCTCTTTGAGTTCGTTTAAAATTTTATTTCAGATCTGTAGTGACAATGAATAAATGAAATTATTCTACTACTGAAATATTACATCTCTTATTACCTGCATGAGAGAAATTTGTAAAATATATAAAATCTAGAGAGAGTTCTAAATCTGAAATCCAAATGTTACCACACATTCACAATAGATATATTCAGTACCGTATATAGCATTAAAGTGACTATAATTTCCGATACTGTAAATGAATACCTTGGATAAGTAGTATTTAACTGTTTCATCCAGTATCTACCAAAATGGAAGAAAGTATAGATTGCATAAGAAAAAGAATTGATAGTTACAACTTGGTATGAGACAAAAGAATAATGTGTATGAAATTGAATGGGGAAGCTTAACAAATCCCCACAGTTAAATGGGAATAAAATCTAGAATGTCTGAGTTTAATTATTACAATAAAGGCTATGAAAAAAAGTAGTGGTAGCGTATAATCATATGTTAAACTTTTGACAATTATAAATTGAATGCAGCCATCAAATGAATAAATAAAAAAAATTAGTGTTGAGTTATCCTTGGCTTTGTTGTACTGACCTGTGCATACATAGAAATCGAGTAAGGATAGAGCATGTTCTGAAAAAGGACTTTGTGTGGAAATAGAATTAAAACTGAACAAGAAAGAACACACCTGAAACCAATACCAAAGGAAAATATGTCAAATAAAAAAAAAAGAATATTTCGGTAAGAAAAGTATGGCAAACTTCATGTCTAGTTACAATTTTATTACCTTATAAGGCTCCTGGGCTTTAGGGGAGTTAACTGTATAAGAAAAGAAAAATTGTAAGATATCATGAAATAGTTACTAAAAAGAAGGAAAAATAGGTGAGGAGAAGTATAGAGTGGGTAAGAGATAAAATATTTCATTACCTCTAGTGCACGCAGAGCTCGGATGCAAGTTCAAATCCTTTAGTATGAGGCCGCAAGTTTTATACCATCAAAATATTTAGAGTTGGATGGATTTAAAATGTCCTACTAAGGAAGAGCGAAGTGGGTTTTCTCCATGCAAAAGAGGGTTTCACATATTTCATTTTCACTTCCATGGCAAGTGTAGCATATACATTAAGAACCCCAAATCCGGCAGGAATTTAAATGAGGATTAAATGCCTGATAGGGTATGACAATATTTAACAAAGCCAAAAGAATTTTATAAACCTGTAAAGGTTAAATCACCACCTGAAATTTGTAACCACCTAGAACGAAAATCCGAGGAGTATGACTACTATACACAGGTTAACAAACCCAGACGTTGAAATGAAATACAAATTTAGATGAGAATTTTATAAGAGAATAACATAAACCCAATCCGAGACAGTGAATTTCCAAACGAAATCGAAATGGTGACATTGTGTAATGTATTAACTATGTAAGACAGAAACTGGAAAGGAAATTAAGGCTAGAGATACTTCGATTTTCTCATAAGAGCCGACAGTAAATAAATTGAAATACATTTAACCAATGATTTTAGATTATTACAGTCAATCGAATTAATAGGAAAAGTTCCCACAGAGAGATAACGATAAAAATACCCGGTTGTACAAACAAAAATCACTATTTAAAATAAATCGAGTTCACCTAGTTGGTAGAATGTAAAAACCAAGGAAGGGAATACGTTTCATACATAAATGTGTTTCTTGATAGTAAATAAAACAAAAAATTTAACACGGAAAAATAATTTCACATTAAATGGGCGAGACCCATTCTGTAAGGTTTAGTTTGATTTCTATTTAATCCATACAAGTTGTCAAAACAAATATAGGGAATAGAAGAGCAACACGTTAGAAGCTTACCGTCGATTCGAATGATGAAGGCAAGGAGCTAGAACCGGTACAAATTGGAGGAATTCATGAGTTATACCACCAGAGCGCTACATCTATAGTAACAAGTGACCATAGAGAAATTTACATTGTGGCCAAAAAACAGAGAAATGATATATTTTGTAGAACAGAGTTTAATATAGATAGTGAGTCCAAAACCTTGAATAAATCCTACCCTACAAGTGGCAGAAATCTAACCGTTATCCCTCAGATCAAAGATACACTACTATGAAAGGACTGGCATATATTGATAATGAATGTTAAACATACCAGTATGGTTAAAACAATTAAAGCGAAAGACATATCCATAGGGTGGGTCGATACGCTAAGTCTTCATGGCTCGAGGAGGTGAGTTGTAAGTTGGATTAGCAAAGTTTGTCCTAACATTGAAAAACAAGAGGAGTCACTTATTAAACGAGAGGAGACACTCATTAATAGTTGTCAGAGTTGAAATTAATGTTGAAGGGTAGTGCTAGGTTGAGGGTTAGTAATAGGTTAGATGATATGATAGGGAGGGTGTAGGAGCAATACCCTTTGCACTACGTAGAACTAAGGGAAAAGATTGATGTCGAAATGTAATAGAAATAGTAAGGGAGACCCACCTTGGGAACGAGGTCCTAGATAGGAATTTAGTATTAAGATCAATTCATATAAATGTGAAGGTAAGAACATCAAGAGTTAAGGTCTTACAACTATATTAAAATAGTAATATAAGACTATGGATATGGTAAGTGGAGAAAACCAACACGTATTATGTATGGGTGAGTTAAAATAATTATAATAAAAATTATATGGTTGTATTATAATTATTGCATACAAATTTTTTAGTATAACGAATTATAAAGTAGAACTTGATACTTCTAAAAACATCATAACGTGATCTTCATATGAATGAATTTCTTTTATTTATTTTTTGGGAGAATGAGAGACATTACAGGATGTGAGAGAGTGGAGAGAGCTAGGGAAATAGAGTTGGAGTTGGAGGGGGAGATAAAGGGGTGTAAGAAGACATAAATATAGAGATAAAGGTGGAGAGAGAGAGAGAGAGAGAGAGAGATATTTGGGAGAGAAAGGAAGATAGAGAAGATGTGCGAGAGTGGAGAGAGGTAGGGAAAGAGATTTGGAGTTGGAGGGGGAGAGAGAGGGATGTAAGAAGACATAAATAGAGAGAGAGAGAGAGAGAGAGAGAGAGAGAGAGAGAGGACAACATGAGGGAAGAGCGATAGAAGCACAGGAGAGGGAGGGAAGGAGAAGAGAGAGAGAGAGAGATAGAGAGAGAGAGAGTGAGGGAGAGGAGGAGGGAGTGATAGATGGATATATTGGAGAAAGAAAGCGTATGTTTTGAGGTTAATATAGAGAGGTAAAGGGAAATATATATATATATATATGGTTGGTGAGGAGAAAGAAGAGAGAGATGGAGACGGAGAGGGAGGGACAAAGAGATTGATAGATATGGAGTGAGAGACCTTGTGTTTTTGGGGGTGCAATAAAGAGAGAAAAAAGGAGAGATGGAGGGACATATAGATATATATGGATGGGGGAGAGAGGGAATAATATTTCTTGCACTAGATACATTGATTTCAGCATATATTGTGATTTTATAATCCTTTTTTATTGCTTGCACTAGATGTATTTATTTTAGTGTACATGTTGATTTCTAATGATATTTGATTACTTGTACTAGATGCATTGATTTTGGGGTAGATGTTTCTAATCCTATTTACTTACTTGTACTAGATGTATTGATTTGAGTGTAGATGTTGATTTCTAATCCAATTTTATTGCTTGCATTAGATGAGTTGATTTAAATGTAGATGTTTTTTTCTATTATAATTTGATTTCATGCATTAGATGCATTGATTTCAGTGTATATGTTGATTTCTGATTTGATGTAGTTCGATGTATGATGGTAAATTAATTTTAAAGTCATTAGATTAGTAGTATGAATTGATTTAAGTGTAAGAACAAAAAATTATTGACAATGTACATTTATTTTTTTGTTATTGTAATTAAACCTATTAAAATTTGAGACTATGAGAGACAATGTATGATATTTACTACATCAACTCGAGCTAACTATTTAAATAGTTTACGATTTCAAGTGTCATTTTCATCTGATCGATATGAAAATATGAAAATAATAACAAGGGTGAAAATAAGAATACTAGAAGAAAATAGTTTGGGATTGATCACAATGAAGGCTATGTGTGGTTGAACACATTCTTATTATTCACATTTTCTATCATTCAACACTATTACATTTTCACTTTGCATCCAAAATTTGTATTTCATCATTAAGGTTATTTTAAAATTTTTATCATCTCAACAATATCAAGTAATTGAGAAAATTTAAAATTATAATGCCCATATAAATCTCATACATATTTAACATATTTAAAAAATTTATATTAATATTAGATGTATTTACATATTATTGATAAAATTAATCGTATGTTCGATATATTTTCCTTGCCTGCACACAAATGGAACAATCCTAGATCCACATTAACTCTGGATGTATCAATCCCCGAGAGAGGTCAATTCTCTTGAGATGTAAACCTCTCCTCAAGTTTTTCACTCAAAAAAGAGGTTTGCACCTCGAGATATTTGATCCCTCTCGGTGCTTGATAGATCCGGAGTTAATATGGATCTAGGCTAGTTATTAAAAATTAGTTTCTTGTTCATTATTAGTTTAGCATTGACCAATACAAATTATAATGTTTAATTTTGAATAGAAAATATTTTTTTCTCAATGTTATTGAAAAAAATATTTTTTTAACCATAAATTGAAGGTCTTATTGTCGCATTTGCATAATACTATGCCATGTGATATCTCTCTTAGAATTTTTTTCCATAAATTATGGGTGTAGTGGCCATATTTAAGCTATAATTTTTATTAGCTGAAGCCTTCCTATTTAAAATAGTGGGAGGAGGCTTATTGAATTTTTAATTAAAGGTGGAGATATGATATGCGGGGAATATTCTTCGTTCGAAGCATTATATAGGCCTAGGAAAACAAGAGAACATCAGGTAGTAGATCGACATATAAGTGTATGGGGTTGCAGTGTCCGTTAGATAGGTGGCATGATGTCCTTGTGGCTAGAATAGAATTGGTTTTATTTTTGTTAATATTAAAAAGTACATTAAAAAAGATATGATCGGCACCATGTGTTTTAGGTTTGTCCATATGTTTTTTCATGCTAGAGATCATGATATGTCTACTTGTTTTCCCATGCCAGAGATCGTGATATTTCTGTTTGTTTTCCCACACCATGGATCATGATATGTACGCCTATTTTCCCACGTCTCTATTTGGGGTTGATCCCCATTACTGGCATCTTACTCTGCGCAAGAGTAAAGCCACATTGTAATTCCCACTGTTAAGAGATTTAAATATTTGTAACTCTGTTAAATTTTACTTTTAAATAGGTATTGAATGAGATATTAAACAAAAATTAATAATTGTTAATAATTTGAAGGTAGTTAACTATAGGATTCCGTAGAAAATATTATGCTGGGAAAAGTGATTGTTGAATGGTTACAAAAAAATTACACAGGGTAGTTACTACCCAAAAGCATTCTTTTGTAAAATAAATAGGAAACATGAATTGTTTCATGAGGACCCAAGAGGGAGAAACAAGGCTACAAGCAAGGTGTAACATCTCTATTTTGATTTTTTTTCTATTTACAGTACTAATTCCATTTTCATCCTATGAACAACTTATAATTTGTCATTTTCTGATGTACGCCTACCATCAAAATTTTACTTTTATTTACAATTTCTTCCTTCAACTTTATCCCTATACTAATTGGAACTAATTCTCCAATTATAAGGTCTCAGTAGATCCTAAATTTATTCTACATGGACATTTGTATACTAATAGTTAATTTACCCCTTATTAACTATGAGTCATAATTTCTCACTCCATGTTAATAACCTAGGTATCTTCTAAGGATAACCCTCTTCCCATTATATATATCCTATTCTAACTTTCTCTTAAAAAATAGCATGCTTATATATATATATATATATATTTCCATCCACATATAGTTATCTTTATTTATAATCCAACCCTCTTTAGTATGGTTCAATTGAAAAGAGGGTATTAATTATCACCGTCAATAAAATCTATATATTAATATTTAGATCCAAATATATTACTTACTCTTGCGACATATACACTTTGCCCTATGATGTATATATATTTCATCACTGCTGCGCTAAACTTGGCCCAGCTTCGTTCTAGCGGATTGCACTTGTCATATAGAATTTTAACACTATATAAAACTTATTACGATTTCGTTGGAATATATAGGTATTTACATTTTAGACCCATTGTATTCCATTTACATATAAACCTTATTACAAAGGACTCAAACAAAATTAAGATAATTATACGCCTGCTATAACTAATTCTTCCAAGGAAATCATTATGTTAACTAAAATTCATAAAGTATTCCAAGGCCTTAGCACTATGTGCTCATTAACCATGCAACCTGGCATTCCCTTTTTGACTACATTATCCAACACTTAAATGTATAATTATTCACCTTTGCATGGACCATGCTACGATGTATTTATTCGTGCACTTATACCATATGGTTTTAAATATTGATACCCTTAAAGATTCGTTAGACATGTTCGCACATTACATGATTTGACTTGTCCTAACCATTTATTAAAGTCTTAACATTTGCTTCATCTTTACAAGATAGACATAAACTTATAGGTCATATATTGTATTTATATTCACCCTCAATTAAGAGGAGTAATTTGCATCACCCAATATTTATTTCCACTTTTTATCCCATAACCTCTATGACTGATATAATATATGTATATACTTATTGTTTGGTATAATCTAGCATACCTTTGATGAAATTTAATTTTCTAACTTATGGTGAAACTCTTATTGAATTTCGTATCATAATACTTTTATAACACATCCATACGTATTTTCTTTTTACTACATACGACGACCACTTAAGCCATTCTAGTAACCCTTCCACAAACGAATTGAATACTTCTTAAGAATTTCATTGACATCTATAAAACATATAATCTTCCTACGTCGACTTACTCTATCCATGTGGCTCCTAGATTTACTATTTTGTCAATACAGCTTTTGAGAGGAGATGTGTTATTGATTTGGTTGATTTTTCGAATAGTCATATTCATTAATGAAAATATTAGTATTTATGAATAATTATGATTTCGAGGTATGTTATAGCATTTCATTAACCTAAATTGTACTCGTCATATCACTCTCGGATACAAAACAACGTTACATGGAATAACTTGGGATATGGTTGTATTAAATCTTGTTGTACTAAATCACATGGCCTTGTACGAAACTCTTTAGCCGCAAGAAAACCTGATACTACTTCTGATTGATGACAGATGGACGATTAGGATTGTATTCAAATTAGGGTTTAATGGCTCCATAAAGGGTTTAATGTTTAGGCGGAGGTTCACTTTTACCTGTTTTTTTGTTGTGAACGGACTTTGCTCGTATTACTTTATACTATTTTGTTTGAGTTCTGGACAACAGAGCAATGATGTTGGTATGAATAGGAGCTCCATGGTTACATGACGAGATTACATTCATCATTTTCTCAGGTAAGATGTCTACATTTATATAATATTTTTCCTTCGATATTGTTACGAACTAGGGTTTTAATTTCTGTCTGCGACTTCTTAGTTTGGCTTCTTATGAACTCTTTATGTTCATTCCTGAACGAAATGGTTTTTATTCGTTTATCTCTAAATGATATTTTGAGTTATTAAAATTGCGTGCCTTTTTAATTTCACATTTTATCCCTGCGTCCACCTTTTGATTTTGTAATTCCCTTTTTCTGCATATTACTATATTGTTGAAATATGAATGGACTGTCACGTCCTATACTGGCTATGGCATGAACTTAGTAGCATTTGGTAATACTGACTCTTTGCATCTTTTTGTTTTTACTAATGTAACTGTGTTATTAGTTAAAAGAGCCCTCGTTATGAATTTATTCAATTTATTTTGTCGAGTATCCAGAACCTTGGAATTTCCTATAACTGTATAAGATTTTCAGAAATGTTCTTAGACAATTTCTTGTCTGGTTTAGTTTCAAAATTTCTAGGTTCTTCCCATTTTATTATGATTCAATATAGTATTGTGATGTTTAATTAAATTTAGATATGTCATTCTATAAGTCACTAACACTAATAGTGTTTATCGAAAACGAATATGGAAAACTCGACAGCCTCCTATCGCTCCTTGGTGTTTCGTGCGATGGAGAACTATACCCTTGGTAAACTCATATAACCCTAGTGGTTATTTACACAGTCAATCTCTACACTTGAAATTTTTGAAGTCTTAGTATAGGTTCATAATTCTAAATACTTAATGAAACTCTTCATTTTGTTGATATCTAATTTCAAAAATTATTGGTGGTTTCTTATCTGAATTGTACATTTTTACCTCACAGAGATTCAAAATTTCGAGTTTCGTTTGATTAATTAGAATTTAATCTTTATCCTCTGTTCCAAAGGTTGAAAGGTTAAGTGGTTTTATTGTACATCCATGACTAATATTTTGGTATACCATATATGCGGCACTAGTTAATTAGCATATACTGTGTTTCTGTCATACTAAATCATATAACACTTATTTGAGCTTTGAAATCGAGTACGAGCATTAATTTAATTTATTTTCTAGATGTAGATATTGCGTGGAAACACAATTCCATAAGGTGTAAATTTTAATACCCTTGCATTTAAATTCTCGTTCTTTTATATACATAAAGTTTATTTGAAATGTTAATTTCTAGAACCTAGCTTCTGACTCTATTCATTGCAGGTATGATCATAGGTCACCTACTTGTGGAGTTAATGTGCATCCACTATGCTTTATTATCTATTAGTAATACAGAGACTATTTTTGTACAGGTTGGTCAGACGCCTATTGGCTTTCTCGTATGCACTCTGCATATATTTTCTCGGATACATTATAGTTTTTATTTAATAGGGCAGAGTTTCCTCTGTGAAACTTTTATTATAAACATCTCTTATTTAAACCGTATAGTTTCTATGAACTAAAAACATCTATAAATATGTGACTATTTGGTCTTATCACTTGTAAATGTTTGATTATTTACTTTATAAACGCTATACTTTCTATGGATATATTATTATAAATTCAAATTAGTATTTTCGTTCCAAATATAATTTCACTTTTAGTTTGCAAGTAGCATTACCTCCTAAAAATATACGTATAGAGATTTTTCTTTCTAGTAACTGCTAGTTCATGATTGATATTTCTCAATTTATGTTTCAGTATAGAACTTACTTAACTATACACTGCAACAACTAAATTAACTGTATAGTACAACAACTTACATAAATACACTGTGAATTCATTTTTCATCTATGTATACTTATTTCTGTTTAGACTTCATTTTGAAATGAAATATACAATTTGATAGAAAGATACTAGAGTAAATTTGTAAATGAAATATCAATTTCCTATGAGGTACCTAACCTTAGATCTAAACCTAATACCGGGTTTAGACATTTTGAGAGTTGGTCCTCTAAAAAATTATGTCTCTACAACAATACAGGACA
Source organism: Pinus albicaulis (assembly GCA_034641835.2). Lineage (NCBI taxonomy): Eukaryota > Viridiplantae > Streptophyta > Pinopsida > Pinales > Pinaceae > Pinus > Pinus albicaulis. The sequence goes on from CM076584.1 coordinate 1,387,862,628, forward strand.
GACTATTTTTATGATAGTCAATTCTTTTCAATGTACATACCTTCCAATTTTATTTCTAATTCATCTCAATTCTACAACATAGACACATATCCAAATTCAGAATTTCATATAGATCTATACTACTTAGTTTCTCAGAAAAATCATATTAGAACTACAGTATAATTTAAATGTGAAATTAACTGGTGCATACCACTTAAGCTAGACTAGGTTCCACCCAAACTTTCAGCTCTTTCTCCACAGCTGACCCCTGAGCAGAGACTAGTTTCGCCAGCAATCGACAACCTCTTGTCTATTCTGAATCTTCTTATATAAGTTTTCTTTCCCATCATCCTATTTCTCTTAATAGTGCCCAGTTAAATCAGGATGTTGCTTTCCTGTGTGCCTAGGATTTCCTTTTGTTTCTTCCACAAAAGTACTTTAAAGCTAGATTTTCCTCTTTCTAGCTTCATTCCACCTCTTCCCAGTAATTTACTCTTTACTAGGGTATCCTTTTAGATTTTTATCTCCAATCTAAATTCTTATATTTAATTTATTTCCTCCAATGGTTTTTACAGGATTGGGAAAGTCTTATGATATTTATCCATCCTCATGGATTTGGATCTCTGATCTCTAACTGTTATCGAGTCTTTGGAACGTTATTCCTTTTTCATTTTATTAATTTAAATTAATAAAATAAATTCACAATCAATATTTTCCTTGGGGTCCACTTGACCCTTAGAGTATTTGACTACCTATTTTTAAAAGCATAAATTTAGGGACATTATATATTCCCCCTCTAAAACAGAACACGATGCTCGGTGCTATCAATTTCGATGTTGTTTTCTCAGCTCAGGACAAAGATACCTCCTTCATATTTTCCTCTGGCTCCTAGTAGTTTCTTCAGAGTAAAATTACCTTCCTCTACCTTTACTATGTTCACTGCTATATTCTGGAGTTTTATTTTCTTCCTACTTCATTATAAGAAGTAGATTTGGAAGAATATTTTATTCATGTTTCCGCCTACCCGCAGTTCATATCAATTCATATGAGTAGTATAATATATATATATATATATATATATATATATATATATATATATATCTATATATATATATATATAGAGAGAGAGAGAGAGATATAGATATAGATATAGATATAGATATAGATATAGATATATATATCTTGATTAGAAATAATTATGATAATATTCTCAACATTAATATTTTTTAATAAATTCACTTATTAGAAAAACCCTTCAAGGTTCAGAGTGGTATAGTGTAAGTTTAGCCCACTACTTATCATTCCATGTATTTCGACGAGACTACCTCCTCACGTACACATGGTCTCGTTTGAATTTCTTGGTGATTTATCTGCACATTTTCTCACCTTGAATCCTTTTGTCAGAGTTGTACAATTCCTGTTACACTTTGCTTCACAAAACAAACACCTATTCATTAGAAGCTCATGAATAAAAAGAAAAACCTTTGTCATATGTAGTGGTTATGATTAAGGTTCTATCCCCATTTTCCATTTCAGAAATGTACCTTGTGTACTTAATAATTGATTTCCTTTCTCAATCAATTCAAATGGTGATAACCATGCTCACTTTCAACTTAATACTGGTTTTTCTATAACACAACTTCCAATTTCCACTTGAACTTTACCTTATCAAGTTTATCAGTTATTACCTTACATCTTGAAACTTCATATCAGTTTACCATTTCAGTCTTGGGTACATTGACTACTTTTATGAATGTAGGTTCTAAATCAACTAGTTTCTAAGCCAACGAATTTCAATTTTTTTTCCAACCAACTTCCTATTTCCGTTCGGGAATAGGAATAGGATCCAAATTTGGGTCTGATACTTAGTTCTCATTGTCTCTTATCAATAATTTCCACATCGTATTTTCATTACTCTTTCCTCATACCAGGTCAAATATGTTCTACTTTATATCTTGAAATTAATTTGAGTCACCAATATGTCTTATCTAAGGACATATATGTTTTTTATCTAAAATTTCTATTGTACTTGGGTCACATTATTAATGTACCCTCTATTTTTGAAATTATTAGCTCCTCCTGGTTTGAAATATCTATCAATATTTTAGTATATTGCAATTTTACTTGGAGGTTTTTCTTTGATTTACTATTGCACTCATTCTAATTTCCTTAATTATTCCCAGTTAGAACTTTCATTACTCAGTTATTCTTCAAAATTTTAGGGATATTCCACTTTAAAATATTCTTTTTTTTTATTTTTCATTTTTTCATTTTATTTCAAACTCATTAAGGAAAGACAAACACCTAGTTTGCTTAAAAATTTTCATATTGTTTAGGAATTTTTACTCCATCCATATTTGTTGTGGGATTAAAGCCCCTTCATAATTTACACGTAATTTTATTTATTGCTTGCAGCATAAATTTCAGCAGAAACCTTAATACATACCCAGTATAATTCTATTCAATTGTCTAAATTTTTCTTCAAATGTATTTTGCAACTAAGTAATAATATTACCTCTAATCCTTCTACCCAAGCCTTAGTACCACTCATCATTTCTTGGATTGTTTTAGGATCTTAAAAACCGGAGTAGTTATTAGTTTGAGTATTTTAACTATTCAAATTTTTTTACCCTTTTCGGTGTATCAGTTTTTCTCACTCCTTAGTGTTGTAGAGAGATTTTTGTATAGGATAATATTAAAATATTTTTACCCATCTCCTCTATTATTTTTCAATACCCATAGTTGATTTTATGGGGGAAATATCAGGACTACTAATCAGTTCATGCTCACTTGAGCCGTTCCTCCATCCACTACTCCTCCTTCTTCTAAATTTACAGGACTTAACCACTGAGTTTTTTTTATAAAATTCCTTTTTGTTAAGTCTATCATGTCATTTATGTCCTCTAGATTTTACAGAATTGTAAAAAAATTATGTACCGTTCCTTATATTCTATTTTACTTGACACATCAAGGAACAACACATTATCCATCCAATCACTTAGAAATTCTAATTCATAATTTTTGGATGATGTTTTTCATACAGTTTTTTTTAATTATCATTTTATGATAGCTTATTGACCCTCTATCTTGAGTAGAGAATATTCATTCTTGAACATCATTTAATTTTTTTTCAGTAGTCTATACTTACTCTGAAGGTTCCAAGTTTCATTTTGACCAATATTACCACTGCTTCCCAGCATGGACATACTTGGTCTTATATAGTTTCTATTCAACAACTTTCTATTGCTGCAGTCTTAACTCTTACATTATTGGGTTATTCAACCTATATACTCAAATGATTGGTGTAACACATGGTTTTAACTTCATTTAAAAATCAACTTCCCTTTTAGGTGAATATATGAGGAATTTCATCCACAACTATCTCCTTAATCTCTTCTTTGACTAGTAAATTTTCTACCAATTTCTTTTTCAGTTTGTTGTCTTTTGTACTAACATTAATTTTTTAATTTATTTTTTGTCTGTCACCACAGATAACCTGTACTGTTTTCTCTCAAAAATTTAGCATGCCTTTTGGGGTTTTTTTTTTTTCAGCCCATTCCTAGTAGCACAACATAGGAATTGTGAATTGAACCATTTAACCTTAACTAAGGTTCTTTATCCCTTTTTATCTTTCAGGAATCTTGGGGAATGTTATATGTCAATTCCGTGCACAATTCCAGCTTGCTGGAAATTTTATTTCTTTTCATATCTGTACTTACTTCATCAACCATAATAGGTTGTTTATCATTCATTTCCTTAAACTTCTTTTTAATTGTCTCTAGTCTCTTTTTTCCTACAACAGAATTTATACTTCTACTGATAGAATATCTACCATTTTCAGTTATGTATAACTTTATTGATCAATCCTAATTTTAAAAGTATTTAATTCATGATATGTGGTTCATTATTCCTACCTTTTGAATTTGAGGGGGTTTTTCTTATAAAATTGTGGTCATTCCACTCCACATATTTCATTATTATTGTTTTACAAATTTCAGGAGACAAAATCTCTCATTCCTCTCCTTATAGATATTATGTAGGCAGCTTTTAAAATCATCCTACCTTTGCCTTTTTTTTGGTATAACAGGTAAATAGCGTAGCAGGTTGGTGAGTTTGATAACAAATCACAATCATAAGTTGTTCCAAACTAAGCTTATCTTGAATTTTTTTTTACATTGCCATCCCACTATCATTTATTCTGATATCTATGATTAAATTTAATATGAACATATTTTTAAGTGAAAATTTTTCTCATATGTTTTCCTACCACTATAAGGTAGTCCTTATGTATAAATTGTAAATAGCCAACCCGCTGGATTTTAAGTTAATTTCTTTATTAACATTAAAATCCAAAATTTTGTATAATCCTCCCTCTCTCCATCATAGGAGGGAGGCTTAATTTTTTGAAATTCACCCTCTAATTCCTTGTTCCTCATAGACTGCGGTCTAGAGGCTTCATCTTCCTCAGAATCTTCTGAGTGATTTACAGTTCCCTTGCTCTTTCTTCCCAGATCTTCACCTTCGTGACTGTCCCGAGAGGTCAATTCTCTGATTAACCTTTCTTGCTCTTCACTGACTAAAGATAGCCTTTCATTGTGGGTTTTCAGTTTCATCAATACTCTTTGCATTCGATGTATCACAATGATCAATAGAGAATTTGGATCTACTTGATTTTTCTTCACCACCCAGATCCACATACAGCTCATCACAATCCCTCATGGTTTTCAGTTTTATGTTTCTGCACTATTTCAATGTACGTAAAATTAAGAATTAATGAAATTTAAATTTAATAAACACTTTACAACATCATAATTTTTCTCTGGTGTGAGCACACATTAAGGCCCAACATTTTAATAGGGGCTCTGATAGAATTTGTAACATCTCTATTTCCAAATTTTTTTCTATTTATAGTACTAATTCAATTTTCATACTATGAACAACTTACAATTTGTCATTTTCTGATGTACGCCTACCATCACAATTTTACTTTTCTGTACAATTTATTGCTTGAACTTTATCCCTATACTAATTGGATCTAATACTCCAATTATAAGGTCTCAGTAGATTCTAAATTTATTCTGCATGCACATTTGTATACTAATAATTAATTTATCCCTTATTAACTTTGAGTCATAATTTCTCACTCCATGTTAATAACTTAGGTATCTTCTAAGTATAACCCTCTTCACACTATATATATTCTATTCTAAAAGCTAGCATTCTTATATATATTTCCGTCCACATATAGCTATCTTTATTTATAATCCAACCCTCTTCAGTAGGGTTCAATTGAAAAAAAGGTATTAACTATCACCATCATTAAAATCTATATATTAATCTTTCTATCCAAATATATTACTTACATTTGCGACAAATGAAATTTTCCCTATGGTGTATATATATTTCATCACTACTTTGTTGAACTTGGCCTATATTTGTTCTAGCGGATTGCACTTGTCATATATAGTTTTAAAACTATATAAACCTTATGACAATTTCATTGGAATATATAGGTATTTAGATTTTAAACCCATCCTATTCCATTTACATATAAACATTCTTAAAAAGGACTCAAACTTAATTAACATAATTATACTCCTGCTATAACTAATTGTTCTAGGGAAATATTTATGTCAACTAAATTTCATCACGTATTCCAAGGCCTTAGCACTGTGTGCTCATTAAACATGCAACCTAGCATACACTTTTTGACTATATTATCCAACACTTAAATGTATAAGTATTCACCTTTGCATGGACCATGCTACAATGTATTTATTCATGCACTTATACCATATGGTGTTAAATATTGATACCCTTAAATATTCGTTAGACATGTTTGCACATTACATGATTTGACTTGTCCTCACCATTTATTAAAGTCTTAACATTTGCTTCACCTTCACAAGCTAGACATAGACTTATAGGTGCTATATGGTATTTATATTCACCCTCCTCAATTAAGAGTAGTATTTTTCATCACCCAAGATTTATTTCCACTTTTTATGCCATAACGTCCATGACCAATATAATATATGTATATACTTATTGTTTGGTATAATCTAAAATACCCTTAATGATATTTAATTTCCTAACTTATGGTGAAACTCTTATTGAATTTCATATCATAATACTTCTATAACACATCCATATGTATTTTTTTTTACTACATACGACAGCCACTTAAACCATTCTAGTAACCCTTCCAACAATGAATTGAATACTTATTAAGAATTTCATTGACATCGATAACACATCTAATCTTCCTACTTGGACTTACTCTTTCAATGAGGCTCCTAGATTTATTTATTTATCAATAAGACTTTTGAGATGAGATATGTTATTCATTTGGTTCATTTTTCGAATAGTCCTCTTCATTAATACAAATATCAGTATTTATGAATAGTTTTGATTTTGAGGTAGGTTATAGCCTTTTGTTAACCTAAATTGTACTCGTCATATCACTTTGAGATACAAAAAAAAATTATATGGAACAACTTGGGATATGGTTGTATTAAATCTTGTTGTACTGAATCACATGGCCCTGCACAAAACTTTTTAGCCACGAGAAATCCTCATACTACCTCTAATTGATGACAGATGGACGATGAGGATTGTATTCGAATTATGGTTTAATGGCTCCATAAAAGGTTTACTATTTAGGCAGAGGTTCACTTTTACTTGTCGTTTTTTTGTGAATGCACTTTTCTTGTATTACTTTCTTCTATTTCTTTTGAGTTTTGGACAATAGAGAAGTGTTGTTCGTATGAATTGGAGCTCCACGGTTACATGCCGAGATTATATTCGTCATTTTCTCAAGTAAGACATCTACATTTATATAGTATTTTACCTTCGATACTGTTACTAACTTGGGTTTTAATTTTTTTCTACAACTTCTCAGTTTGGCTTCTTATAAACTCTTTATGTTCATCCCAGAACAAAATGGTTTTTATTTGTTTGTCTCTAAATGATATTTTGAGTTATTAAAATCGCCTTCCTTTTTAACTTTCTGTTTTATCCACGCGTCCACCTACACATTTTTTAATTCTCTTTTTCTGCATATTACTATATTATTGAAATACGAATGGACTGTCACGTCCTATCCTGGCTATGGCACGAATTTAGTAGAATTTGGAAATACTGCCTCTCTGTGTCTTTTTGTTTTTACTACTTTAAGAGTGTTATTAGTTCATAGAGCCCTCATTATGACTTTATTAAATTCAGTTTGTCTAGTATCTCAAATGTTAGGATTTCCTATAACTGTATAAGATTTTAGAAATGTTCTTAGACAATTTCTTGTCTGGTTTAGTTTTAGAATTTTGAGGTTCTTCCCATCTTACTATAATTCAATATAGTATCGTGATTTTTAATTAAATTTAGATATGTCATTCTATAAGTCACTAAAACTAATAGCATTTCTCGAAAATGCATATGGAAGACTCGACAACCTCCTATCGCTCCTTGGTGTTTCGTTCGATGGAGAACTATAACTTGGTAAGTTCATATAACCCTAGTGGTTATTTACAAAGTGAATATCTGTACTTGAAATTTTTGAAGTCTTAGTATGGGTTCATAATGCGAAATACTTAATTAAACTCTTCATTTCGTTGATATCTAATTTCAAAATCATTTCATGGTTTCTTATCTGAATTCCGCGTTTTCAGCTCACAAAGATTCAAAATTTCGAGTTTCATTTAAGTAATTAGAATTTAAGCTTTATCCTCTGTTCGAATGGTTGAAAGGTTAAGTAGATTTATTTTACATGGATGACCAATCTTCTGATGTATCATATATGTGCCACTAGTTAATTAGCATACACTGTGTTTCTGTCATACTAAATCGTATAATAGCTATTTGAGATTTGATATCCAGTACGAGCATTAATTTCAATTCTTTTCTGGATACAGATATAGCGTGGAAATATAATTGCATAAGGTATAAGTTTTAATACCCTTTCATTTTAATTCCAGTTCTTTTATATACATAAAATTTATTTCAAATGTTAATTTCTAGAACCTAACTTCCAATTATGTTCCTTGCAGATATGATCATATGTCGGCTACTTATGGAGTTAGTGTGCATCCACTGTACTTTATTATCTGTTAGTAATATGGAGACTATGTTTGTACAGGTTTTTCAGATGCCTATTGGCTTTCTCCAATGCACTCTACATGTATTTGCCGGGTTACATTATAGTTTTTATTTAAGAGGGAAAAGTTCCCAATGTGTAAATTTTATTATAAGCATCTCTTATTTAAACTGTACATTTTCTATGAACTAAGAACATCTATAAAGATGTAACTATTTGGTCTTAACACTTGTAAATGTTTGTTTATTTACTTTATAAAATCTATACTTTCTATGGATATATTATTATAAATTCAAATTAGTATTTTCATTTCAAATATAATTCAACTTTCAGTGCGATGGTAGAATTACCTCCTAAAAATATACATAAACATATTTTTTTGTCTAGTAAGTGCTAGTTCATGATTCATCTTTCTCAATTTATGTTGCAGTATAGAAGTTACCTAACTATACAGTGCAACAAATAAATTAACTATACAATACAAAAACTTACTTAAATACATTGTGCATTCAGTTTTCAGTCACGTATACATATTTCCTTTTATACTTTATTTCAGAATGAAATATGTAGTTTGATAGCAAGATACTAGAGTAGATTGATAAATGAAATATCAATTTCCTATGAGGTACCTAACCTCAGATCTAAACCTAATACTGGATTTAGATATTCTAAGAGTTGGTCCTCTACAGAATTATGTCTATACAATGATACAGGACATGCTATTTTTATTATATTCAGTTCGTTCCAATGTACGGACCTTCCAATTTTATTTCTAATTAATCTTAACTCTAAAGCGTGGACACCTATCCAGATTCAGAATTTCATACAGATCTATACTACCTACTCTCTCAACATATTCATATCATAACTACAGCATAATTTAAAAGTGAAATTAACTGGTGCATACCACTTAAGGTATACTAGGTTCTATCGAACCTTTGAGCTCTTTCTCCACATCTCTCCCCCGAGCAGAGATCAATTTCTCCAGCAATAGGCAACATCTTGTGTATTCTGAATCTACTTATATAAGCTTTCTTTTCCATCATCCTGTTTCCCTTAACTGTGTCTGGTTAAATCAGGATGTTGATTTCTTGTATGCCTAGGCTTTCCTTTTGTTTCTTCCACAAAAGTACTTTAAAGACATCTTTTCCTCTTTCTAACTTTATTCCACCTCTTCCCAATAATTTCCTCTTTACTGGGGTAGATTTTTAGATTTGTATCTCGAATATAAATTGCTATATTTAATTTATTTCCTCCAAGGACTGTTGGAGGACTGGGAAAGTCTTATGATCCTTATACATCCTCATGGATTTGGATCTCTGATCTCTAATCATTATCTAGTCTTTGCACCATTTATACCTTTTTCATTTTATTAATTTAAATTAATAAAATAAATCCACAATAAATATTCTCCTTGGGGTCCCCTCAACCCTTAGAGTCTTTGGCTACCTATTTTTAAAAGCCGAAATTTAGGGACATTAAATAAGGGAAATAAAGAGAAATTTGTGTAAGACTTAAGGACCATAAACCGTAGAGCTCACTGGCCAGTGGGATTCCTTCTTGTGAAAGACTATGTCTGGTAGTGACCAGATAGTCTCACTCTAAACTAGAGAATGTGACTGGCCTGGGGGTGAGATGCATCGAATGATTGATCTCTTCGATAGGTGGAGAATTTTGTTTTCCTTCAATCCATTTTGGAGACTTAAAGATTCAGATAAGTAATAAATGTTTTCTTTAATTTTCACAATAGTAGGTTGCAATATGAGAACAATAAATTAATTTTAGGAATATTAGCATATAATGTTTTCGAAACTAAAGTATGTAACATAAATGCTAAAAAATAATAAGATATATATATATATATATACACACACTATAGGTTGTGTAAATATTTTAAAACTCTTTTGTTATATAATGTGGTTCTAGGCCCAAGAAAATTTTCATGGCAGCAAGGAACCAGTTACTAAAATTTTAAATTTCATTACTCGTATTGTTAAAATGTTTTTATTATAACGTTTAATCCTAAATCCAAGCGAGTGTTGTTGGCAGCAGAGGACCAATCCCTTTATACACAATATTTTACAAAAATATGAATATGACTCGAAAGATTCATGTTTTCTTAAGAAAAACCAAGAAATAATTACAAGAAATAGTGAGTAGGAAATAATAGAAGAAAATAATGGAAATAATACCAACTATTGTGAACTAATATTACTATATAAAATAGAATCATTCTAATACTTTGAAGAAAATGTGAAAACCATTGAAAGAGTAACTATGAAAACTCTTTAAAAATGAAGCAAGGCTGTGGGGTTAAAATCACCTCGCTAGCAGATCCCTTTAATTTATATAGAGATAAAATAAAATGGAAATCAAGAAATTACTAATAATGGAATGTAGACTAATGACAATGTCACATGGAAAATATTTATACACGCATTTTAGTTCAGAATATCACACGGTAAGATAACACGATGCAAGAGATTGATATAACTTAGCGAACAGGTCTTATGGTTCAAAAACTTGTTTAAGGGTAGGATAAACTAAGTACTCAAAAGAGGACTTGGAAAAAAAATCAACGAGTACTTCATTATGTATACAAATAGAATACTAAATTTGACATAGGTTCGAAACCCTTAATAGAAAAAAAATTATATAACCAGACCCTACAGGAGGAGGACGTTTAAATGACCTAGACCTATATATATATATATATATATATATATCACAAGAAGAATCTGAACCTGGGAACATCGACCCTCTGGTGACTGAAGGGATGAAAACTCATTTCATAACCATGAACGAGGACAAAGGAAATCAGTGAAACCCTTTCAAGTTTGGATGAAAATCCTACAAAAAACCCATACCATATGAAGGGTAATAAATATCATGTATTTTATAGACTAAATAAATAAAAATGAAATTAAAAATATAAATGGAAATATTCAAGCTAAACAATTTTTTAACTCATATAGTTACTTAAGATCTACTGAAATTAACTGAAGAGAACCATGGAACCCTCCTCTAGAAGAAGTAAGTCCATCTTTCATAGTTGGAGAATTAATATATACAGGAGAAGATAGAAACCAAATCATAGCGTATGAATTAACCCAAACCCCCAAATGACACTTGGAGTCATAACTATGCACTCATAGGGGGGAAAAAAAGCATCAATCTATCAAATCCTATTTTGCTGAAGTGTTCCAACTAAGATCAACCTGCACCAGTTGAAAGGGCCAGTATATGGCACACAAATTAACTTGAGGCGAGTTTTCTCAGATAAGGATTCAATCTATAACGAAACCAGATGGCCTAGTAAGAAATTCCGAGAATCTTGAATGGAGTAGGGTGATATGAGGTGAACACCAAACCCCCTTATCCTCTCCACCATCCGATGTAGCACAAATATCAAAGAGATGGGATCCCAAGCTAGGTGGAAAAGGGTAGTTATCGACATAGTAAAACATTTATTTATGTATTCAATTGTTGCATGAACAATCATATTCCAAATCTAAATAATTTTAACTAACTTTAATATCGATTATTATAAATCAAATTTATGGAGTCAAGTACTCTACAGTATGCATGAATGTTATTACACTGGTAGGTTACATATAATCACCAGTTTCCTACCTTGCGAGGGTCCTTATGAATGAGGAGAAAACTTAGTGAGAATAATTAAAGTGACAATATAGAGTTTTTTTTCTTTTTACTGTGATGTAGGTAGGTGCAGAGATATGTTACAAGTGGCATTCGAGCATGATTACGACACTGTGGCATGGAATGGGAAACCATGATAATAAAAAATATATTCTTTGTTTCATGGAGAAAGAGAATAAAAATCATGAGAAGAGTACGTTGAAAAATAGTTACATGTTCTACCGGAACTCCTATGGATCCTCTATAGGGACCAAACCCAGAAATGTGGGTTCAGTTGGGAAATGAAACATATAATGCTACAACCATGTTGATGGAGAATATACAACATTTGAAGGATGAAATGGCTAAAATAAAATCTTATAATGAACCAATTCTAACCACTAGTACAAAATTGCTAATGAGTTACTAAAAGAATGACTAAAATTTGCATATAAACGACTATTTTTCAGTCGGTGACTAGTAGTAGCTATTTTCCAGTATCTTATAATGCGACCAACTTTTAGTTGTTTTTAGCTTAGTCATTAATTGGTTGTCTCAAATTTATTTTCTAGTACTATATAGAGTCATAAATTTTGTCATTAATTTAGTCATGGACTTAGCATTGTGCTATGCAACAACTCCCCCCATTCTTATTTTTAAAATAATTTAAAACTTTGATAAATAGAAACAGGGACCATTTTTTTGTATTTTTGTCTTTTGATAAAAATAAAAATCCAAAAAACATCAACACTTTTTAAATAAAAACATCTTTATTGCAAATCGTAATTTCGTACAAATCTTTTCTTAGTTAAAACAATAAATCAATGAAATCCCATTTTTGCGATCGTCGATTTGAAATTTAGCAAGTGACATAATAAATTGCATATCATAGATTTACAGTGCTAAAATTTAAGAAATTATTAACAAAACTTCGATATTGTGAATCTTCAATATTGCGATAATGCGATAATGCGATTTTGCGATACTGCGATTTTGCGATTTCGCAAAATTGCATATCGCATAAACAAAAGGAAATACGCATCATTAAGGTAGGTTTAAAGGGCACGATGTAATTAATCTAACAAGTTTGAATAAAGGTTTTTACGCAAAATAAATCATGTCAGAATGTATTAATTATTTTTTATCATTCCAATGTAAACAGTTATGGATATGTCATGATTAATTAATGATATAGCTATTTCCCAGATTTTTTCTTTCAAAACAGATCATTCCAGTAGATCTTCCATCATTTGATCATTTACTCAGTCTTTAATAGGGATTTCCTTTCAAGATATGTCCATCTACAGAGTTATTCAGAAGCACGACAAACAGATTGTTGCAAAATTCGAACAAACAGGAATGGTACCTATAGTCTTTGATACTATCTACACTGCTAATGGAGGAGCTACTAAATGGCAAGTTATTTACACTATACTTGAAGACAAAGAGCCAAAATTAGTGAAAGTCATGATGACTGTTGATGATGCTACACCTTCAAATTTACAATTCAAAGATATTGCATGCTCTTTCCTCCATAGAATAGCAGTGAGAGCTACTCTTCTTCCATATACCTACATGATTAGATGGGTGCTTGATAAATCAGTGATCAAGGACATATATTTAAGAACCTGCAAGGATGAGATTCTAGGTTCTTTTAGACTTGAAGATCTGAAAATCATGTATAAGATGCTCGACCCACAAGATACCTACAATAGTCAGTTTGTTGCAAAGTTTACTAAGAAGAATGAAGAATCATTCAAGGCAATTCAAGGTTGGAGGAAATTAGACAACAAGTTGAAATATGAGAAAACCGGTATGTATCCTATTGTGTCGTTAGAAAACCCTTATAACTTTGTAGCAGCAATGTTATGCAGGTTATATGGTTTACCTGATAATACCAAGTTCTCCATAAATTGGCTTCCCCTAATTGACTCCTCTATAAATTCCCTCATAATCAATTGGGAAATTATCCTTTCTTAGACTCTAGTTAAGGCAATTAATTCATATCGCCAAACAAGAACTTCTTCCTCCAAATCTGTTCCCCAATTTTTTATGAGTGCGTATGTTTTTTATGCCATCTATTGTTCTACCAACTTTCCAGTTATGGGATGGAAATGGACCCCTGAAGACCCTACCTCAATACGTTTGAGTCATAAAGAGATATGGGAACATAATTATGCACCACATTTTCGTAGGCTGTGCTATGCAGTTGTATTAATGTTACACCAATTTATGTTTGACACAGTGAGCCCTAGGTTCACTAAGGAAGCCCTTGCAAACCTTCAAATGATAGGAAAATGTTTTGTTGAAGAATCATTCTCATATATCAGAATTTTTGGAAGCTCTGATCCCCCGCATATTCCTCCTTTATATGTTTCAGATAAGTTGATGGCAAGAGAAGTCACTTACCACACTTTTGGTAATGGACTCACTAAATCTTTGAAATACAGTAAAAATTCTTTATAGCCAAGTTTTCCAATTTCATGTCGTTCATTTACACTCAGCAATTTTAACCACGCATTGAAATAATGTCAGAAGATTGAGCTGTTGAAGCTCCCCGTTTTACCCTCCAGGCATTTCAAGCTAGAAAACGTTGCTAAAAAATTCACTTTGTCAGTCAAACTCAAACCTATTGTACACATTAATGATAGATTTGAAGATATTTTGCAATCTGCAAGGACTTTTGAAGAAATCATAAATTTTGTTAAATTGAACCTGAATCCAAAAGAAATACATAAATTTAATGAATTCAGAGAACAGAGAATCAGACGGATTCCACAGGACATTTTGATTACGAGTTATATGATTAAAGAAATTCCAGAAATCAGGCTAGAACAATTAGATTCACAAAATCAAAGTGAATTAGATAAAATATGCACTTCATTCAGCAATGCATTCGCAAATACTCCAGAGACATCATCATTACAGAAAAATACAGAATTCCAGACTCCACAGCAACAAATAGTTTCAAAAAGGCAATCATTGAAACTCCTGAGATAATCTCCCAGGACACTGTTGGTCGCTTTAATTGTTTTAGCAATTCAAGCTCCACATAAATTGTCAACCCGGGAAGGTCTGTTTATTCCAAAGACAATCACGCACTGGACATGCTCAATTACAAAGCAAAATAATGTTGTAGTAAAAGTCACACAATTATCAATCATACAATTCTAACTATTCACACCCTACTTAACAAAGTTGAAGTCTACTTGTGTTATAGTAGAATCAATTCCTCTATTGCAGTATTTCAAGAATCCTAATGAAAGGAAATCACCCTGCAGGAAAGGAAACCAATCAACCATAACAGGGAACAGGACCCTATTCCTCCAAATAGGAACTTCAGCACCTGCTGCCTGACACTAATCACACTGTAGAAAAGATAAATTCAAGAAAATAGGACCCTATTCCCATGAATAGGAACCTTCAGCACCTGTCTCCTGATACTAATCACACTGCAGGAAAAATAGAGTCAACCAATGGGGAATAGGACCCTATTCCTTCGCACAGGAATATTCAGCACCTGTTTCCCAACATCAATCATACATTCAAATAGATAACATAAAAATATCTCTTGGCTTCTTTAAGAATGAATGTTACCAAAATCATGCAGCGTTTAAAGAAAACATAATACTTAAAGAACTACAGAACTATGCAAATGATGTTTCAGCAAAAAGAATTAAATTAAGGTGCAAATATCATAAAGAAACTCAACAAACTATAGGAGCAATTGGGTGAATCTTGTGATGAAGGCAGGCCCTTTCCTTCTCACAAGATTCCCTAGGGGAAGAGTTAAATTGAAGCGCTCAAAAGAAACCTTTATTCATCTGTCAAAAAGGAATGATACATTACAATGGAGTCTTTCTCCCTTTCGCTCAAAAAGATAATGTTTCTCCTGTAGTCTCTAACATCATTTCTAATGATGATGTCTCCTCTTTTTAAAGAGGATACATCTATTACAGTTACATCAGAGAAAATCTATGTTTATCCAAATCTGTTCTTCTTTCTTAAAACAGGGCCCTTCTATTCTTCCATAGAAAAATATTGTTACAACAGATACAGAAAAAGTACTGGCTTCAGAATAATCCGTGTAACCACTTCCTTGCTTGTCTTCATCTTGTTGCCATTGTTCCCAAAATACTCTTCCAGAATAAAAAATCACGAGTAGTGATGGAATTTGCGTGCCCGCTGACTGTTTCAGCAATGGAGTCGACTGTTTCAGCAACGGCCGATTGTTTCAGCACAGCACGTACCTTATCATAAATTATCTGTGATCTTTTAGACTTGTGTTAGCAACAATCTACCTTCGATTAATGATGAAATATAAGAGTAATGTGGAATTATATGTAAACAGATTAAAAATATAGTAAAGAGGAGGATTTCATATTCCTTTGGATAAAATGGATGTAAATTATAATGGAACCCTTTTTAAATATAGTTATAAAGGGTAAGGTGGTGTCAATATGTATGGTAAAAATGGTACATTGTGAGGTCCTAACATCCCCCCCAACTGAAAGGGTTGCATGTCCTCAGGCCACTTTTAGTCTGAGTCAGAGTCTGAGTACTGACTCTTTGCATGCAAGTTGCTCAATCAGTAACTGTGGAAGGTGGCTTCTGTTGAAGCTCGGAATCCCTAGTTGTTCTGTAATTTCTGCCATGCTACTTCCTCGTCCCTGTTAGCCAATTGGTAGTGAGACTGGTATTTTTCTTCCGGCATCCATAAGATCGGGAAGTGAAAATGATAACCAATCCAGTTCTCGGCACATTGCTGAATGCATCTGATGTAGTTTGGTACCCTGGATAGTGCAGCTTGAAGATTATCAGGGCTAAAAGGGTGATACTCTTGTCTTTCCTTACATGACTGTTGCCAGAACATTGTGTTGGCCTTCAAGGCAGCAGTTTCCTTAACTCTGATTAACTGATGACACTTTACAAGTGTTGAGGCTTGCACTTGTTGTATGTAGCGGTGCATTCCTGGCTTCTACAAAAATCAGTGATATTCTGCTACAAAAATGGCCAGATTTGAAGGTTCCGGTCTAATCCAAAGGAGGCGATTCTCCTCATTATGCCTACTTGCAATAAAAGAAGTTTTCCATGTTATTTGATTGGCAAGAAATGAAACAAATGCCCTAATTTGTACATCACCAACAATTGGAGTAAGGTTAACCTCTCTATTTTTAGGCATAGCCTCATTATGAAGATAAAGTTCACATAACGAATGTTGGTCACTAGCAGGGGCCTCAGCAAATGTATTGACAAATTTTTCCGCTTTGAGCAATCCATGAGGTCTCCCATCCTTAATTGCCTTCAGTTGAAAATAAACAAGATGTTCGGAAAGGAACAGAGAATAATTCAAGGAGGGTTTCCCGGTGGCTAACAATTTTTTCACTAATGAAAAAATCAAAACCAGTTTCTCTTTTAATTCCTTGATTTCTTTCTTAGAATCCTTGAGTTGTTGCAGTGTCTGCTCCCAATTATCCCAGTTGGCATACATCTGATTCTGCCAGGCCAACTTATGCTGTTGTAATATTTTATCTTGATCCAAAGCATACTGCTATTTCAAGTTATTCATTATTTCTAATTGTTTCCATGGTGGAGTCTCTGTCCCGGCATTATAAGTACTGGGTTGGGGCATTGTCTAAGTAGCTGAGCTGACTAACATAGAGCAGGATATCTGTGGTTTGGTTTCTTTTTCTAGACGTTTTGAGGGCCCTACTGGTTCTTGTGTGACAGTAGGGCATTCTTCCTTGATTTCAACTGATGTGGATGCCTCAGGCACTAGAATTTTGACTATTTTGTATCCTTCCTGTTGGTAAATTTTTCCACATTCATGGCACATGTATTCTCTGCATGGATCCTTCTTTTGTGCTGATGCTGTGTGTGCCAACATGTAGAGATTTAATTCTCTATCAAAGGCTTCCCTTGCCATTATCAATTCTTTCTTATAGGCCTCTAGTTCTGACTTCAAAAACTCATTTTCCTCCAATAAAGATGCCATAGTGGGTGAACCCTGTGTGCTGGTTGATTTTGCTGGAGTTTTCGGTTGATCCACAGCTGTAGCTGGTTCTTTTGTTTCAGCTACAGCTGGTTTCCTTGTATTATCATGCTTGGTGTATGATTTTTGTACCTCAGTAGCTGGTTCTTGTGTTTCAGCTTCTGGGTGAGTAACTGGTTCTTGTGGAGCAGTTACTGTTTGAGTAGTAAATAATGTCATCTTACCCCGGGCATCTTGTTCTTGTGGAGCAGTGTTGCAGGACGAGACGGGTAATGGTTGGGGAATTTGGAATGGTGATGAGGATTGAAGTTTTAACAGGATAGTCGCAGGGTCAGGGGAAATGGGAGTGACTTCAGTTTCAATAGTCATTTTCATTTTCCTCCTAGGTAGGAAAGCAGAAAAGTCAGTGAATTTCCTTTTCTTTTTAGGAGAATATTCTTTTCTAGGGGAAGGGCTTTCGGAAGAGGTGACAGCTTGGGATGTGGCCCTTGTTTGTCATTTTGAGACAGAGACTGTTGGGGTTCGTATCTTCCTTTTATGAGTAGGGGGAGATGGGGGTGTTTCAGCTTGAGAGTCATCACTAGAGATATGAACAGTGGGAAGGGGTGACTCTGCTAAATGGGATGAACTTGGGGGTAGGTCAAATAGTTCTGAGGATGGGATCAATGGGGGGTCAACGATATCTTCCAGTTGCCTTTCATAAGAAATTTCGGGAGTTTCTTGGGAACTTCCGGCTTGTTGGGGAATTTCGGCTTGCTGGGGAATTTCAGCTTGCTGGAGGAGGAGTGGATTATTCAGAGGGGGATTTTGCTGAGAAAAACCCCTCTGAATTAATAATTGACATAAGCGATGATGGGCAAGGGATAGTAATGGGAATTTTACCCGTCTACAGTAATATGACATGTTTTTAATACATCCAAGAAGATAATAAGGAATATTAACTAATCGACCATGCCGCAAATGATTCATTAAAACGAATTCATGTTGATAAAATACCTGGTAACGCCCCTCGCATGTCAAATAGTGCTTGATGAATTCAGCTACTGTTGGCCATGGGCGAGGTAATGAATGCAGACTTATACCGCGACCTTTATTCTCAACCTATTCCTCTGCAAGAAGGAAGTCCTGTTGTGCATTTAAAATGACTTGTTTCCCGCTGAACCAGCGAGCACCTGTGACCAGAAACCCTGAAACTTGTGTTATATCTTCCTTTGTGACCGAAATTCAGACCCCTTGAAGCACGGAGTGGTCTTCTTGAAAATTCTGCACAAACTCTAAAACTTGCTAAGGATCAAATTCTCCTAACCTTTCGAAGTAAGTTATCCATCCTGCCTGCTGAAAAATTTGGTAGGCCTCCGGGAACAATTCAAGAAGAGTTATCGAACCAGGCTCATGTCTGATAGCCGAACCTCCCATAGCTACTAACTTGAGTCACATGCAGAGGCGCAGAGAACAGAAAAAGAGGCTTTGGTCAAGCTAGTCGTTGCAACAGAGGATATGGAGTCTCAATGACGGCGGAAATAATGGATATGAAGAGTGACGGTGGATTGGATGGTGTGGAATGATGATTCAGTTTTCAAAATTCCCCCCTTACGTATGATGAAATGATGTTTAAGTGTGCGGGGATTGTAATCATTATGAGCAAGATCCTCTCTTTAAAATATTATTTAACTGTATTACATAAAAAACCACATACCTTATATTTTTACCTTTGTTTTTATAATTCGAAGTATAGAGTGCTTCATAATGGCTTGATACTAATGGAAGAATCTTTAAATTTCTCGGGAATATAGAAAAAAGAGCATATCAGGATCTGCTCAATACTGAATAATATTCACCCAAGGGATCTGAAGAATAAAAGTGGAGAACTGAAAAACTTGTATAGCAGAGGAAGGAAATGGTGTTTTAATAATGAAAAGATGAATGACAGGTTGCTGAAAGTGGTGTTTCAGCAATAGAAAAATGAATGTCATGTTGCTGAAAGTGGTGTTTCAGCAAAGGGAAAAATAAGAAGAATGGGATGTAATGATTTGGGTTTAAGACAAGTGGGAGAAGTACTTGCTAAGGGATAATTTCAGCAGTGAGGAACAGGAAATACTAGCTGAAGGATGATATTTCAGGAATGGTAGAAGTGGGGAAAAAATGGAAAAAGGGAAAATGTAGAAATGGGATAAGTAATAAAAGGGATATTGCTAAGAAATGGGTTGAAATGAAGGGAATAAAGCTTCTGTGATTGAAGCTTCAGATCTTCTTGTGATGAATCTGTCCTCCTTAATGAGTTCTTCCATAATCTGTAAAATTCAATTGTAACATGCCAACCCTTGACAGGGATTATTAGTTTTAAATATAATCTAATGCTACAGATACAGTGCAGAAAATTAAATGCTGTGAGGAGCAGAAGACTCCCCTAGAAAAAGATAATGTGTATCAGTCATGCAAGCAGCCTTGAAATCCTCTTTAGAAACAGGGCGCTGGTACAAACGAAGCCTATGACCATTTACTAGTAGAGGTGTTTTAGAATCATCAATTGTTAAAAGTCTTACTATTCCATTAGGAAAAACAGCATCTAATTCATATGGTCCAAGCCATCATGTACGTAGCTTACCCTGAAAATTTTCAAACCGAGAGTCATACAATAAGGCCCAATTACCTTTTTGGAATTGCTTGTGTTTGATAATTTTATCATGCCACTTCATTCTTTGTTGTTGAATCATGGTTGTTTGGTGAATGACATCTAATCTCTTTTCATCCAATTCAAGAAGCTGCTGCAACCTAGCTGTCTGCACATCAGTCAAATCAAGATTAACAGCTAAAGCAGTTCTTAGAGTTTTAATTTCAAATTCCACAGGAAAAACATCATTTTTACCATAAACCAATTCATAGGGAGAAAAACCTGTAGTGTTTCTCCAAGTAGTTCTGTAAGCCCATAGTGCTTCAGGGAGCCTTTGAGACCAATCCTTCCGGTTGTCCTTCACTGTTTTAGTTAGAATGGCTTCAAATACTTTATTTGTGCTTTCCACCGCCCAGACACCGGGGTGGTATGGTGTAGTCAATTTATTATGAATATGAAATTTCTCAAGGGTAGACCAAACTATGAGAATTGAATGGAGGTCCTCCATCTGTAACCAGCTCTCTAGGAATTCCAAATCTAGTGAAGATCTCTTCAAATAAGAAAGCTAGGACAGCTTCTTCATTGGCTCTAATAAGTGCTTTGGCCTCCACCCATTTAGTCATATACTCGTAGAGACTAATATATAAGTTCTTTGATTGGATGGAGGATTAATGGGTCCTATGAAATCCAAGGCCCATCTTTCAAATGGTTCGGATACTACCTGGGGGTTTAGTGGCATTTGATCTCTGTGATTGGGTTGACCCATTCGCTGGCAGTTGTCACAAGCCCTCACATATTTCTTTGCATCCTTAAATAATGAGGGCCAATAGTAACCCATCCTCAAAATTTTGTGTGCTGTTCTTTAATCAGCAAAATTCCCTCCACAAGGGCCATCATGACAAGCTTTTAGTATGTCGTACACTTCATCTTCCGTAATGCATCTTCAGATTTCCTGATCAAGCCCTATGTAGAAAAGACACCCACTTATCCAGCTATACCTGGCACTTTGTTGAACAATTCTTCTCTTTTCTCTGTATGACAGGTGTGATGGTAATTTTCCTGCAACCAAATAATTGGCAATATCTGCATACCACGGAGAGTGAGCAGAAACTGAAAATAAATACTCATCGGGAAAGGCATCATCTACTGGAATATTATTATCAGTTTTTAACCGTGAAAGGAAATCAGCCACAAAATTTTCTTTACCAGGCCGATCTACAATTGTAATATCAAACTCCTGCAGTAATAATAGCCATCTGGTAACTCGAGCATTTGTGACAGATTTTTTCATTAAATACTTAATAGCCGAGTGATCAGTGTGGAAAAAAGTAGAATAACCAGTGATATAATGTTGAAATTTATTAATGGCATAAATTACTGCAAGAAACTCTTTTTCGGTAACTGTATAATTAAGCTCAGCAGGGGTCATGTTATTACTGATAAAGTAGATAGCATAAGGAATATGATTCTCCTCTTGTCCCAAGACAGCTCCAATTGCAGTTTCTGAAGCATCAGAAGATATATGAAAAGGGAGGGCCCAATCAGGTCCCCTCAAAATAGGAGCGATAGATAACTGATGCTTGAGTTCTACAAAGGCTTTCTGACAAGGATTAGTCCACTTAAACTTAGCATTTTTCATAAGCAACACAAATAATGGAGAAGCTATCTTAGAAAAATCTTTAATAAATCTTCTGTAATATCCAACATGTCCTAGAAAACTTCTCACATCAGTTTGTGTTTTAGGAACAGGAAGATTCTGAATGACCAGTATTTTAGATGGGTCTACCTGAATACCTTGAGATGAAATAAAATATCCAAGCACTACTCATTCGCTCATCATCATATGAAATTTTTCAGTACTTAGGGAGAGGTGAGCTTGTATACAACGTTTAAGTACCTTCTCAAGATTTTTTAATGCATCTTCAAAAGACACACCATAAGGAGTAAAATCATCCATAAATATTTCCATAGAGTCATTCAGCATTTCAGAAAAGATTCCTATAACAGCACTCTGAAAAGTTGTCGGTGCATTACATAGCCCAAATGGAAGAACTCTATAAGAAAAAGTTCCCCAAGGAATAGTGAAAGTGGTCTTGTCCTGGTCCTGGGGTGCAATTCTAATTTGGTTATACCCACTGAATCCATCTAGAAAAGAAAAGAATTTATTCCCTGACAGACTATCCAACACCTGATCAATGAAAGGCAAAGGAAAGTGATCCTTTTGAGTTGCTTTGTTTAAGGCTCTGTAATCAACACATACTCTCCATTTCCCGTTTTTCTTAGGGACAATTACCAATGGGGAAACCCATTCACTGTCAGATATGGGGTATATAAATCATGCATTAAGCAATTTTTGAAGTTCTTCTTTAACAATTTCCCATAAATTAGGGTTCATTCGTCTTTGGGGTTTACATACTGGTCGGCATCCTTCTTTAATATAAACTCGGTGAGTACATAATTCAGAAGAGATTCCTTTCATATCCGTGTAATCCCATGCAAATGCTTCCTTATTTTCACGTAATAACTTCATTAACTGCTGTGTTTCAGCAACTGTTAGATCAGGATTTATGTTTAATGTCTTGCCAGGTTCGATTTCGACTGTTATGCTTTTAGATGAGATGGTGGTTAATGTCTGATATAAATCTTCAGATTCAATCTTTTCCTGGGTATCCATTTCAAAAATTGCAGTCAATTGATTGTGTGTTTCAGAAATTACAGAGGAAGGTTCAAAAATAAAATTATTAATTATTTCATCCTCTGCATTGTCTTTAAGAGTTAAGGCTTGTCCGATAGTTAAAATGGGTTGAATAGCATTATCATCATAATCCATCCACATAGAATTTTCATTATTAATTATGGGTGTAGCATGAGGATAAAGAGTAAGATGTTTGGTTTCATAACCATTAGAAATTGTCATTGAACCAGATCTGCAACTGATAAAGGCATCGGCTGTGGCCAGCCATGGCCTCCCCAGAATTAAAGGATGTCCCCCCAGCTTTGTTTTAGTTTGTAATATGACAAAATCAGCTGGGTAATTCCAGGGTTCAACTCAGATAACTAGATCTTCAGCAACTCCTTCTAGTTTAATTGTAGAACGGTCAGCTAACTCTAGGATAGTTGGTGTATCTCTGATTGTGTTATTCATCTGTAACAACTGTGAAGTTTCAAGAGTCATTATGTTTATTGCAGCACCTAGATCTACTAGAACTTGATGAATCATTGTTTTACCAATTTGAACTATCACGGTAGCATGGCCGCGGTCACCATATTTCACAGGAGGGGTTTTTTTGGACATTAATGCAGATAAATCACCCATCACATGCACTGTAAGGGGATCTTTAGTTTTCCTACCAGGTTTCTTAACACAAATATCCCTTATGGTTCTGGCATAAATTGGTACATCTCTCAGTGCCTGTAAAAGTGGAATTTTAACATACAAGTTTTTCAATTCCCCTAAAATATTAAAAGCAGGTGTTTCAGGCATTCTAGTTAAAACTAAACGCTCGGGGAATGGTGGTTCTGTTATTTCAATACCCTTGTTAGAGGGTGGTTGTGCTTTCTTATGTTTCTCAGTTTCCTCTTTATCGGAATCAGAAGAGGTTATGTCATCAATAATAGGTTCTACTATTTTCCCGGATCTCAAATGAATATCATTGCATTGCATAGTAGGAAATATAGGCTGATTCTGAATATCAATGACTTTCACAACTTTATTATTGGGGTTAGGATTTGGTTGCACAGGTAGCTGGGGTCTCATTTTATTATTTGGTGGAGCATTTGATGGCAGAGGAAGTGGTTTTTGAAATTGAGGAAATTGATTCGGATACGGTAGTTGTTGGCTTCTCCAATTTGAATTCCAAGGGTTAAAAGAAGATGGCTGCTATGGGGGCCAAGGAGTCCACATTGTAGGATCAACAAAGGGAGGGTTTGGTTGTTGCATGGGTGGGAAATTCATCTGATTAAAGGTTGGGTATTGCATTTTATTAAAGGGAGGGTAATTTGTCTGACTGAAATCAGAATAATTATTCCAACGATTAAATGGCATACTAGAATTCATACCTTGTCCTTTTGGTTGCCATTGTCTTCTTTGAGTTAGTAGGTAAACTGCTTCAGCTTCTTCATCCATTGGCTACAATGCTGCCTTTATTCCTGGTAGAGAGGGACATTTTTGTGTTTCATGATCTTTCTCACAAAGGGTGCAGATTGGTATTTTGTCCAATGGGCATTCCCTTAGTGGATGTTTGTCTCTGCACTTCAGGCAAAAGATAGCCAGAGCTGCTTTTGCTTCAGCCTGCTTCTTTTTAACCTGCAAGGTGTCAATTTGTGAAGCAAAAGAACTTAATATCTCAGTTTTAAATTCTTCAAGTAAATCACCTATTTCAGCTCTTGTTGCTCCCCCACTGGCTGATTTCTGCACTCTTGAATAGGTGGGATCTCTGTTACTTACTCTGTTCTTTGCAACTCCCCTTGAACATCTTTTAAAAAGTTCAACAATCTCATCATATGTTTAACATGTCTAAAAAATCATCCCTTAATCCTCTAAGTAATATTGTTTTGCGAATTTCCTTACTTATATTCGAATGATCAGATCTCTGTAGATTATACTGCAGCCTTTCTACATAGTCCTCCAGATTCTCGTCCGGCTTTTGTGCCATATTGAATAGTTCGTCCCTGTTTTCTCTCGTCCAACAATAGTCTTGATATTTAAGAAGAAATTTATGTTTCATTTGTTCCCATGTCGTGATTAACTGACTTCCAAGGCTCATGAACCATCTTAAATCATTTCCTTTTAATGTTGCTGGAAACAGTTTCAAATTTTGAGCATTAGTAACATAATCATAACTTCTGCATAATATATCAAATTCAAAAATAAATTCATCCAGATCTTCAGAGGATAACCCATGGAAGTTGCGTAAAGCTGACAATGGAATATTGTTCATAGGAGTTGTTCCTCTAGGGAGATCACTGATATGAAAGCCCAAGGTAGAGAGAGAATTTTCATCCCTTCCTTCTCCTTCAGGATCTACACGTCCTCCAACAAAGAATTCTTCGTTGTTTCCTTCCATTGGATGTTCTCTAATTGCACTTGCTCGATCCTCAAGATCTTCTACTGGCTCCTCAATGTTTTCCAATGGTCGTCCAATACTCTCTATTAGTTCCTCAACGTGCTCTGCTGATTTGGTAGCACTTTCTTCTGACTCTCCAGCACTAATTGCTGGTCCTTTAATATCCATTACCGGCTCCTCTATGTTTTCAGGGCCCACAAATTCCTCTGTTTTGTAATCTGATTGAGGGGAGTGCTGAAGTTTTGGTCTTCGAGAACTTAATCTCTGTGATGATTCAGCCTTTGATACAATCTCGTCAATGAAAGTCTTTCTTCCTCCCCTTCCTTTTCCCTTGCCACCTGTAGGATTAGTTTTCTTCTGGGTTCCGTGTCCTCTCATACAATCCGCACATCTAGAAAGAAAATATTAATGTTTTTCAAATCTATAATTGCCTTCCCCGACAATGGCACCAAAATTTTGGTCGCTTTAATTGTTTTAGCAATTCAAGCTCCACATAAATTGTCAACCTGGGAAGGTCTGTTTATTCCAAAGACAATCACGCACTGGATATGCTCAATTCCAAAAGAAAAATAATGTTGTAGTAAAAGTCACACAATTATCAATCATACAATTCTAACTATTCACACCCTGCTTAACAAAGCTGAAGTCTACTTGTGTTACAGTAGAAGCAATTCCTCTATTGCAATCTTTCAAGAATCCTAATGAAAGGAAATCACCCTGCAGGAAAGGAAACCAATCAGCCATAACAAGGAACAGGACCCTATTCCTCCAAATAGGAACTTCAGCACCTACCACCTGACACTAATCACACTGTAGAAAAGATAAATTCAAGAAAACAGGACCCTATTCCCATGAACAGGAACCTTCAGCACCTGTCTCCTGATACTAATTACACTGTAGGAAAAAGAGAGTCAACCAATGGGGAACAAGACCCTATTCCTTTGCACAGGAATCTTCAGCACCTGTTTCCCAACATCAATCATACATTCAAACAGATAACAGAAAAATATCTCTTGGCTTCTTTAAGAATGAATGTTACCAAACTCATGCAGCGTTTAAAGAAAACATAATGCTTAAAGAACTACAGAACTATGCAAATGATGTTTCAGCAAACATAATTAAATTAAGGTGCAAATATCATAAAGAAACTCAACAAACTACAGGAGCAAACGGGTGAATCTTGTGATGAAGGCGGGCCCTTTCCTTCTCACAAGATTCCCCAGGGGAAGAGTTAAATTGAAGCGCTCAAAAGAAACCTTTATTCATCTATCAAAAAGGAATGATACATTACAATGGATTCTTGCTCCCTTCCGCTCAAAAAGATAATGTTTTTGTTGTAGTCTCTAACATCCTTTCTAATGATGATGTCTCCTCTTTTTAAAGAGGAGACATCTATTACAGTTACATCAGAGAAAATCTATGTTTATCCAAATCTGTTCTTCTTTCTTAAAACAGGGCCCTTCTATTCTTCCATAGAAAAATATTGTTACAACAGATACAGAAAAAGTACTGGCTTCAGAACAATCCGTGTAACCACTTCCTTGCTTGTCTTCATCTTGTTGCCATTGTTCCCAAAATACTCTTCCAGAATCGCAAATCATGAGTAGTGATGGAATTTGCGTGCCCGCTTACTGTTTTAGCAACGGATTCGACTGTTTCAGCAACGGCTGATTGTTTCAGCACAGCACGTACCTTATCATAAATTATCTACGATCTTTTAGACTTGTGTTAGCAACAATCTACCTTCGATTAATGATGAAATATAAGAGTAATGTGGAATTATATGTAAACAGATTAAATATATAGTAAGAGGAGGATTTCATATACCTTTGGATAAAAATGGATGAAAATGATAATGGAACCCTTTTTAAATATAGTTATAAAGGGTAAGGTGGTGTCAATATGTATGGTAAAAATGGTACATTGTGAGGTCCTAACAGACACAAAAATAATTTCTACAAATCCGACTGATGAGATTATCCTCAAGGTGACTGATATTCCCCCACTTGATCTGTTCTATAGCCCTCTTCATAAGGTTGTAGTAATAAAATAGAGGAAAAGTATAAGGATTGAAATTCCCTTGGGGAATGAATTTATGGAAGTAGTATGTAAAGATACTCCATCAAATCTGATTGAAAATTTAACTCGGGTATCTCAAATCGCTGGTGCATACATCACTGTGAAAATTGATAAGGAAGCAGAAGTAACTATTTTGATCCAAAAAAAGGATGTCAAAATCATTGAACTACAACAGTAGCTAGATGAAGAAAGAAAAATTTTAAATCAAAAAGTGGAACATCAACTTCTCATAGTACAGCAAGAGATGGAAATGCTTAAGATATGTCATGAAAATGACTTATGTAGCAAAAATTCACTGATTGAACAATTGAGAGAAGATATTATCAAATCTGAAGGAATTCCTACTACAGAGGAATTTATAAAAGAAGCATCGACATTAAGTGTCTTACTCTCAAAAGAACAAAACATGTTTGTTGTATAAATGACAAACATAATTCCACACCTAGGAATCACAGCACAATTACCAAACATAGTCATCGATCCAATAATCGAGTTTAGTGAACTTGATACCAAAATCTCTAATTATATTGAATGGAAAGATTCAGAAGAAGGAAGAAAGTTAGATCTCCCAAAGATCAAGGAAACTTTCAAAGATATCCTTTTTATAGATTGGGATGCATGACTGAAACAAGCAGAATTGACCATAGCCAGAGCAGCAGGTATATCAAAGAATATGGTCGAAATGATTAACCATATATTACATACTTCTGGGATCATCAAAGAAGGAAATCTCAAATATGTTCCTAATATTAAAGATTTAGAACAAAGTTGGAAAGAAACCGGTCAACTCAGGGAAGAAGCACTTTTACAGCTAAAAAAAACTGATTGGGAGACATGCTGGCAGCTACTAGTCAAACCACATAGTCAGATCATGACATTGAACAGTTTTTTGAACTCTATACAGAGAATACAACCACTTTTACTAGATGCTATATTTTCTGCACAAATGAAGACAGAGTTCGGCAAACCTCCACAAGTTCAACCAACGTCCGACATTTGTGAGCAGAAAAGCATAAATGACTATAACTTATCATCTGGCATGATTATTAGTTAGTTTTTTTTTATATAATTTCAATTTTTAGCAAACAGATACTAAAGATGAGGAAGGTTGTTTGAAACCACTTCATAAGATATTTTGTATAATTTTTTTTGTAAGTAATTAGTATAGTATTTAAACCCTTCTCATGCATTTAGAGAAGGGTCTAGAATTTTATTGAGAACATTTTCAAATAATTCTTAGTTGTAAGTAAGTTTTTGGATGTCTTGATGAAATAATGGAACACATCCATTTCAGTTATATATCATTTTGTTGATCACTGTTGATGCACTTATGTATTTTTTGAAAGAATTACTGATATAAGAGTTGAATGTGGCCTATTATTATTGATTAGATGAACATGATGGTACACATCTGGTACTATTATCATGTATGCTAATTTTGTTTCCAATATTAGTGATTTTTCCAGCTTTAATGAATGATATATGAAATCAATTGATTTTGTCTGAAATATCAATTGCACTAATGTATGATATAAAGATAGAAATTGATTTGTTTTTGTAGATTATCATCAAATATATGTGATATGTTTTTCATTTTATTTTGATTAATTATTTTTTAAGAGAATCATCTTACAAAGTAATAATTCTATTAAATCTGTGATGATCTTAATAATCACAGATTGAATAGATAAAATTTTAGATCGCATCAAATTAGTATTATCCCGGGTTAGATTAAATTAGTTTCAATTTCAAGTTTTTCATGTTTGAATAATATTTTTTTTAGTTTTTATTAATTCTTCATGTAAATCCCTTGAGAGAAACCCAACCATCCAACGAAAACCTAACTCTAGGAAACTGGTCCCATTATATCCAGCTGGAGCCCCTATTCCAAATGGAAAAGGAACTGTCTTAAGGTCCAGAATGGGTGGTTATACCCCTTGTTTTTATCACAAATTTCTGAGGCCTCAACACTTAGTCATTAATTTCCACAATTAACGACCAAATATACAAAAAAATATATATTACTAAATTATCACCCAATAAAACCAATTAATTACCAAAGAAATATGACTAGAATGTTGGTCATGCTATAAGATACTATAAATTAGATATTAATAGTCAATAATATGTAAATTTTAGTCATCATTTGAAAATAACTAATGACCAAAGAAATATGACTAAATTTTGGTCGTGTTGTAAGATATTGTTAATTAGCTACTAATAGTCATATATATGGAAATTTTAGCCATCGTTTGAAACCAATTGATGACCAAAGAAATATGACTAAATTTTGGTTGTCTTATAATATACTATAAACTAGCTACTAATAGCCATATATATGAAAATTATAGTCATCATTTGAAACCAATTAATGGCCAAGGAAATATGACTAAAATTTTGCCATGTTATAAGATATTGTAAATCAGCTAATGTTATTCATTTATATGAAAAATTTATTCGTCATTTGTAATCACGAATTTATCATTTGTAGTAGTAATTTATCCTTTTTCAATAGTTTCATATTCATTATATAAATTACTACTTTAGCTGTTTATATTCATTTCATTTACTTTCATTAAAAATCATTATAAGAAACTAATTTAGTCGTATAATCATTTTATTTATGTTCATCATTAATAAAAATAAACTAATAATTTAGTATTTTTATATTGATTTTATGTGTTCATTATTAATCAAGATAAATTAATTAGTATGATTTTGCAACTAAGTTAAAAAGGGTCATAAAATGTACATGTTCATGTAATATGAAAACACAAAGTTACATATGTCATTACAATACTAAATAATATCAAGTGCAACTATAAACAATTTCAACCACAAATTATATTATATAAAATATTAATTATTTGAATATGGGTTTCTAACTTAATATTGGTTGGAGTACAATTTACATATGAAATATTGTTTCATCACTTCAAAACATTATCATTGTGTTGCCAACACATTGCAGGTGAATTCAACAACTTTGATGACTTGAACATCAATATGTATGTGTGTGCCTCATGCGGGATATTGGCTCTAAAGGTACCTCTAGACCAGTTCTCTTCTCTCTCTCTTTAATTTTCATTTTGTTGCTCCACTTTTATTGTTCTCATTTTTCTTCAATTCCTTCTTCTTACCATAAATATTGAGTTCCTTTTCTGAAAAAGGAAGAAGATACAATGCAGATTATAAGATATGAAAGACGATGAACAATGGAATATAAAATAAAATATACTATAAAGGATTTATACGATATATACCTCAACATCAAAAATATTTTCAATGCCATTTTTCCCCATAAAAGCAAGAAACTCGAACAATTTTTCTTCAGATGTGCAATAGTGGCTTCTATGTATCCATATGACCTGTACTAACAAAGAAAATAAAACGTCTCCATAGAAAATGACAAATTAGTAAAATTAGTATACGACCTTCAATGAAATATTATGCACAATCATGCCAACTATGTTACATGCTAAAAATATCAAGTTGTAGATTACTTATGCAATGTGGGAGTTGAAGCACAACTCCTAGAAAATTTCAAAGCTAATTATAGAATAAACTGAAATGAAGTAAAAAGGATACAATAATATGATAGCATCGTATACATGTATATAACCAGATAATTCAGAAGGTTAACTGAATAAGTCCAGGGCTAGAGGTCAATGATGTCAAGAGTGCCCATGTATAATGAGAACTTCTTCAGATAAGAACTATTATTTGGGTCCATTCTCACATATGATTAAGCCAACTAGCTTATATAAAATTATTAATGCTCTGATTATATTTATGAATCACTATAATATAAGAGGATAAATTGCAAAGAAAATTCCCTTCCCATTGTTTTCCTCACCTCTGGTACAATATAGTAGTTGTGATTTGCAACAAATTTCCGACATCAAAAATATGTAGCAATCACCACTAGTAATACCCCAAAAAGGATTATTTTGGAATGTAAATTTCAGATTCCAGTTGCTATATGATTCTTGAATGGAAAATCCACATTGAATTCCAACACCAAACTTCAAATTTGAGGAAACACCTATGGCCATATTTAATCACTTAAACTCAAAACATTAGTGATCATTATAATGAAAATATAAAATAAGAGTAGTTTTGATATGTTTTATAGATTTACCAGCAAAGCACCAATAGTTTTCCCATATTTACCATACTTGTAATTTCCAGGATATAGCACACTGATTAATATTTAATAGCAAATGCTTGATTCAATAAAAACAAGAATTTAACATATTACGACAATACTACCAATTTCTGATCCTCAATAAATTCAAAATAGTTAGCACAAAAAAATCAAGAAGGATCAAGAAGTATAAATACTAAACTCATCAATTAATAATCAATAAAAAATGGATAAGATTTTTGTTGAAGCTTGATAAACAACTATAAATATTGACAATACACTGCAACTAGTGGTGTTGTTCAAAGATAAATAGTACCTAGAGAACTCGTCTTCCAAATATTTTCTTTATCCATGAAAATTTTTTCTATCCTCAAAATAGAATTTGCATTCAATCTTTTAGGTTTCTAATGCTTCCCAAAGGCTTTGCCAAATGAAGCTATGATTTTCATTGATTTTCGTAAAATTCTTCTAATGCTAAGAAAATATAGTTTGACCATGTGATAGATAATTCAAGGAAGTAAAAAAATTTGTACAATATTTCCTATAAGACTTCATGTTAAAACGAAAAATTGCATATTTCAGATAGAAAAGACAACTTAATAGAGATGGTCAATATTACAAAACAATAGACTGAATATAAAACTACATGTAGAAGTAACACAATCCTAATTGCAATATAGTTGATTGATTCTTCTAAGTGAAGCCAACTAGATACATACACATTTCATTCTCATCTTTCTTTCCCATATATCTAATTGAAGTGGAAGCTAACTTGCATGCATCTCGCAACACTATTTTAGCAAGTGTTTATGTTGCATTCTCATATTCCACACTTTCTTTTCCATTAAAAATTGCAGTAGGTATTGGAAGAAATAGTTTCTACATATGCTGAGTTGTCAGCTTTAACCCTCTCTTTACTTGAGGTATTGATCCTTCCCCTTATTATTGGTTATCAATCTCATCTTTCTCCTGTAGCCAACATATGAATAATTTGGGTTCAGGAAGAATGAATATATTCACATGATGTCTTCAAATTTGATAATTCATTTTTATTATTTAACTACTAGTAAAATAGTGATAAGAAGCCATTAAATATAACCAGACCTTTTATGTGAAGCAGTTTGTTGCAAATGCCCATGCTAGTGCAAGATCATTGAAAATAAATGGTCAACAATAATTACAAATTTTTCCCCTAGCATGGACATGAACTTACTCTTCATAAAGAAACGTAAATCATTCGAAACTAGAAGCAATAAACAAAAATAACTCCATCGATATAAATTCATAGAACACTGACAAAAAAAATAGTGAGTTTGCTAGGTAGTAGCTTAAAACCTTGTAGTGGGAAGATTCCCTCAAGCTTGAGTAATATCTACATGCCAGGGAATGAGTTGTGACACTTGTTTCTTAAGTTTACTAGGAAAAATTGCAACTAGAGTTCCAATTTTTACTTTAGATAAATAGTATTGGTGTCTATATTCAATGTGGCCCTCCATTATTAGAAATGAAAAAATTGTTAGGGTTCGCCTAGTTACTGTAGATTCAATGTCTTTCATGTTTTACTGAATAGTGTGGCTATTAATTACTGGTGCTAATCGTCAGCCAGGGAAAAAATTCTCAAGTTTTTTCCCCGAAGGAATCTATTGAGTGTTTAGATTTCCAAACATTCTAGATTCATGCAAACTCTTATAGATGATAGCAACTTCCAAGGCTAAGAGTCTCTCCCTACTATGAGGCCAAAACTACATTAATCTTGAATTCAAAATTTGTTGATTGAAATTATTTGTATCACCCACTACTGAATATGACTAAATAATTTTGATAATTGATTCGACTTAAAGGTCAAGTAGAGCAGGTGAGAGAGCCATGCATCTTAGTTTCCGTTTCTATAGTAGAATATTAAAATGTAGCATATGTTTTACACTTTATTCAATGCAATGATTCTTTCGTTCTTCAACTCCATTTCGTTCGAGATTATATGGGAACATCGACTCCCTCTTAATCCTTGATTCCTTACAGAATGCTATAATTTTCTTGGATGAGTATTCTCCTCCGTTATCATGCATTAATATCTTAATTCTCATTTCTATAAGTTTCTCTACTTCAACTTTGAATTCTTGAGATTTGGTAAATAATTTTTCCTTGGATTTCATTAATTCAACCCAAGTAATCGAAGGTAAACCCAATTCAAACATCCGGTTGAAGAGAAACTGGATATGGATAACAAGTTTAACAATCAGGGTACATCTATGTTTGGTTGGAAGAAGCATGGTAGAAATAATCATAATGATGGATTATCTAGAACTTCTAGAGGTAAAGGGGTCTCTGCAAGAGGCAACCAAGGAGAAGGTGACTTGTTGAAAAAAATAGGATGTAAATCCTTTGGTGTCAAAGCACTGAAGATTAGTGATGATGATGATGATCAAGATGGTCAATTTGATTCAATGAACAATATCCAAAAACAAGTAGTGTGAAGGATACTGGGGATACTAATTATTTGATCCAATCAAGGTTTAACGAGCATAATATCTCACCATTCCCACTGAAGGAAACCAACACAGTGGGATGTGAGTGTATTACCATTATGCAAGAAGCAACTCTTCCATATATTCTCAAAGGCAAGAATGTGTTTTCCAAGGCTAAAACTTGCACATCCAAGACAATAGCATTTATGTTTCCTGATATTGAGGTGATAGTGAAGTTACCATTCCTCCAATATCATAAAAGATCATTTATTCATGTTCTTGTCATGTTCCCCAAGAGGGAAATTGCTAGTCAAGTTGTTGTTAAGGCCAATGTTTTTTTTAAATTACATGAAAATATTGGTGTACAAGTAGTTAATGGGGGCACTAAATTACCAAGAGAACATAAATGGCTACAAACAAATCCTTGCCAAATATTAGTGGCCACTCCTAGAAGGCTTTGGGGCCATATAAATAATACCCCAGCTGTATCAAGTCATTTAATGGGTGTGAAAGTGCTATTACTTTGTTGAATTCAACCATTTTCTAGATATGGAGTTACATATGGATATTGATAAGATAATTTTTGGTGTCCCTAAAGAGAGGCAACCACCTATTTTAAGCTACAATTTTAAAAGAGGTTCACAAAGTTTCCCATATTTATTTAAAATAAGATGACAAGTTTATTAATATAGTTGAAGAGGGAAGTGAGGAAACTCACTCAAAGGTTTGTCAGTCATCAATTATTGCTTCACATGAGAATCATTTTGACATTGTTTGTGTTGTTATTAAATAGCAACATCTTTAGGGCTTGAAATTTGAAAGGGTAGACATGGATCCTTGGATGCATTTGCAAGACATATTTGATTCTTCTGTGGTGGGAATAGAACCAAATATCTACAAGGAAATGGTTGTAGCAACATTGCAAGAAATAAGGAGTAGTACCCATTCAAATAATATTATGCAATGTTAACCACAATCACCTATTCAGTTACGAAAAATTCATTGTGTACTACAATGCCTTTTTCAACAATCCAAGAGGTGCTCAATTCATGGAAAATATGGCATAAAAATATAGTTAAGTGTATTGGTGCTTCCACAAGGCGACCATATTTGTGCACAGTAGCAAAGTTTTGTCTAGTCATGATTTAGTTGCATATATTCAACACTATGGAAGGTTTTCAAAATATATTATGAGACAAATAATGATACAACTTGTTGTTGGACTAAAATTTTATGTGAAAACAATATTATACATAGGGACTAAATACCAAAGAATTATCCTTTCAACAAATGACAAGAATGTGGTACTGAAAATTGCAGAATCCAGGACCATGCAACCCCTGACGATAGTAGAAACATTGTGTGGTTCACCTTTGTACATAGAACTTGAGATTATGAAATATTGGAAGAGTGATAGTTGTGCAAGAAGTCATGAAGGTTGCAGATTTGAAGATGAGTAGGAGAACGAAACCTCTTTGTCTCTGCAAAAGTTCCCTAAAACAAAGGATTTTAGCAAGATAAGTAGTAATGGAAGGTAGGCCCAATTCAAATGCCCATTTGAAGAGGAACTGGATATGGATTATTATTTTAATAAGCATGATATATATATATATATATATATATATATATATATATATATATATATATGTTTGGTTGGTCGAAGCATGGTATAAATAATGATAATGATGGATTCTCTAGAACTTCTAGAGGTAATGGGGTCTATGCAAGATGCAGCCAAGGAGAAAGTGACTTGTTGAAATAAATAGGCTCTAAATCCTCTGGTATACAAGAATTAAATATCAGTGATGACAAAGATGAGTCTAAATATGAAGATGATGAATTTGATTTAGTGAAGCCTATGAGGCACAAGCAACCAATGTTGAGTCTTGTTGCAAAAGCATATCCAAAAACAAGTAGTGTGAAGGTTATTACGGATGATAATTATTGAGCCAATCATGATTTTACCAACACAATATCTCACCATTGACACTCAAGGAAACCAACATCGTGGGATATAAGTGTATTACCATTGTGCAAGAAGCAACTCTTCCACCTATTGTCAAAGCCAAGGATGTGTTCACTAAGGCTAAAACTTACACCGGCAATACAATAGAATTTTTGTTTCCTGCTATTTAGGTGATAATGAAGTCACCATTCCTCCAAGATAATAAAAGGTCACATATTCATGTTATTTTCATTTGTCCCACTAGAGAACTTCCAAGTTAAGTTGTTGCTGATGGAAATGTTTTATTTAAATTCCATGCAAATATTGGTGTACAAGTAGGTAGTGGGGGCACTAAATTACGAAGAGAATGGAAATTAATACAAAAAAATCCCTGCCAAATATTAGTGGCCACTCCTGGAAGGCTTTGGGACCATATAGAGAATATCCCAGTTGTCTCAAGTCATTTAATTGGTGTGAAAGTGCTCGTACTTTGATGAATTTGACCATTTGCTAGATATGGGGTTCCATAGGGATATTGATAAGATAATTTTTGGTGTGCCTAAAGAGACACAAACACTTATTTTGAGCTATAGCTCTGGAAGAGGTTCACAAAGTTTCTTGGATTGCTTTAAAACAAGATGATGTTTTTATTAATAAAGTTGAAGAGGGCACTGAGGAAACTCACTCAAATGCTTGTCAGTCATCACTTATTCCTTCACATGAAGCCAAAGTATAATAAATAATATAATAAACAATCTAAAATATTAAGCCAAACTAATTTAAGACAAAGCATAGTAAATAATATAATAACCACCTTTATTATAATAAATTATAATAATATACTTTTATTATAATAATCTGCAATCTTTAGCCAAAATAATTTAAGCCATGAGTTGAAAGCACTTTAAAGTTGAATAGAAAAATTGTAAATTTACAGACCACAAGCACATTAAAGTCCAAACAATTGGTATCTCAGAGGTTCAAGTTCCTTTTAAACTAGTCCTCATCACATCACTCACATTCTTGAAGAAAATTTACTAGTGCACTTGGTTGATGGTATGAACTAGAAACAAGTACAAGGAAAAAGGAGAATAGAGAGGAGGGCTCAAAGATAAGATGTCTATACATGACAGATTTTAGAAAATAGGGTCAAGGAATCCAATCATTACCTGAAAGGAGGCTAACCATATTATATGCTTTGTAGGATCTCTAACATATAATTAAGGAGAGTACATAAGTACTCAACGAGATGATGGATTCCATGTCCCTGCAACAAATGTTTTTAAATCTGCCAAGTATTAACCTAACTTTGTAGTGCCAAAATTCCTTCTATTCTAGCTCGAGGAACCAACCCTATTACTTTAGAATCAATTCTCACAAACTCCTCTTTCATCCAATAATGTTTATCTAAAGTAGAGATGATATTGGGAATCAAAATTTTCATGGAACTACGAATATCAAAAGGCTTGATAATTGAATTCGGAATTTATAAATATATACTGAATGGGTATAGTTTTTCAACTCATATAAAATCTTAGTTGATAGATTGAAGATGACAAATTAGTTGCGCTTTGTTATGATGGAAATTTTTTTGCTAGCGGAAAAGGCACCAAGGAATACTTTTCATCCTCAATTAGGAAGAATGTAGATGAATATTGTGGAAGAAGTTCCACTTATCAAGACATGAATGTGAGTTAAGAATCCAATGGTAGAGTCTTAGAAAAACTTTAGGCACAAATTTGATGATTAATAGTTGAACTCCACAAGTACAAGATGATCACTCCACCAATTTTGTACTTCTATAAATAAGTAATGCAATGTCTCAGTAAGTCCACTACAAACTTAGTGGCTAAGTCTCAGCCTGTTTTAGGGTCATTTTCAGTTTCACAAATTTATGTCTATAATATCTACCTCTAACTTTACCTTTAGTTTCATTTGAATTCGCTTTGTGCAATTTCTTCAGAAAACACTCTTCTCCTCTGCGATTATTTTTCCATAGTAATTACAATATCTAGGTTGTGTTGTGTTTTTTTCTTAAAAGTTAGCTTTGGAATTTCATGAATTGCTCTGACATTTGCATCTAGTTATCAAACCTATCTCTTCCTTGGCATTTTGATGTAAATGCTCTTTGGTGACTTCCTCGACTAGTCTCCAGCCAAATAATCACTTCCTCCTCTGCAATGAGATACACCGTGAGGCCCTAGTAAACTATTCATATTTCCAAGACACCTTAGCAATGTCGTTGTTACATAACCCACATAAGCAATTAGTTGAGGTTACCCAGGCCCTGATGTAAGGCGGCCTTCCAGGTAGCAGGGAAATATCCCAAGTCACCTAACATGATGATGACATGGAAATATAAGTATTTGACATGATATACAACAACCTTGGAAAGATATTATTACATTTTTAGATCATTTTTATTAACTTTCAAAGGGTCACTTGCTCAATATTTGTGTTTTTACTATTTAGGTTGTTTTATGTTTATTAGGTGTGTTGCTCATAGTTTTAAGTACATGCTCAATGGAGAAAGATTCGAACTTGATAAGTATCTTTGTGATGTTGTTCTGGTTGTTTTTTGTTCTCCTTTTTCAAGACTATATCTCAACCAGCAGTGGTTTTAACATATTGTTGCATCACCAATTTTTTTTAAATTATCAACGTATTTATCTTATGGATGGGAACTGACTACATTAGGTAGCACTTTCAATTGCAAGCCAAAAAAGTTCCTATGTGAGAAATCTACTTGATCGAAGTGATCACTGATAATGATGATTTTTTTTCAGAGTGTTGGGATGGAGGTGACCTTATCCTTTGTGATGGATGTCTCAAAGCCTTTCACACAGGTGAGCATCTTAATATGCAATTTATCTCTTCTCTTTTTTGTTTTTTTCTTTTGAAGAGAAGGACTGTCATGTCCCGACTACTGCCTATCATTTTGGTTTACTGCAGTTTGGTTAGGTTACCTGGAAAGTATGCCTGCATGTAAGAATTCTAATAAATTTCGCTATATTGTTTTCTATACAAAATTATCAATGAATCTTCTTGTAGGTGTATGCATACAAACTGCTAATGAATCTGGTTATACCCAAGTGAAGTGAGCCTCTGGAAATAGTGGCTTATATGATTCAAATTGGACAAACACATCCTGGATATTTTATATATATATATATATAGATTATCATATCAAAATAAACAAAAAAATATACAAAGTAAAGAAATGGTTGAATTATGTAGCAAGCTAGTAATTATGCAATAATGTGCATTAAAGTGTATGAACTACATGGTTTTCACAGACGGTTTTTAGGAAATGATATTTCTCTGGCTTTTTGGATGTATCTATCTTTGTCAAGTTAGACTAATATAGGGATTGGTGTACTATAACACTCCTCAATGAATAGGATTCCCTGCTTTGCATAGTTAGGCAATAAATTGATCTTATCTTTATACCTCTGCTATTTATTGTATGCACTAATCATTTTAGGAGATGGATTAGGTGAACTTATACTATTTTTAAGAGCATCTGCCATTTTATTTTGGGGCTTTCTATTATTGAATGCAACTTTATTTGAAATTTTGTAGACTATGTTTAATGTCACCCTTAAAACGGGAAAATTTTTTTCCCATCACAATTTCTAGAAGCATACATACACATGAACTACTAAGCATGAATTGGAAATTATGCTTACCATACCTAGGAAAAATTTGGAAAATGAAAGTAAAAGTTATCTTCATTGCTAGAGTAATGAAACAAAGGAGGTGGTGATTTCTTTCCAAAATCGTATTATGATCTTCTAATCGTGGGCATATCCATACACTCAAACTTGAGATCCACATTAGGTACAAAAATAAGATAATGTTCCATGAGCTGCAACAGTCCCGAAATTGTAAACATCATTATAGAGGGTCAAGGAAGCCTATCCTTACCTGAAATGAGGCTAACAATATTAGATGGTTTGTAGGATCTCTAACTTACAATCAAGGAGAGTACAAAAGTACTCAACAAGATGATGGATTTCATGTCCCTACAACAACACTTTGTAAATCTCCCAAGTAGTAACCAAAATTCGTAGTGCCAAACTTCCTTCTATGTCAGCTGATGGAACCAACCCTATTACTTTAGAATCAATGCTAGCAAACTACTCTTTGATCCAAGAATATCTACTTAAAGTAGAGATGATGTTGGAAATCAACCTTTGGATGCAATATCTCAAATTGCATAAGAATTTTTGAGACATGTTTCTCAGATGAGAAGTTATAACTTATAAAGAGTTGAGACATACATTTTGGTGCATTTTTATGTGTTATTTTGAAGTAAACTTACAGTCAGAATTAAATTTCTCCCACTTGCTTATCTTGGATCTTACTAATGATACCCTTTCCAAACCAATTCCTGAAATCTACAAGTGGTAGGTGAGAACTATTACAGATAGATTTAGATATTTAAAAATAATATCAAAACATGAATTTATTGTTATATTTGAGAGTAACTATTGGTGTTCATTCAACACGTGACACATAGGTAGTTGGAGATGATCAAGATAAAAATGTTGTCGTGCTAATAATGAATGCGCCAAAAGATAAATTGAGATCCATGGTGGTTGAAATTTCTACAAATATTTTCGTAGGACAAAAAATGTAGGAAATTGGGAATCCATTTTGTTTGGATCACACCTTGATGATTTTTATCATCAGTGGGATTTGCAGGTAGATAAGTTTAGCTGAAACGAGCCATCCAATACACAATATGATTCAGACAGAT
The DNA here is from genome assembly GCA_034641835.2 of Pinus albicaulis. Lineage (NCBI taxonomy): Eukaryota > Viridiplantae > Streptophyta > Pinopsida > Pinales > Pinaceae > Pinus > Pinus albicaulis. The sequence goes on from CM076584.1 coordinate 1,387,903,402, forward strand.
ATGGTAAAATACCATTGGAGCTCCTCTTCTTGATAGTTCAAGAAATTTGATTGGCATAAACAATTCTATATACTTTCCATCAGGAGCATTACCTAGTGTGGGATTTTTGGAAAATTACTTGACCCATTTTTGGTACTAAATTTTCACTAGATGAGTCCATTGAGAAACTGAGTGTCACTAGAGTTATGGTTCTTTATGGTGCTACAGATGGACCAACTGGAAAATTTGGACTAAAAACAACAAAATGAGATGCTTATGGCCAACCTGTCTTGGGAGACATCATGACAGCTGTAAATGGGAAGAAAGCCTGTAATGGAAGTGATTTATATAGAGTACTTGACCAATGTACATTTGGTGATGTGGTAATGGTGGAGGTCTATTCAAATGGATTTGGGGTTGTAAATGATTGCAAGGGTATTATATAGAGATCGTTTGTGATAATGGTAGATTTTTTTCTCCTCCATCAGTGTGAAAATCCTTGGAAATTGTATCCCACTAATATATTAAAAGGATCTTGAGCTTAAGGTGGAATATAAGGTTGAAATCTCATCTGATAAAAAACCTATCTTGACCAGATCATTCCTGTGCATTCTTCTTTCCAGTTGTGGTTCCTCAAACATCATCATTCAGATTTGTCCTCCAAGGACTAGCAGGGATATGAAGAGCACTGCTATAGTCTACTGTGCATCTCTGATTTCTTTTTAGCATTCAATCAATCAATAGTCAGGGGAAGCTAACAAAAAAAAATGAATTTGATCTACTGTTGAACATGAGGTCAGTACGTATATTTGAGAAGCTTGTGTATTTGATGTTGAAATCATGGAATATAGAAGGTAAGATTACTAAGAGACATATTTAGCGAAAAAGGGTCCATGGGCCTTCAATCTATCAAGAGTAAGGGTAGTTAAGGGAGTAATATAAGTTTGTTTCATTTTCCCAATGGTTCATAGACATTTCAATAAGAGATCACCATTGCACATGCTAGAAGAGGACTCAACCACTTTTGAAGGCAACATAAATACAGGTGGTTTGGATTTTCATTAATAAGAGTACGACATCAAAGTCTCAATAAGAGCTAATGGTAGTTTCCAACACTATGACGTTCAGATAAGTTTATGTAATAGTGAGTTTAACAACTAGTGCATGTTGTTACTCGGATCATTCATTTGAAGCTAGGGGAAAATTAAGAAAGACGTATGATACCAAATTAATTGCTAAGGTGACTACCTTTAGCATAGAAAGTGAGATAACTGACAAAGTGGAATTAATAACCTAACTCTAGTGGTTGAAAGGTTTACTTCCTAGATGTGTTGAAACTTTAATATCTATAAATAAAACAACATGTTTTTAGATCTTTCCTGCAGTAATGTATAAGACCTATTTCAAATTACTTCAAGAAACCAGTTGGTAGTCTTGTTGGCTCAACCATCTGTCAAAAAATTAAAAAGACAGGGAGCAAAATTTAGTGAAAGTAGTATAAAAATTAGATTTTGTCACCCCAACTTCTAGCATTTTTGAAATTTGATATGTCCTATGTGACTTGGAAGATTGATAAGGAGGAATTCCTTGCATTGCAAGTCCGGCTTTGAGATTTTATTTTTAGATTCCAAATATATCCTTAAAGATAAAAATTGTAGATTAATAATAAATTATAAGTAATATAACTACAAGTATAAATAGAATATATGTTACTTATGGCTTTAGACAGCTGATAAACATCATTGAAAAAATTTAAAAAGAAAACTTGAAACGGTATTTTTATTTTATTTTGATTCAGCATGTGACATATATATGGTACAAGATCTCTTTTGGTGGCATGTGGCTAAATATGTATACAGGGCTCTAGCCTTAAGCCCCTACCGATAATTTAATAAACTGAAAAATTTTCCACCTATAATAGGCATTCCTACATACTTCCATTATGCAAAGTTTATGGTTGCAATTGTCTTTGTTATTTTTTGCTTATTGGTAGTGAGCCTTGGAGATAAAATGGTTGAATTTCCTTTGGAACAGATGCATATCTAATTTTGAATGGCCTTCGGACCAGAGGTTGGCAACCTCGAGATGCATATCAAAACTATGTTGGCAACTTGAAGGTGCATATCAATTTTCAAAGCTAGGTTTAGAAGGGTCTGTGTCACTGTCCCTATTCAATCTGCCCAATGAATAATATAGATTGAATGCACACACACACAGTTTAAAAAAGCCAACCTCACCTCCACCCCATTTCGAGCATGCACATGGATTCTAGGTCTAGTCCATATAAGGTAATTAAAAATCAATAATTAACAACAAATACACAGAGAAGAACAACATATTCCCAGTAAAAAAAATAATCTGGTTCTAGCTCGACTCTTGTCAACAGGGAATATTGAGGTACCACAAACCCAAGTCTATTTCTGAACAAATCTGATCCATATATGATAAACCTCTAGTTTTTCATATATCTAAGTTCCAAGTTCAAAAATTTAATATGTTGACTATTTCCATACTAAAGAAACACACTAGACATTGGAGACCGTAAGGTGCACATCAGACCCGGGTTTAGAGAGGCTTGTCCCAATGTCCATATTTAGTGTGCCTAGCAGTGCCATTACCCACAAAAAGTTAATGGATCAGCCCCACATCCAACACAGTTTCACAATGCAGCTAGCTCCTAGGTCTAATCAAGAGGAAACATTAAAGAATAGATAATTAAAACAAATAAAAAATAGATATACCCAATCAAAATAATGAGTTCTACATCTTGTCAGCAAAGAATATTAGTATTAAACATAGATAACATGATGCTTTAGTTTTTATATGTTTGACCTCTAATATTTGATGCATTGACCATTTTCCTAAACTTGATAAATGCACCAAATACTGCCAACCTCAAGATGCATATCAAACCTAAGTTTGGATGGGCGTCTGCGAGTGCAGTTATTCTGCATTCAATGCACCATCTAAATTCAATGCATCATTACATGAATGTTTGAATCGATCAACCCCACATCCACTCAGATTCTATAATGCAACTTATTTCTAATGAATGGAGAGGAACTAGATATTTTCGATCAAAAAATTTGAGTTCTAGGTTTTCTCAAGGAGAAAAAGCAACATATGATAGGTTGGAAACAAATAATTATGCCTAAATTTGAATAATAAGTAGGGATAGTAATATTGGTAAAAAAATATCCATGTTTTTGTCTATGGTAGACAAATTAACCTTATCTAATAGTTATTAGCTATCTCCATTTTCTAAAAGTCCAATCTACTGACCTCAAGATCAGTGATATTGGAGAGAGATAAAGTTAATAAAAAATTCTCATGACAAGAGGCATTAAATGAGAAAAAGTGGCACCTGATAGGTTGGAAAAAAATAATTATTCCTAAATTGGAATGAGAAGTAGGGGTAAGGATACTGGTAAACAAAGGTCCATGTTTAATAATATATTGGTGCTTTATCTATGACAAAAAAGGTCTTTGTGTCAAAATTTGTAGGAAAAAAGACACATGGGAAATAGGAAACCTTTCAGCCTAGTGTGATTCATGGCATGATGATGTCCCTAAATGATCAAGCATAGGGAATTATATTATCAAGAAAATTTGAATAGATAGTTTGATTTCCCAAGATGTCCAACATGGAAAAAAGGCAGACTTTTGGGAGTATGCATGTGTTGGACACCACCCTCTCGGAAGCATCCAAGCTTTGGAAAGAATAAGATAGGCTATGATCAAAATTTCATCCTTGGTCTTTGTAAAGTAAATCCAAATTACAATCAGCTAGAGTAATTACAATAGAAGAATGTTGTTTTACAACAAAAATGAAAATAACTTTTGACAGAACTTCAAGATTCCATAGTTGATAGAGCTAATTTTGATTCTCAAATTCATTGAATCAAATATCAGCTATATTAATCGGAAAAAATTATTGAGTGGCTAAAGCATAAATTACTGGAAGTAGAGAGTGAAGGCACAACTTGCCACAAATTTTCAATCATGCATGAAAAATATAGGGGAATTGGAGATTTCATGTAAGTTCGAGAAATATTCATTTGATACTGAAGTTAGGGACCTATAGAAACCAATCACCAATGAAGATTCTCAGCATGTAATAAAATTTCAGTTCTAAAAGTGCACTTGAATGAGGATCAATCAACTTCATAAAAGCTTTAGAAATTAGTCTAGGATATGCTTACATATCCACGCAGCTTTAGCAAGGGAAGTGGTAGGATACCTTCTAGTGTGTCAAAAGTAGTTTGAGTTTTATAGTACCTTTTGGCATGTCAAAACTAATTCAGGGTTTTGATTTCAAGGCCTAACAAGTGGATGTAATATTGGAAGTAGGCCTTGTGCCATAAATAGAGGATCAATTTCAAGAATACCATGTAAAACCTCACCCAACACGTGATCCGAATTTTGTACAAGATGCAAACATTTCGTTGCAACATCTTAGGGATGCAGATGGTGGTATAGGATGCTTGAAATATACTCTCAGACAAGTTTAAAGGGATGTCGATTTTAGTAAGAATCTTATGGAAGAAATACAATATAAATAAATTTTATAGCTACTCAGAAGTTGTAAGAGGTTGATATTTATGTGGGAAAAAAAGGAACCATGTGATGAAAATTTGGATATATTGATAGCAAAGAATGAGAAATTAGGGAAAAAGGATTGAAATATACTTCTCAAATTGTTTATTTTTATTCTCGACTATAGAATATGAAGCACATGCTTTTGAGAATTTAGTAGCACTTTTGAATCAAGTAGATATTTAGAGGGAATGTTTTTCATAGAAATAGTCATTAGAGGATGAGAGAAGTCAATGTATTATTGCAATTCTTCAAGCTTCAAAAAATATAGAGGAATCCATCCAACAAGGTTCATCCAATTTTCTTTTTGAATCAGATTTCCTAAGTTTTGATCTCCATGGATCTCTGCCTTACTGATATTGTTAATGCTACCATTAAAAAAAATTAAGAACTGGAGGAGCCTCGAGGTCAAACTAGAAATGTGTTGTGTAAGAGTATAGAGATAAAAAATTTCTTTTGACAACTAACTTAAAAAGTGGAACTCATATAACAAGAAGAAGAACCAGATTCCAGAGTACTTAATAAGATTCATAGTAGACTAAGAAACTTTATTAGAACACCACATGATAAGATGGTTTCAAAACATTAGGAGATAATTCATTCCCTCCATGTTGAACCAAAGACACTGAAGGAGATGGAAAAAGTCCATAATATATCTTATCTCCTGATATGATGTGTTTCTAGTTAGAGAAATTCATTGAATAGTTGCGGAAAAAAATTAAAGAAATATCATAGTTTCAAACCATAGTGGGTGAGTTTGAGTCTTATTTATTTACCAATAAGAAATTGATTCAAAATATTAACACCAATTGGGTGGAGCTATCTAAAAAGTGCATTCAAAATGAGACACAATTTGTAGGGAAATGTACTAGTAATGACTCCCAACTAGCTCAAATCGCTTTTGAGAAGGCGACTTTGTGATCAAATCTCACTTATGTTCAAAGGAAAATTTTGGGATCAGAAGAAGTGATGAAAGACACTTTGGAAGCGTGCTCTCAATCATATTGGCACTTGGATGTGATGTTATTGAATTTTTTTATTTCTACTAAAGAAGTGATCTAGACATGCAAATAATTCCTTTTCTAGAAGATCATGCACATTCAGTTATTGTGAAGTTGAAGGCATCTCTTGAGAAAAATTATGTATTTGAAAAGTGTGTAGACGAATTGGTCACAATTCGCTGATGATTTTATGAAGGTGAAAACTCAATTTCCTCTTGATGTTTCCCTGAGAGAAGAATTTGGTTGCGAGAAGCTGGAACTAACTTGGCTAGTTAGCTAATCAGTGAAGTGTATCCAGTAAGATACCATAGAGAAAAATTGATCCCTGAGAAAAAATCTCGGCTAGGTTGTATCTAAAGGAAAAGGATTGGTTCAACATAATGATGCATTGAAACACCTTTTGGCTTGGAAGTCAAATTAACTAGAAAGGTGTTGGCAAGAACTATAAGTTAAAATTGTTATATTGTATGAGACCAACGAAAATATCAATATCATATGGAGAGGCTGAAGAATGTGTTCAGGCATTAGATGTAGAGCTAGCATATATCCAAAATTCAATTAACAGTCTTTAAGAATCCTTTTTACATAAAGACACCATTGCTTAGAAAATAAAAGAAATCCCGGGGGAGCTAAATTTTTAAGAGCAGTTTCATTCCATGGAAATTATTAATCTAATTTAATGGCTTACATGGTCATATTTTCTCAAAATTGAATCACTTTCTGGAAATTTCGACTAGAAAATGCCTCCAAGGGATGATGAAGCCAAAGCAAAGATCAAATAATATGGAGAGGTTGGAGACTGTGTTGAGGCATTAGAGTCAGAGTTAGCATATATCCATAATTCAATTAATTGTCTTTGAGAATATTTTTCTAGAAAGACGCCATTCATTAGAAAATAGAAGAAATTTAGGAGGAGATGAATTTTCCAGAGCAATTTCATTCCAGCGAAATTATTGATCTAATTGAATGGTTTGCATAGTCATTTATTTGTTGAAAATGATCCAATTTACAGAATTTTGAACTAGATAATGCATCCAAAGGATGATGAAGATGATGCTAGTTTTTAGGCACCAAATTCAAAAGCATATTTTGTCAAATTGAGTCAAATTCAAGCGATTGAATATTTGATAAGGAAACACGAGGGTCTTCAAGTTAAGTACTTAAGTTTGGTTGCAAAATTTGATATGTTGGGGCAATATTTACTGGAAATGAATCATGTTATTCAGACATGGGAAGAGGAATTGGAAAACATTAATGTTCTAGATTCAGTAAAATTGATGGAAGAAAAAGATCAAATTCAGTACCAGGTAGAGAATTGAATTATTTTCTATCATTGTAGAGGTTCCTATCAATAGAAAATGAAATTTTCTTAATACCTTTAGTTTCGTTATTGTGTTTTGATCAATTCACCAATAAAATTGTTGATGATTTGTTGGATATTGCTTAAGGTCACTGTTAGTATGAATCTTTCGTCGAAGTGTACGAAAAAAGACCACTTTAGCTACGCATAACTGATAGCCCTAACATCAAATATGGCTGCCAATATCTTCAAAAATTCCGTTAGTTGATCAAGATAAATGCTACAAAAATCCAGATCTATGCATAAAAATATATTAAGCAGTAAAAATAAGGTTTTGCTACATACATCCAATAGACAAGACAAGAACAATATTTTTGAAAGAATTTTGTATTAAGGGCACCTAGGAGGAAAACAAGAAAGGTCTTTCCAATTCTCCTCAATGGGATGGGTTCTTGAAAGTCTTCAACACTTCAGATCTATAATTTGTCTCTCTTGTTGGTGTAGAAAACGTAGACAAACATAGAACTCAAAAGGAGCTCACAAAGTGAAATGATGGAAAATTTGACAATGATAATGGCTCAAAGTCAGACCAAGAGTATAGGTCTACAGATATCTAATATGCAATAAAAGGTGACAAATGAATGGGAAAACCCTTTTATTTATAACAAAATACTAGGTCCTTCTAGATCTCGGTGCATGATTAAAATAATATTAACCAAATCTAGATCCACCTTTTATGGAATATTTATTATATTTGTTGGAGGGAAAAGGAATTTGACTTGGGTCAAATCCCTTTATTTGTAAATAATAAATAAATAAATTATTTATTTATTATTTTAAGGAAGTGGTTGAATGATAATTAAATAAATAATGATTTATTTAATTATTTATAAATGGTTTAGTCATATTTAACAACGAATATTATTTAAATAAGATTTAAATAATTATTCCTAGAAAATAAGAAGATAAATAAGGATTTAACTAATTAATTTATTTGTTTTGGGTTAAATATGACCAAGAATAATAATTAAATTATTGTTTAATTAATTATTCCATGAGGAAAATAAAAAAATATAGATTTGTTTAATATTTTCCCTTGGGGTTTCATGTTTAGACCATAAAAAACTTAATAAATGTGCTTTATTAAGTTATTTTACATAGTGAAAGCAATTTTACTTAGGGTAAAATTGGTCTTACATGTGTACTTGGGTCCATCTAATGATAATAGGTTAGATGACCAAAAAATGGCGTAACAGATTTCCCCCCAGTGTGCGAGTCTTAGGAGCAAATCATATAACTGAAGTACGTTGTAAGAACTCAATCACCAGACATCAAAAGGGAAGTCAGAGAGGGAAATTTAAGGTAGCCTAATGTGCTAAAGAAATAGACCCTGAGGAGACGAGACTTACAGGTGCAACAAGTCTCTTTTTATGAGTGGGTACCTGTGCTAGAGGCGGCGGGGGAAGCATACCTATGCCCGCCCAGACAAAGTACAAAAGAATAGTGCGTCCAATAAACAAGAGACCGAATTGTAAATTACATGATGGCATAAACATGAGCCAAATAAAATATAGAATGATGAATCCCACATACATGCTATGCCTGGGATAAAAACTAGGACTTATACAATAATATATGAGTACATGAAATACAAATACAACCCAAATGCCCCTAAAAGTGTGGGAGGGCTCACAAAATTTGATTGATACATGCAAATCAAAGAGGTGCTGCAAGTGGCAAAGGCTGACATCATCAAATATATGGAGCTGCATCGAAGGCTGCAATGAAGAGGTCATCCAGGCATGTGGGAGGCTACCTGTAGGGCCACCCCCTCATGAGGGTTGAGAAATCTCACACACACCTGGAAATCACTGATATCAGTTTGCTGTATCACTGAACCATCAAGTATATGGATCTCAATCATGATGAAAGAAGCTGGAGCAGAGAAACAACCAAGTCAAAGGGCAATAAGGAGACCCTTTGCCTGATCCAGGGCACCGAACCAGAGTGGAAGCTAAAACCAAGGTACACTGCCCTCTAGACCTGTCTTCTGGAATGAATGAGCTGATGTCGACAGAAGGAGGTCCGCCATAGGTGAGGCGATAGGGGATCCTCAACTAAGGCATGAGAGAAAATAGTAGAGCGACTGACAGAATGACACCAATGATGATTATGAAATGGGGGGTACTGAGTAGCAAATGGAAGACTTCCCTTGTTAAAGCATAAAGGGCATGGATGACCTAGCAGCGACTGACAGAATATCATGAGGAATAGGGGATAGTGGGACTGGAGGCCATAATGTGCAACACGAGCGAGGGACCAAGCAATGAAATATGGAGGACTATAGCGGGATACAAAGGGACTCGGGATAGACTCAATGAATACGATGATGACTCAACTCAGATGCTCTAAACAAGGGTGACTCGATGGTGCTGCCACATAGTAAAGGTCCAATGGGGGACCATAAAAACATGAGTAGAAGATGGTAACTCATGACGAACATCAACACGAGCATGGACAAGTATGGAGGCCAAGTGGTGCCCCTAGTATGATTGTTGCAAGTGAAGAAATTTGATTTTGAGGAAGGGTGAAGTGATGTTTCCTGGATAAAATGTGTCATGGTGAGGTATCAAGTCACTAAAAACTAATAGATACCCATTTGAGGGCTCGGTGAGAGCTTTCCAACGGTATAGACGGTTCATCGAACTGGGCTACGGTTTGGACGCAACAAGCAAAAGAAAAATCAGGTGTTTTCTTTTAATAAGGCATCTTCCCTCCAAATTCACTCATTTGTAGGTGGAGCTATGGTGAATGTAGTGAGGAGAGAAGGCCCTAAATTAGGCGGCGATTCTAGCAGACAAACTAACCGTTGGAGTTGATATCCATCAGTTGTAGGTAAAATGCCTAATCCTCCTCTTTCATTTCAATGGATTAAAAGTTCAATTTAGGTACCCAGAGCTCCTGAATAGGCCAGGTCACACTTTTTGGGGTCTTTTCTGTGACCTGGATAGCAGGTACTAGGCAGAAAACTGTGACCTATCCCAGGAAATGACCTGAAAAGTGTGACCTATCAGAGAAAAGGGGGTTTCAGTGCTGTTTTTGGCTGAGATATGGGATTTTTATGGTTGAGGGGCATAGGTTCCCCCAAGCATGTTGTAGTCATCCCAAAATGTATTTAAAAAAAGGGGAATCTAAACACATTGTAGTGATGTGGTGCACCATTTGTTTTCGTTATGGTTATGCAGTTTGAGAAAGGAAATGGAGGATTACCAATCTCTTTTAGTACTGCATATATGAATCAAATGGACATTAAGTTTCTGGGATGGCATACCTAGTGTCACTATCCTAAAGAGAGGATTTGGAGATAATGAACTGATGCTCTCCTAAAAAACCCATAGGTTGGTCAACAACAATGTCTAAGAGACTGGGTTGTTGATGTAAGATGAAGTAACGATAAGGGGTATCATCCCTAGATTGATCTAAATTGATATGGGATTCTAAAGGTTCTTCTAAATGTGGAAGAATAATGGTACTAAAGTCGACATAACCAGATACACTGGGATATTTGTGGAGAATTGCTTCTCATGGTCTCTCAAATATGGGTTCCCCCTTACCCAAACATTGGGTTTCAATGTAATGGCCTCAAGGTGTATGTGGTTCAAACGCATGGGTTCAATGTAAGGGGGAATAGATAAAGTCAGGGGTGGTGATTTCCTCTATAATGTCGTCATCGTGATATAAGATGGGGTAGCTGGTGGAAGAAATACCACCTAACGCGATGAAGCTACCTGACTCATCATCATGAGAAGAGAGGTTCACATGCGCATCGTCACAGGGGGTGACAGAAGAGTAAGCAGATAAAGGATCCACCGATGTTGAGCCTAGGGTGATCACTGAAGGGAGGTCAAGTGAAACATCAGGGGAAATCTCCAAGGGGACTTCCACCGAGGGTCTCATGGATGATGATAGGTACAAAATGGTGGACGAAAGCTCCCTCATCTTGACATCAGGAGGGGGAATGTCAATGGGAGTGGGTAAATCCTCAAGTGGACCTGAATCATATTGCGCAAGAATGGGAGAGGCAGATTGGTTTTGTTCAATCTCATACTCTCGAACAACCTCTAAAGAGGGGTGGTAATGTGTTAGGTGGGGAAAATGGTGGGAATAATGGCCATGGACACCACATAGAGCACAGGGTTTGTTGGTGTAAATAGTATTTGGGTTATTGGTTGCGGTCAAGGAAGAAACAAAGGTTTCAGGGGCCATAAACTCAGGGAACGCGACTTTAACCTTGGGTTTAATATAGGGCAGTTCGGGACAAGTATGGGTGGCATGACTAATGACATCACACAAGGCACAAGGCTTTGTAGGTGGAGGAGGGGCAGGGTCAGTCGGGGTGGCCCTTTCTTTGGATGCCCCGTTGTGAGCTTTTAATTTCTTTCTTGTAGCTGTCACAATAGGAGAGGGGTCCTGTTGAGGTGCTCGTGGCACTGTAGAAATGAAAGAAACTAGGGGAACCAGTTAAACCGGTGTCAAAGCAAGGTAGGGTTTGGGGTGACCAGGTCGGGTAGCGGCTGGAGGGTCAAGGTACCTAACGGGTATACCCAGGGTCAGGTTGGGGAGAGAAAGGGTGGCCATGATGGCAACTGAATAGACTCCGGGGGGGGGAGAAAGGAAAGGTATATGAACAATGGGGTAATGACCAGGAGGGACAACGTCAAGATGGTTGAGGCCTAGTGGAACTGACCAAAGAGGATAAAGGGGCTCATGGGTACCAGCTATAAGAGAAGGGCCATAAGGAAGAGGTTCATCTAGCTGAGACGAAGGGCTAGGAGCAGGTTGTGATGAGCGAGGTTGAGGCTGCTGACTAGCCGAGGTGGGATGCTTAAGGGCAGCTTGAGACGATTGCATCATGCAAACATTCGATAAGCTGGGATTAGAGATAGGGGGAGGAGGAATACCAGGGAAGGTTCTAATAAAACAGGAGTCTTTGTAGACACCGGGAGAGACAATGGTCAAAGAACTCACAATTTTCTTATTGGCTACGAAAGAGATGGTTGAGTCAGGGGAGGTCTGAGAGTTTGGCTCATGATACGTCAACTGATCAATGGTGACTATTTTTCCATTATGAGGGAAATACATATTGCGGTATACTGCAAATGGGACAGTAGACATGGCATATGTGTAGCTCTGCCCCAAGAGAATGTTGTAATCTAGAGGGGCATTGATGACTTCGACGTCAATGCAAACAGTCTTTCCCTCAAGATTGATAGGACAATTACAGAATAAGCCAATGGGATGGGAGACGTGGCCATCCCACGCTCGAAGGGTGATCATGGAAGGGGCCAACTCAGGAGATCCAAGTTGTTTCCGAACCGAAGCGGACATCACACAGGTAGATGCCCCCTCATCAATGATATACCGAGAAATTTTAGCGTTCCAGATTTTGACTGGGATTTGGAAAGCTACAGAAGCAGAAAGGGGAGGATGTTCTGATTGATGGGCATCGAAAAAAATCAATTGGTCATCAGCAGGATCTATATCACCCATGATGGATAGTAGAGCCTTCTTTTGAGAAGGGCATGACTGGAGGCGTTCCAGTGTTGAAATGGCAGCAGGAGATTGTGCAAAATCTTCTACTATGATATACGGATGAGCAGCTCGACCAGAAACATCATTTCGGCGTAATGGTCCTTTACGAATCTTGGTATGAACCTCAACTTTGGGTTGAGGGATATGCAAGGGACCATTGGATGTCAAAAGAGGCTCTATAGAACCTAAAGAAGGTGACTCGGGGACAGACGGAGCGGGAGGCTTTGGGTACTGGCGGGACCGAGTTTGAAGGTTAAGGTCGATGGTTAGAGGTGGATGAGAGTTTATCATGAGGATCTAGTAATTGGAGGAAACAGAAGGGGAAGGTTGGGTGGCCACCTATCCATCAGGTGGTTAGGTAGCCATGAATCCTTCCCAGGGGAAAGGATTGGTAGACACAACCGGTTGAGAGGTAGCCGCATTGGGGGGAGTAGTAGGGGAGGTATTCTGTCCTTGGAATGTGGCCCGAGACTCCCACATTTGCCACATCTATGGTAAAATGGGACAATCATGAGTGTAGTGACCATAAACACCGCAACACGAACAAGGCTTACTGGTACGAAGAGGCCTGTCCAGCTTGGGCTGAGTGCCCTGTTGCTGGTTAGCAGTGGTAGAGTCTGTACCTTGACGATTAGGTCCACGAGTACCAGGGGAAAATTTATTTTGATTTCCTTTCCTCTTTCTTTGAGAATAAGGATGATTAGTCACACCCTGCTGTGCAAATACTTTCCCATGAGGGGGTGGTATTTGTTGTTGCTAGGGTTGAGAAGGCAAGGGAGGTGGAGGTGAAAATGTTGGAGGAGCCGAGGCACCAGGCTGTGGATAAAGATAATGGCAAGGCTGGGAAAAATTGAGGTAAGTAGGAGGTTGGGCAGAAGGATGAGGCATGCCGTATCCTGGATCAATGCTACCTAGAGGGGGGAAAGTGCTGGAGGTGCTGGCCCCTCCTGGAGGGAGACCATAGCCCATAGAAGGTTGAGCATATGGATGAGAAATAGCTCCAATGATACCATTGGCAGAATGAGATGTCCCTGGGGCGTTAGTGCCACCGGGTCTAGGGAGGTCAGAAAAGATGGTATAAACATAACCAGACTGAGCATAGATGAGGTCATATTTCAAGGCTATTTGGAGGGTGGCTTCTTCAGTTTGAGGAAATTGAGAGGCGACATATTTTCCAATGGCAGGTAACAGAGATCTAAGAAACTAGTCCATATAGACACAATATTCGAAGGTAGGAGCTCAACATAGGCTCTTTCATCTCTGCCATTCCTGAACGTGATCAGATAGCTGGGTCGCAGATGATTGATGGAAAGAAGTCAATAGCTCGGTACCAGTGTCGTATCATAAAGGGAGCTGGAAGTAAGATAAGAAGGTGCAAGAAATAGTAAAAAAAGTGGTATGGGAAGAGGCGGTCTGGTCAACGTACCACTTAGAGGCTTCGCCTGTAAGCGTGTGTTGAAACAACCAGAGACAGATGGAATCATTGGTAATGGAATTGGATGAACACCAGATGTGAAAAGATCAGACATGGTTGGAGGGATCTTCTCCAACACGACCTTGGAACTTAGGAATGTCGGAGGGGAGTTTGGTGGGAATATCAGGCTAGCCAACATCATGGCAGATAGGTTCATTGATCAACATATTGAAATCAGGGAAACTGAGACCTGCCATATAGGGAAGCAAAGGGACAGTCAAGGTAGATCCCATTTTGGTTCCGCTAGTAACATTTCCAGCATTAGGGCCAGGGTTGCCACTAGTGTTAGGCCCTAGACCAGACATGGTGAAGGTAACAGGGGGAGAACCCAAAGAATCAAAAGAGGAGTCGGAGTGCAGACTCGGGGGAGGACTAACTTGATGACAGCGGGATGGAGCAAGTCGACCAACCGGAAAATAAGGGTGAAGGCCAAGAAGTCTCTGGGATATATGCCTTGGGGGCGTAATGATGATGGCAGAAAGGGAAGAAGAATGACGAACAAGGGTAGGGAGGTGCAGAATCAAGTGATTGCAATGTCGAAACAAGGGAAGAGAGGTGCAGTGTCAATTTATTTTAAAGTCTTTGCCTAGCGGTGTTAACCAGGCTCTTCTTTGCTTAGGGTCAATGTGTGGCATGTGTTAATTTTAATTTTTAAACCCAGACATTTTGAGAGTAAAAGAAAAAAAGTGTGTTGCGTAACTGAAAACAAATTCGCAGATAACGATATATAAAATTGAAATAACAGAGAACTAACAGCTAACAATGCATCGATCGAACCCAAGAAGGCGGGTCTCTCAAAACTAGTCTAAAAGAGGGAAAAATAGTTGAAACACACTAAAAAGGGGCCAATAGATCTATGGTCGGGAGGGACGGGGATCTAAAGGAGAAATCTACTGGAAAGAGGTGCAGAGATCAGAAAAGAGGTAGAGGCAAGGTTGCTGCAAAAAAGGAGGAAATCAGCTAAAGGTAGAAGGGAAAAGGAGGTGACCCTAGAGGAAAACTGAAATAAAACTATATGAGGTGATTTGAAAGGGAGAATAGCTGATCTAAAAGGGATCTAAGGTGAGGTATCAGATCTGAAAAGAAAAAGGCTGAAACTCTGAAAATTCAGATGCTTGAAACATCTAAAAATATTCCACAAAAAGTGGAGGGTACTAAAGCTCTAGGGGCTAGATTCCCACTTAGATGAGTTAAACATATCAGAAACAGGTCTAAACAGGCTGAGACAAAGGCTAGAAAACCTCGACAGAAGCTTCAGACAAACCCAGAAAAGTGGCATAATAACAGTAGAAAAAAGTGCAGGTCATAGGTTCTGACCTGTTTTCTGTCCAGGTCGCAGATTCTGGGCTGAAAAGTGCATCCCGCAGTCCAGGTTGCAGGTTATGGGCCAAAAAGTGCGACCTGCAACTACGGGTGTCTCGGCGGCAGATTTCAGAAAAATTTGTCATCTCAGTTGCAGCTGATGTCTGTTACCTGCGCAACATGGCCAGAAACACACAAAAGTTAGAAATTTTAATGTTTGAGGGTTTTATAGGTGAAAAACAACATAAAAATAGAAAAAAAAAAGCTGAAGAGAAACCCTATGGTCTGAAGCAGCTGGATATGCAGGAATATGAAAAACGATAGCGG
The DNA here is from genome assembly GCA_034641835.2 of Pinus albicaulis. NCBI lineage: Eukaryota > Viridiplantae > Streptophyta > Pinopsida > Pinales > Pinaceae > Pinus > Pinus albicaulis. The sequence goes on from CM076584.1 coordinate 1,387,918,973, forward strand.
TCGAAATTGAAAACTCGTGTGGAGTCGCCAATTGTTAGTATGAATCTTTCCTCGAAGTGTACGAAAAATACCACTTTAGCTACACATAACTAATAGACCTAACATCAAATATGGCTGCCAATATCTTTAGATTTGTAGTTATTTGATCAAGACAAATATTGCAAAAAACCAGATCTATGCATAAAAATACATTAAGCAGTAAAAATAAGGTGTTTCTCTATACATCCAATAGACAAGACAAGAACAATATTTTTGAAATAATTTTGTATTAAGGGTGCCTAGGAGGAAAACAAGAAAGGTGTTTCCAATTCTCCTCAATGGGATGGGTTCTTGAAAGTCCTTAGCACTTCAGATCTAGAATTTCTCTCTCTTGCTGGTGTAGAAAACCCAGACAAACATAGAACTCAAAGGGAGCTCACAAAGTGAAATGATGGAAAATTTGACAATGATGATGGCTCAAAGTCAAACCAAGAGTATAGATCCAGAGTGATATAATAGGCAACAAAAGGTGACAAATAAATGGGAAAAACCTTCTATTTATAACAAAATATTAGGGTCTTGTAGATCTTGGTGCATGATTAAAATAATATTAACCAAATCTAGATCCACCTTTTATGGAATATTTTATTATATTTGTTGGAGGGAAAATGCATTTGACTTGGGTCAAATCCCTTTATTTGTAAATAATAAATAAATAAATGATTTATTTATTATTTTAAGGAAGTGGTTGAATGATAATGAAATAAATACTTATTTATTTAATTATTTATAAATGATTTAGTCATATTTAACAAGGAATATTATTTAAATAAGATTTAAAGAATTATTCATAGAAAATAAGAAGATAAATAAGGATTTATCTAATTAATTTCTTTGTTTTTGGTTAAATATGACCAGGAATAGTAATTAAATTATTGTTTAATTAATTATTCCACGAGGAAAATCAAACAAACATAGATTTGTTTAATATTTTCCCTTTGGGTTTCCTGTTTAGACCATAGACAACTTAATAAATGTGTTTTATTAAGTTATTTTACATAGTTAAAGAAATTTTACTTAGGGTAAAATCGGTCTAACATGGTGTACTTGGGTCCATCTAATGATAATAGGCTAGATGAACAAAAAATGGTGTTACAGGCATGCTCCCAAGTAATATCATAACTAGACATTCCAAAAAAATGGCAAGTTATTTCAGATATTGACTTAGGGAGTTCGGCAGGTAGTATTGAATAGGGAAAAAAAAAATCTTCGAGACTAAATTGAGTTTCTACATCCTAATTAGACGCTGGTTAACGATGTGCCCCTTCCAGCAAGTTCAAATTCTTGAAAGAAACTTTATAGTCAAAATGATGGGAAAGCCCTCAGATTGAGTACTTGTGGAGAATCGAATAGAAATTCACAAGTGAAAAATCTAATATAAAAGCACAAACTGGTTAATGGTGTACCCCTTCTAGCAAGTTCAAATATATAGCGGTAATGCTATCAAAAATTCTCTAAAAATATATCCCCTTGTCACTCTTCTAAAAAATAAAGGGAAGACATAGAAATATGAAACCATTAATATTCTACCAAGGGATTGAGATGAGAAATGGAAGAGAAAAATGTGAGAATATTAATCTTCTACCAAGGCACCGAGGTTCAAATCCCAACACACATAAAACCTACAAATTGAGTCCTTGGTGGAGTTTGATCACGTTTCATATTCAACATTAATTCAAAAAAACGTTAGGAGGTGTGAAGTGATAAAAATACATTGTGCCTACAGAGCCTCGTGGGAAAAGGGAGAGAATTTCAAAATGTGTGCATAAGTATGACGAGCTTCCTTCATGTCTCCCAAATAATAATGTGTATGCACCCTTAGAAATTTCCACTCTATATCATATGGTTACGCTAACGTCATGTTGTCAATGGTTTCCATGATACCCTATAAATTGTGCTTCATCATCCTGATCTGTAAAATAATTTTGAGAGATTTATTTATTTTGGAATGTTCTTTCAGATGTTCAATGGCCGAAGCTTCTCCTCCATCTCCATCCCCTTCTCCTTCATTGAGTTGTGTGGTGGCATTGGGAATCGAAAAATTATTTATCTCGCTAGAATCACTATTTGGAGCAGTAGTGGATGGTCAGGGAGGTAAACAATAGGGCACTCCTCCACAGGGATATTAAGATCTGCATAGCCTCAAGTTGAAGGCATTGAAAATAAACATCAAATTTGTATTATCCTCATCATGTGTCATGCACTAGGCCAGGACTAACAACCATACATCTAAGTGAAGGGCATGGATGAACAATGGTTAATGGAATATTGAATAAACATCTGTGAATTCCTTGACGAGAGAAAATCCAAAATAGGAAGTGGGTTGAAACTCTCTGAAGATTGGATAGGTATCCAAGACAAGAGTGGTCGAAGAGGACCAATATTCTTTAAGGATTATGAATCCAATATAAGGATAGTCCTCAAAGCACATATGTATTGAATGTCTAAGTGTGGTATGCCCCAATTGAGAAAGGAAATTGCCAATACACCCACCCATTCCCCAATTTATAAAGAAACTTGCTAATACACCCATTAGTAAAATAATTGGACCTTTTAGGGATTCATGATTGGAAAAGAATTTGATTCTTGAACCTTTCTTTGGAAAATAATCTAAACCTTTTTGAGATTCATGATTGAAACTCTTGCAAAGGACATCTAATTTTTCTATCATTCTTATCAATTTCGTGTCATGGCATTTTTCCAATAGCCATTGAATATTTATGGCAACCTCAATATACACTTCTCATATTTGGGGAGAAATGATTGCAAAAATATAATTTTCTGAAAGACGTATACCTACGAGGATTTAAATTAAGGGATTCAAATGTTTTAATTTACGCACTATTAGCAGTATCATAGCCACAACATGTAGCTTCATTTATCAGTAGTCCATAGGGACATGTCCCCTGCATCTCCTGCATGAAACATAGATGTCTCAAGGCATCACTGGGATGTGAGAGATAGAAAGGTTTCCATCCATGATATGTCCCAATGTCACTAGGGGACGCCCCGTGACGTTTCCAGGTGCTTCAATGATGCCATTCTATACTCAATAGAAATGGGGAGTGCCATTTCATGTTTTAACATTTTAAGGGTTTTGTAAAACACCCTTTTTTCCCCATCTTCCTTTCTTCTATGTCCTAGAAAAGACCATTTTCCATGAAATTTCAAGAATTTCCATAATACAGTAGGATGGTATATATTGAATTAAGTAGCATGAATATGTTTTAAATTTCAAAAAAATTGTCTATGAAAGAGTCAAAAGCTTCTCCTATTTTATTGAGCTAGTGAGAATCCATTGTATAAGCCTTGTGTGTACATTAAATGGAAGTCACTGAGTTGGAGCTAGCGATACATCAATCGGTAATTTTTAAGTATTTGATAAAAGAAAAAAATATGTAAGATCAGAAATATGATTAAAATATTGGCCAAATAAGCATGTTGGAAATGTCTGCATGGCTATAGGATATTGTTTAACAGATGTACCTATCCTTGAGTCTTGCATTTTGTTTTCCTCAGCATATTCTAGAGCTCTAGTTTTGGAATGTGATTGATTTTCACAATATGATACTTGGGTGATTTGCTGAAATTCCATTGTAGGAAAATGTTGCACATTTGGAACAAAAGGTGTTGGAACTGAGAAAAAATCAATTGTAAATAACTTATGCTTATATTAAATGGTATTTTTCATCGCTGGAAATGAGTGAATCGACAACTATTTAGTGGTTAATACACCATATTGAAGAGTTGAAGTAAGATCAAACTGTTGACCAGATGAGTGACATGCAAATGTCTACATGGAAACATGACTTTGTTGAATAGATGTTCTTATCATTAAGTTCTGCATTTTTCTTCCTTGGCATAGTATTGAGTGCCAGTTGTGGAATGCAATTGCTGCTTATAAACCTCTACATTATTGAACTATTAAAATTCCATCGTAGGCCCCACTTGCATATTCGGAGCTCTAGAAACTGTAAATGGAAATCCATGAAAATGAAGCTGCTGAGTGCTTGATATGCCACTAGTAGAGTGAATAGTTGAAACAATATTAAAATCTTGGCTAGATGTGCATTTTGGAAATGTTTTCATCTCTATAGCACTCTTTTGAATTGGTTTGTGGATAATTACACTATGCATTCTTCCAACTTTGGCATACTCTTACGACCAAAATGTTGAATGGAACTCATGTCTATTTCCACCTACTTCAATGAACTGTTGAAATCCTAGTGCAGACAATTCCTGTGCATATGAAGTTTTGTTTCTTAACTGCATCAAACTACTAGCGGCCAAAAATTCAGGACTATATGAGTGATTCTTAGATGTATTTAATATAGAATAATGTACAAAACCTAAATGATCTATAGACATACCCATCGGGAAACTACCAATTGGGGATGATACAACCTATATGTTGTAGGCCGAATTGGGCATTTCCTTACATGCTTCTACCACAAATTATTCTTCGGGATCTGAAATAGGTACAAAATTTACATCTTGACGGGAATGAAACATAATAGCATGTTCTGTCACTTCCTTATCAATAGATTCAATCTCAATAGATAACATATTTCCCTTCATGCATGCCTCTTCTGGCTGAACATGTTTCTTCATGGCAAGTTCAGGTTCAACTCCCTTCATATTTTGATTATTTTAAAGCATATCAAATTGTTCAAACCCCATTGAAAAACCAATCACTAAGAAAAATGCAGGAAAAATTGATAAAACCTCAAGTTGGTGATTTGGAGATGCTGAAACACAATGTTGAGACGACATTGACATCTCACCATGTTCAAACCCCATTGAAAAACTAGGCACTAAATAGGACACATAAATAGTTACCAAAGAGGGTTCAAATATAATAGAGTTGTTCTTTAAACAAAGTAAGTGACCCTTTTATAAATAAATTGAAACAAAAACACCGACGGTACTGGAAACTAAGGCCTCATTGATTTGACGAGTAGATGATGCAAAAGGAAAAGCCTCTTCATTTAAATTATTTGTGCAAATCTCCATATAAGGTGCACAGGCTACCTCTATAACAACTGATGGAAAAACTGATAATATGAATCCATATGACATCTGGAATGATCATCCAATGGTTGCATAGCACAATAATCTCTTGCTTCTTCTTGGTTCAAATAACCAACTTCTATAACAAGGGCGTGGGATGGCTCTTCTTTGATCTCCATCTCATTTGAGAATGTGGCATATTCAACAATGTTAAAAGAAAAAACATCTTCTTCCAGGTAGATTATTTTGCAGGCGGGAATTGGGACCGTGATTTTAATTAATCTAAAAAAAAAATTAGAAATTAAATAATAATAATAATAATATTTAAAACAAAAAACTTATATAGATTATTAAATTAAAAAATCAATAAGATATTTAATTTTATATAAATAATTTAATATGTAAAAGTTACAAATATAATTAGTATTTCTATGAAGTGATATTTATGTTTGTCAAGAGTATAATTGTTTTTGAAGTTCTAGTTGTTTATTTGGTCATCCTTTCTCATGTATTGAGAAAAATTAAAGGAATGAAAATTAAAATTATTTGGTTTTTTCTTGTTTTAATATAGACATAAAAATGTATGATAACATGTCACCTCCTAAAGTTTGGCTATTATATATTTTTTTTTTTGGACTAAGCTTCCACCTATCACAATGAGGCCAGTTTCTTAGATTTAGCATTATGCGAGGTTATGACCAATGGAAGAATTTCTATTGGGGCTTTTATCTTTCCTAATATTTTCACAACATTAACAATTTTTCAACACTAGGAATAACTCTTAAGGCCTTTACCAATGGACATGAAAAGCGCCTTAGACTAGGAATATGGGCACCATTATTATTCTTTGCATGATAATAATTAGTATGAGGGAAGGTAATTTTTTTTTTCAATTTCTAAAATGAAGGTTCTCATATTCAACGGCCATCAATTTGGCTTTGAACAACCACATAGATACTCTCTAAATAATCTTAGGTATATATGGGATATCAATTACTTTAGGAATTTTTTCACACCATATATAGGATTTAAGGAATGTACCATGGATAGGGGAGGTAAACAAGGGCAATAGGACTTACAAAAATCTTGTTAGTGTCAAGGGAAATGAGCTAGACTTCAAAACCACATAGATATCTTTTAAACAATATTTGGTTTTAAGTTCAGATATGGGAACTATAGGATTATTTCTCTCACATATCAAAGTTAGTGTCTATCTTATGGTTAGGAGAGGAAAACAGTTGCCTTAGTCCCTAAACTAATCTTTCTCATGCTCAATTTCCATGAAGAAGACCTCTAGCTGTGAATCTCGACATTTATTATGTTTTTCATAGTAAGAATGGGTCCCATGGCCTTTAGTATGGCCAAAGAAGGACATTAAAGAAAAGGGGCTTAAGTCTTAAAAAATCAGTGGCCATTAAAAAAGCTTCAAACCACCACATAAGTTATATTCTCTAAGGGATATTCATTGGCCTCTAGAAGGGATGTGTCTACCATTCAAAGGTTTTTCACTCTATGATTGGGTCTTGGAACCTCATCATTAGAGCTTAATGAAATTAGGAGGCTTTCAAATAACATATGATGCTTACAAGTGTAGGATTGATCAAAATAGGAACGTCATAAGGGGCTTAGGCCTTATTTGAACATTTGATGATTAAGATTTTGAAGTAGTTCTCATAGAACAACACGTAACCTCTATAGGGGATCTTAGGAATCTATGGGGGATATTTAGTGTCATTTTTATGTTTTACATAGTAAGAATGGGTCTTGTGCTTGTACCGCTGAAAAGGGATGAAAACAATGGCCTCAATCCCAAAAGGAAAATTTTTTGGCTCACATTGCATGAAAAAACCAAAAATATCAATATAAATCATCTTTGAGGGGTTTTAAGCCTCCATCTAGGATAAGGGTTCCATTACGAGGTTTTCCACATCATATATGGGAATTATGTGTTATATCTTGGACAAGGAATGAAAAAATCCCTTGTGCCTAAAACAAGTATTTCTCATATTTAACATCCATGAAAAGAATATTAGAATGGATATATGGGAAAAACTAGTATATTTTACATGATAAAGATGGGTTTTATGGCCTTTATTGTGGATATGTAAGAAAAAAATATCCTTACTTCCTAAACAAAACTTCTTTAGTTCAATGGACATGACTAAGGCCTCACACGACAACACATATCCTATCTAAGATATGATATCTAGCCTTTAAGTGTGATATGGGAGCTATTGAAGGTTTTTTGTGACATATTTAAGTCTTAGGGCCTTTAAGTTTTAAATTAATATCATTAGGAGTCTTTTTGCACCATGTATCACACTTGGGACCTTAATCATGGTCAAGTAAGTATCATAAGGTGCTTGGGTCATATTTGAATCTTCCCATGATCAATATTATTGAAACATTATTCTAAGTACTACATAGAACATCTATAGGGGATATTTGGCCAATATGGGGGATATTTTTCACGATGGGTAAGGTTTACATGGTAAATTGTGTACTAAGCGTTTGTGTGGTACATGGGTGAAAAAATATATTATTCTTATTTATTCTGTATTATTAAATATGTATTATTACATAAAAATATTTGATAAGGTGAGGGAGTTCCATGACCTCAAACTAGGGAAGTTAACAATGGATGAATACGTGGCTAATTTTACTTCACTCGTGAGATATGTTCCATATATAAGAGAAGATATGGCAAAAGTACAAAGATTTCTAAGAATATTTCTTGCTTTCATGAAGGAGCTTCTTGAGTTTGACAATCTAAAAATCATAGATGAAGTTGTGTGTAAAGCATGCATCTTCTATCAGAAATTGAAGCATAAAGGAGATAACTCTAAAATGTGGTCTGATAAAAAGGGAAATAAGTATGTACGTAATGGTAAAGGAAGAAAATTTAGCACCCAAAATAATTCACCCAGAATTCAACGGAATAAAAATATGGGAAAATTTCCATAGAAACCTAGAGTATTGTGTGAATAAAAATCCGTGAGACTTTCAATAAATATGAGGAAGATATTTCCTCCAAACCCCCATTACAATGTTGGGGATATGGGGAACCTTACTACATTAAGAATTGTCCTTATCGTAAAATACCTGAGAAGAATTCATAAATTCAAGAAGCATCTATGGTGGGAGAAGTATATTAGAGCTTGCCTAAGATCAATGAATCCATGATGGATCGCAATGTGGAATATCAATTGATATGAATGGGAAATTTAGTGTTTTCTGTGCTAAATTCCAATTGAAAATAGAAACAAAGTGCTTGAGGATTATGAGGCAAATTGCAAGTTAAGCATGAGTTTTTACGTGTTTTTATGTGAATTCCTTGAGAAAATTAACATAAACAAAACATTTAACAAAAAAATATAATAAACATGGACATCATCATATATAGTAACACAAAAACACATGATGAAGGAGTTCAACCCACCTAGGCTACATCTCCTTGGTCCAACATCCTATGGCTTGGTCCTCTTCTATTATGATCAAAAGTGTGATTGCGTACACTTACAATTCTCAAACAGATTTGAAGCTTGTTCCAATGGCTCCAGAATGCCAAAAAATTCCTGTGTAGACTCTTTCTACTTTGAATTTGGTTAGAAACTGAGTTAGTTATGCCTTCCTCAAGTTTTGCACTAGTCGTTCCACAAATTCCACCAAATTCAACACTGAACCTACATTTTCGCCACAAAATTCGCTCAATGAGTGCCAAATTTCCCAAAAACCATGTGAAATTGTCAGCGCGCTAATATTCCCAATAAGGCCTTAATTCTGAATGTTAAACCATATTGTATATGGTTTAATAAAAAAAAAATTATAATAAAAAACTTGCACGGTTTTCTAACCATCGGCCTTAACATTGAAGGTTGAGACATGGGCATCGGTTTTGGCAGACCGTTAACTGTTATGGTTATGGTTAGTTTAATGGGGGGGGGGGGGGGAATCGAGACAAGCCTCCCACCCATGGTCCCACCCCTGCCATGGTGACTAGGGCTAGGGCTAGACCGGGACCCCAACCCAGAAATGCCAAAACATTAAAACATAAATATATGCCAAACCCTTAGTCTATTAAGACTCATCATGATGGAACAATGGTAAAGGCTTGTCCTTATTTCTTGGAGGTCATGGGTTCGACACCCTCCTACTCCTCTCAGGCCTTGACCGAATATTCTTTGTGAGAGAGAAATGTGTTGCACTTTGTCCCGTAATTTTGAGATATCATGCTACAATTCTTCATTTTCATGCGTCATAGAAGAGCTTTATGGGGGCTTAATGGATGTGGAATTATTTTTGGGAAGAATTTTATAACCCAATACTAATATCTATGCTCCAATATGCCTTTAGAATCAGTTCAAATTGATTTTTCAAACAAAATTTATGCAATTAAAAGAAACACAATATACACCTTTTTCTTTCTTTTAGGAGCTCGATATTGAAAATGTTGTATCTCTATGATTTCAGATCTCCAAGATCTGAAATTTGGTCCTATAGTAGCCTTATGAGTCTTCTTTTGAATTCCACATGTTAGACCTAATTTTAATTCTTTAAGATAAAGTTATGCCTGATCTCCCACAAATATCCCACAATGACCTAATTATGGACTCGTTCAGTAGAGTGAACTTGTACAGTGTGCCAAATGCCACTGTTTTGACCTCTAGTTCTGAAATTGATACACAAGAAACTATTGTCCTTTCATTTTAGATTATTTTTCATAATTCAAATCTGATGCATCAAAATTAAAGTCATGACATTTTTCCCTCGATCTTCTGTTTGAGATGAAATTATGGAGCCTTCAAAAACCATAAATTGCTCAGATCAAATCTCCAAAGATATAGCGAACAAAGATCTGAATTTCATATACAAGGTTCACCAATATTTCAAATACATGTGGTTTCAATTTCATCTTTTGAATATTCGTAGAAAAAAAATTTATAGCAAAAATTCCAAGATATCTTGTTTGAAGATGCGAAACCCTAGAATTGAAAGCTTTAATACCAAATGTTATGCACCTAACTCACAAAATATAAGAAAATATAGATCACTGACTTCGAAATCATCCTCTTTGAGGGGGAAACCTCCTTTCCAATACATCAATTAACAATTATTGGATGATACAAATGACAAAACCTACATTATATATAGGATTCTAAGGGGTCTTAATATAAGCAGAGCCTACCAAGTCAACTTACCACATGAGCATTCCCATTCAACAATATGGATTTTTGACCGAACTGTCACTATACTTTTTTTTCAAAAATTTGCATGTTTGAAAAACTGGACATATTGGATTTTTTGGAGGATATGGTGTTGGTTTTTTGCAAAATGAGTTGTGCTAGATTCAAAAGGATAATATCTACATGATCGTTCAAGTTCCACACAATTCCGACATTTTTAATTTTTGAGCATAATTTTAAGCACATGATCACTCCTCCCCACTAAAAGATTTTAGACTCAAAAATATCTTTCATTAGTGAGCATGTGTATGAGGGTACAACCTACTCACCCTTCTAGTCTCAATCTACTGGAATTTTCCTAAATTCAAGAATTTGAGCTTTTCGTAAAAAATAATCTTTTACTTTGATTTTGGATACCCTATGTTGTTGTTGTAGATACCATCTTGTTGAAATTTCCCGCACTTTGGAGAACAAAAAAATATCCTTTAAGAAACAAACATGTTCCCTCCTCGGTTGTCAATCTAAGGAAACTTAGATGTCTTGAAAATTTTCTCACCTCGAGCACTATCGACATGATGATTTTTAGCTTCTCTTGCCTTGTAATTGTGTCGAATTTTGACTAAGAAATTTCACTATTTCGATGTACAATTTTGAAACCCAAAATAAGTACTCATGGAACCTATGCCTTATTTTTCATCTTTCTTTGCTGCTTGTTCTTTGATTTTTTCACCATTCAACGCTGGCATCTTGTTCCCATCACTGTTTAAAAATGATGTGGACTATTTCAAATCTTTCACATCTTGTTCACCTATTTTCAAAGGCTACATGTTAGAGCCCTAAAACATCTTATTACAACAATTATAAACTTCAATTAAATCATCTTGTTCATTTGATTCATCTTCTTGAAAGGTCTCATTTAAAAAATCACTATGCTTGAACATTAAGAAAGCCAAATTTTGACTTGCATTCACTATTCTAATCATTTTTCCTAGATACACAAAAGACAAACTCATTTTCCTCTTATGTTCTCTAAGTATGTACTCAATTCCTTTCTTGAAAAACTGGTACTTATTCTCATGGCGATCAAATATTTCCCTCCTATCATAAAAAAAGGAGTTCCCAAAGAAATACCTGAAATCTCAAGCAGAAATACATCAAGTTCAACTTCGTCCAGAAAGTTTGAATTGATTGAAAACCATAGGATGCACTTCCATGTTACCTACAAGTTTTCATTCTTGCATATCCAGCTTAAAGGATAAGGTATTGCATGTGCAACATTTTCTATATTTAACCTCTTAACTAAGTCTTCAGAAATAAAATTGGCTTAAGAACCACTATCAAATATTGCGTCTCTTTTGGTGTTCTTTAAAACAACTCTAATATGAAAGAGTACAATTTTTGTATCATCATCTTGAGTTACATTATAACGACTTGAAGAACTAGTGTTTTCTATGTTGTTACCTTTCAAACCCATTGTTGTAATCTTCGTCTCATCTCTTGAATCAAAACCTAAGTCATGTTCAATGATTGCAGTTATTTTCTCCTTCTCTTTGGTTTTAAGTTTGTTGGGCTTCAACTTTGGATGGAGTCACAAACAATGGTCTTCATCATGGAAATTTATCAAACAATTTTTACATGTTAGTTTCTCTTTATCTAATTTAATACAACCATTTTTCTTTCCTTTTACCGTAGACGTACCCTTTATGTTTCCTTCATACTCAAGGGAGCTATCATTTTTCTCTATTGCTTGTAGATGTGTGACTTGATCACAAACCTAATATAAGTTTGTGGGAATTAACATCAGAATAGTGTGTCTAAGTTAGCTATGCAAAACCCCAATATACTTTAACAAAGTGTCTTGAGAAGATAAACTGACACCCAAAACGAATGCTCTTCTCCTAAAATCTTGTGTATAATTTGGAACACTTTGTACCTTTAGTTGTATAAATTTTTTACAATCCATTATGGATTTATGTATGTATTATAGAGGGTATAAGTTTATTTTAATTACAACAATAAAATAAAACCAAGAGATTTAAATCTTACCATGGTTTTTCATCTCTTCTTGTGTCTTGGCTTTCCACCATACTAGTTTTGCACCCTCTAGTCTCAAGGAAGCTAGTTGGATATTTTTTTCATGAAATTGAAGGTTTTTAATTATATAGTAGACCTCCAACTGATGAAACCAATATTCAAGATTCTTTGCATTCACCTCACTATTATGCATAGGCAGGTTAAATTTAATATCAAGCTTTAACAGAAGAGTGTTACTAATTTCTTTTGAGGTATGTTCATGAGTATGAATAAGGGTTGTAGTAGTGGAAGAGGATGGAGATGAAGGTGAAGATGGTGGTGACATTGGTACTGGAATATATGGTGTCTTATCACCATTTCATGCACCTCCTCCTCCTGGAGAACCCTCTCCTCTCGGAGCCCTAGAGATTTCACCATACAACCTTGTATTCCTCTCTTCATAGAGGACTTTCACCATATCTGTCATGTCAAATAAATCCTTCCTAAAATCCTTCTCATCCTATGTCATGTTATCATTTATTCCTTCATGAGACATGCTTACTGAATCCTAAGGTACAATAGGAGGTGAATCTTGTGGTGGAAATTGTGGCAACTCTGCCATCCTCCTCCTTGCTCCAAATATAGAACCTGCACCCACAAGATTTCCTTCTCCTCTCTTGAGCATCAACCTTTTAAGAATTTAATCACTTGAAAAAAAATTAATTCTCCTTGCAATGGTAAATATAGTGCTCTGATACCAACATGATCTGAATGGGAAAATTAGTGTTTGTTGTGAAAAATTCCAATTCATAATATAAGAAAAGTTCTTAAGGATTATGAGGTAAATTACAAGCTAATCATGAGATTTTATGTGTTTTTATGTGAATTTCTTGAGAAAATTAACATAAAATAAAAAACATTGAACAACAACATCTAACCGACATGAACATCACCATAAAAATTAAAACAACAACACATGATCAAGGAGTTCATCCCGCCTAGGCTTTGTCTCCTAGGTCTACCTTCCAATGGCTTGGACCTCTTCTATTATACTCAAAATTGTGATTAGATACATTTGCAATGCTCAAAGAGCTCTGAAACATGTTCCAATGGCTCCATAATGAACAACAATGCCCATGTAGTCTCTTTTTGCTTCGCAATTGTTCGAAACTAACTTAGTTATGGCTTCCCCAAGTTTTTCATTAACTGCTGCATAAATTCGTACAAATCGAGCGCTGAACCTACATCTTTTCCCTCAAATTTGGTAACTATCCTCCAAATTACTCAAAATATGGGAGAAATTGTTGACATGCTAATTTTCCATTAAGGCCTTAAATGTGAACTTTAAACCATATTGTATATTGTTTAATAAACAAAAAATGTAATAAAAAAATAGTGTGGTTTGCTAACCATCGACCTTAACATTTAAGGTGGACACATGGGCATTGGTTTTGGTAGACCGTTACCTATTATGGTTATGGTTAGTGTAATGGGGAGGGGGGCATGTGGCTAGCCACCTGCCCATGGTCCCGCCTCTGGCGTGGTGACCAGGACTAGGGCTAGATCCCAATCCCCACCCCCAAACACCAAAAAATTAAAACATAGATATATATCAAATCCCTAACTATTAAGACTCACTGTGATGGTGAAATGGTAAAGGCTTCTCCTCGTTAATTTTAGGTAACAGTTTTGACTCCTACCCACTTTGGTCGGACCTTGACCCAATTTTGGTTTCCCTCAGGCTACCACGTGGCAGCCCCTATCTCGGCCACGTGGAAACCTATGATTAGCCTCCATAAATCCAATCAAATAGCGCCATTTGAAACCAAATAGGCAGTAACACTTGGCACAAATTCAATCACTAGAGGGAAGACATTGAAGAAGTCAACCTGTCATAATATTTTATAAGAATATGAATATTACTTGAAAGATTCGTATTGTCTCTGAGGAAACCAAAATAAACACATATTTTTTTTCAAGAAAATAAATGTAGTAGCTATTATCTATGTGCATATAAGCACAAATAAATTTTCAAGAAAACTAGCATAAAAGCTATTGCCTATGAGAACATGAATATTACTTAACTTCAACGCATAGTAAAATCGTGGAGATCTTTTTCCTATATTTTAATATAGGTATGAAATTCCTTAACAAAAATAGGCTTGACTAACCTTCTGGACATCTCTATCTTCACTTTGATGTACACCACATTCCCTCGAGAATATACTCCCATGTTGGAAAATGGATTTCTCTCAGCCAAGGCATTAGGCACTTTGGTCTCCTAGATGGCTTTCATGCCGTTATAATCCCATGCATGTTAAAGTTTGAACGACTACCCCATCAGTGAATAAATTCCCTCTAAACCAGACAACTTGTAGAGTTAAATTGGACATTGCATAGAGTTAAATTGAATATCATCTATGCAAGTGAAAACGGAATTTAAAGACTATAATGTCGACAGAAAAGTGTTTCTCATTTTTTAATAATCATACTCTACTGTTTTTAAAATGTTTTACCACCACCGTATTATGAATTACAGAATTGTCAAGGTAAGAAAACTAATTAAATTATTTACAAACTAATTCATAACCAGTTCTTCATAGCAACCATTTTCGAGCACATTAAGCATGGTAAATAAATAATGATATTCCCAAGAAAATCATGAATGGGCCAATGTATATGTGGTTTATAGGGATATTACATACTCCTCCCATTTCTCGGTGTTCATATCTTCTTCCATTCATCATTATTATGTTTTTGCCCAATCTTTATCTCCGAATATAACTATCTTTTCAATAAGATTTCTTTTATCTTCGCAATCTGATTTTTAATTCGTGTATTAATCATGGAATCTATGTGAGTAATGATATATCCACAACAAAAATGAGAAAAAATGGGGTCCTTCCCCTTCAAAATGAAGGATATTATTTTCATGAATGTTAATAAGTAAAAGTAGTGATGTTTTTTATTATTACTAAAATACATTTACATCTAGAAAAATATTTGATTTTCATTTTCAATCATTTAGCCATTATTCAATTTCATAAAAAAAAAGTCCCTATAACAACAAAATGAGAAAAAAGGGGGTCCTTCCCCTTCAAAAGAAAGGATATTATTTTCATGAATGTTATTAAGTAAAAGAAATGATGTTTTTTATTAATACTAAAAAAACATTTACAACTAGAAAAATATTCGATTTTCATTTTCAATCATTTAGCTATTATTCAATTTCATAAAAACAAAAAAAGTCCCTATACCAACTTATTGCTACTTATCGATACTCTTGGAAATCATGGTCATTTACGCAATAATTTTAATTACAGGTGGGTTATCAACTATAACAAGCAATCTAAGAGTCGTTTACGGTAGGATTACTTTCTGATTTAAATTTAAATTTTAAATTTAAATTAGGAATTATATTTTTTTCCTCTATAGATAATTATATTTCATGTCTTACAAACGAGATATATTTTGCATAGAAAATCTTTTGGTGACAATCACATTCAAGCAGATTTTATGACACGTTTCAAACCAGCCAGTGTGGTTCATCATCTAGTTCATCATCAGGACAAGATGAGAAATCTGATCTAGGACTAAGTTTAAATAGATAAGAAAGATTGAGCTAGTCCTTGTAGAATAACGACTAATTTGACTAGAATAAGAAATTTAATTTAAAAATTATTAAATAACAGTTGTATTATTATTCATATATTTATTTACTTATTTATTTAAATGAATATTTTATTTGTTTTTATTTGTTTAATAATTATATGATTTAAATATAATATAATATTTTTATATTCATGCTTAATAATGATATAGCATTATTAATTATAATATTTATGATTTTAATTTATTCTTATTTACAATATTAAATAGGTAATTTGATAAGTTAAACCATAATAAATAATAATAATAATAGTAATAAAGAACAAAAGAGAGAAAGAAACTAAGCACCAGAAGAGAGGAAAAGACAAAAGGATATATTTTGTTTCATCTTTTCTAATATGTTTCCATGGCATATTTTCTTTTAGTAAATTGTTGTATTATATTTAAATTTATAGCATTAATTCTAATTTATAAATAAAATATATGAATTAGAATTAATTAGATTTTTTTTTTAGTAAATTGTTGGATTAAATTTAAGTTTATAGCATTAATTGTAATTTATAAATAGAATATATAAATTAGAATCAATTACATTTTTTTTTAGTAAATTGTTGTATTATATTTAAATTTATATTATTAATTATAATTTATAAATAGAATATATAAATTAGAATCAATTATTATAAGCGGATATACGGTCTTGTTAGTTTAATAGCTATACTTAATCTTGATTGTTTATCTCCATTATCATTAATTTGATTTTTGATGTATCATATTTAATTGATTATTAATTTATAGCTTTAATTACATTAAAAATATTTAACATACATGAGTATTTGATTAGTTTTAGATTAACCATGTTAAATTAGGATTAATGTTTTCTTAGTATTATTCTTTAGAAGAATCTAAAGGCTAATGGAGTCTTGAAACTTACCACACCAAATAACTAGGGATATTTTAAAAGCTTAAGTCTAGGTTATTTCTCCTTTGTTGACAATGGTGTATGAAACTCAAATTAATAGGACCAACTCGAAGGTGGTTGACTACTTAGAAAATTGAAGCAACACGGTCTATGGTATGGAGGTCCATAATTAGTCAGCTTCACAATATAAGTACTTGAACTTGTTATGGGTTTCTCGGCATATTTTTGTGGTACTATTACATGGTTTCCTTTATGTATTATGGCTTCCTATGCAGACATCCTCTATTATGCTTGAAATGGTTGCTGACATTGATTTAGCAGTTTTCTATGTTGTTGTTGTTATAGTTATTTTATTTTGCCATGGACTCTATCATGGTTAAATTGACAATATATTTCAAATATATTTGAAAATTTGAAGAATTTCTATGAGTGGTGTTTCCCAATGTGAGAGTGGGTTGGGGACATTACATGTTGAATGGTACATTAACAAGAATAACAAAACCAAAGGGGAAAGCAATTGGAACCACTTCATTAAGGGGGGTTGATTTAAAATGCCACTAACCGAAGAATTCAAAAATCCATATTGACAATCAAACCACAAGTACATCTAACAAGATATTTGCAAGACGGAAATAAATTTCTTCTCTATTTTATTAGGCTCTTACAATTGGTTGTAGTTTCCACTACAAACTCATTTCACGCATTATTTTTTTCCTTTGAATTATTGTCATAGTCCTACGGTTCTATCAAATGGTGGAATTCGTTACACAATAGTTTTTCTTCAATAACTTCACAGTCGCAATCTTGAATTTCCTATCGAGCCTCATGAATATTACAAAATACAAAACACGTATGCCTACAAAGGTAGTGCCCCATGCATATGAAATAGAAATACAAATTCTATATCGAGTTACCATGTAGACAGTCATGTAATGAGCTAATCACATAATATGTAAATTTATAAGATATTAAAATGACCTTAATTTCTCTAGATATTAGATAATATTTTACAAATTATTTTTGTTATATCTCCTTCCAAATACATCATTCCAATTAAAAAAAGCTTTATTTTGAAAAATTATTGTAAGCATCCATTATTTTTTAACTGTTTTAAAAACCCTATTAATTTCGAACAAGATTATGAAAAGAAACTTGTCCTTGATTATTCTAATTCTACATACTTAATTTTAAGCCCTCAATATGAATATATTCTTAATATATTAAAAATATTACTTGGGTTCACTTACTTGACTTCAATATACTAAGCAATATGTTGCTTTTATTTTTTAGAAATTAAACATGGTAACATGAAATCACATGTTATAATATTTCAAATTAACATACCCCTAGTGGTTAGCCTTTACTATAGCATGACATGGTGCTAATTCTTCTAGACCAAAGTGACTTAGTTCACTAGCACTAAAACAACACAATAGTGACAATGAATATGGGTGAAATGGATGAAGCTGAGTTACTCTCTAACTGAAATAATGATAAACTTACAATTAATTCCTAATTTTTGAGTTAAATTCCATGGCAATATTGTTATATGACAATGAACCGTAGATGCACCTTAATGCCCCATCCCTTACATTTTACATGATGGAACTTACCTTTCCCTTCATAATGATTGACATTTTATGTGGATGTTAATTCAAACTTACTTTTAATGCGACCTATTATTTTTCCTCCCTATTATGATCACATTGATTTGAAATTATCTTAATTCTCAAATCTAAATCTAAATCTAAATCTAAATCTGCATCAACTAAACAAATTATTAAAATATTTAAAATTTTACATTCATTAAATATATTAAAATATATGTATTACTACAATTACACATAAATTTGGCATATATCTAACTCCATACATAAATAATAATTACTACAATTATACATAAATATTTTTATAATTGAATAAGAATCTAGATTTAAAAAATATAAATTATAATATAAAAAATAAATAATCAAGAAGAAAAACATTTATGGCGTTCCTTTATGGCCTCGATTGACATAATGAGACCTCTAGAATTGATTGAAAACCTTCATGAAATTTAGGCCTACTATTTTTTATTTAACATTTATGTAAGCATCAAATAACTCAATACTGATCAAAATTTATAAAAGTAAAAAAATATCAACTTATACTCAATTCTTAAATCTCAGTTTAAATGTCAGTGCAATAAAATTATAAAGTAACTAAGACCATAAACACATTAATTTCCATCTCTTTAGTCCTGCATAACTGAACTTACGCTTCATAAGAACATAAGCACATTAATTTCCATCTCTTTAACCTTGCATAACTGAACTTACCCTTCATAATGATGGGCATTTCATATTACTCTTCGTTCCAACTCAGGTTTAATTTGAACTATGTATTTGTCTCCTTATTATGTAATCACATAGAAAAGAAGGGTGTAACATTTCAAAACAAAAATCTCTGTTATCATTATCCGGAAACCTATAATTATATATTAATTTATATTTATTAATCAAATGATTAGAATATTCAAATTATTTTTTTATTAATTGAGTTGAGAGATGTATTTTATAGTTGAGTATAATGGAAATGTGTAAGTTTGTCTATACTCATTGTGAAGTAAGATGGCACTTGCACTTCTTAAAATAAAAATAAAAAATCAATATTAGCTATAATAAAAAAATAAAATAAATATGTCATCAATGTTTAGTAAATTTCCATATGTAATAAAATAATTTCATTTCAATTTAAAAAAAAAAAAAATTAAAGTAATTAGAAGTAAAAAATGTTTAAACTTTATATTTTTAAAATATTCCAATAAGACATTTAAATAAATTATTTGAAAAAAATTATATTAGTAATAAAAAAGACAAATTGATGTGCACATATTTAATTTAACATTCAAAAATATAATATAAAAAATAATTATATATAATATATATATAATTTTTTTTAATTTTTTATACTTTAAAAAATTTACATCAAAAAAATATGTTCTTTCTAGGGTCATATTAAATCCATATTTAAAATAAATCTATACTAATTATTAACTGCATAAATATTTTTATAATTAAATGAAAACCTATCCTTTAAAAAACAAAAACAAAAAAACAAACGCTTAACATTTTTGTCTAGCTTAACATTATAACACCTCGAAAAAATACTTGTCAAACCTATGCATACTCTTTCAGTTTCCCACATTTATGTAAAAACAAACCCATTTTTAAAATTTATACAATAAATGGCTTTTTAACTCACTTAAATGGTTGATTCTGGAAATATCCCAAAATCTGACCGGTGAGAAAAGCACTCATGCATTTCAAACTTTGCCCACTAAAGAATGTTTGTTTGCTATCAATCCTAACTTTGGATGATGGTAATTTTCCTGATATTAAAACCCGTAAAAAGTTTTCTCGTTCGACTACACTAAGCTCGTTCGAGTATAAATTTCCATTACACAAATTTTGTAAAAACATATTTCGATTATTTTTTTTTTCTTTTTCTTTTTATATTAAACTTAATATTATAATATTTTATTAAAAATAATAATAAAATAATACCATTGTTATTCTGGCCAGTGACGGATTCGTGTATATATAATATCATGTGACGTCTGCCATGAAAAGCACTAAGATACACAGCCAAGAATACTTGCCAACTGAGAACTCTCCCGACGACGTCGCAGACAACATGGTTTTTCCCTTCAGAATTTAGTGGATGCTGGCAAGTCATTCTTGGCTGCATCGATTGCTGTCGTCCTGCATGCAAGATCCCACATCATTCCTCATCGGCATAAAGTGGCCATTGGGGTTCTTCCGCTAGTTGCTTCTGAAAGGGGTTGCAATTGAAAGGAAATCCATTGACATCCAGGCACAGGCAGTGCTAACAGTGGAAACTAAATGATCAATAAAGAGAGCAAATAAAGTTAATGCTATAAACAAGGAAAATGGAATATAGAACACAAACTTTCGCAAGGAATTGCACTATAAATAAAGTGAAACTCCAGCATTGAAAAGAATGGAAAAAATAGTGACATTGATGAGAGGCTATGTGCAGTCTTTCCGAATCCGCAAATTGCTCCGATTTGGGAATTTTTCATTACATGCAACAACCGCAGCTTTCTCCTATTTGGCAAATTTTCAGTACATGCGACAACCACCCCATGTTATTATCCGTATACAATAACCGACTGCGTACCTCGTCAGGTGCCGTGCGAAGACAAATGAGCGAGAAATTGCGACGTGTTTTATTGACTTCGATTCCTTATAGTGTTTTCTCTCATTTCAATAGTCTAGAGAGAAGCGAGGTAGGTTCCATCTGCCGAAATTTCAATAACCTAATGTTAATTTGAGATTATTTAATAGCAATTTGTTGCTTGTTCACTACTATTATATTATATTATAGTTAACTTGCGATTATTTATTAACAATTAGCTGCTTGTTCACTACAATTGGGATTATTTATTAACTATAAAGAGTGATATTACAGTTCACTATGGACAAATGTGTAATGTCTGCTAAAGCACCTAGTGCAACCAATGATGATATATTAAAATGTAAATAATGTGGCTTAAACAATAATCTATATAACAATATAATTAAAAAATTATTAAAAATAAATTTAAACAATATAAATTTAAAATTTGAAGAGGTTTAGGAAGAAGGTATGGTAAATAAATAAAATTTATTTTTATATTTACTCTATAAATTTTTAAAGAAAACTAAAAAATTAAGTTTTATGTCGATGAAGCCTCTGGGGCAAATATAAGAGACAAATTATTATTAATACCATGGGCCAAATACCATTGAAAAAATACCATATTTAACTAAGAGGTATGGTAAATAAATAAATATTAGAGAGGTATAAAGTGGTAAGGTAGATAAATAAAAATATATCAAATAGGATTAGAAATCAACACCTAATGGATGAAATGTTAGACTATTGTAATTTTTTAGACCATTAGATCCAATACCTCCTTCAAGATAAATAACTAACTTACTTACTAAATTTTACTAATGTCTTCCACCTTTTTATGAAATACAATACAATCTGTCTTATGTTGAAATTCCGCCTTTGGATTTGCAAGTATTTTTTATTGAGCTTATAAATATCAAAAAAGAAGATTGTAGCTTCACGTTTGTCTACATTCTTATCTATGTTCTTATCTGTTTGGTATTCAAGTCTGTCTGTTGAGGTCTGTACTTAGATTTTGAACATTTCAGTCTCTGATAACATGATAAGGTTTCTTCCGAGCACAAGAAAATTCAAGTATGTCTGCTGAGTTCTGTACTTAAGAGTTTGCCGAGATCTGTACTTGGAGTTTGAACATTTCAGTCTCTAATAACATCATAAGGTTTCTTTCCAATAAAAGAAAGAATGGCTCGAGTGGGAATGTTGGAATATTGAAAATTTCAGAATAACAATGGAGAGAGTAAACTCCCCTCTTCAACACAAAGAAATTAATAAAAATTTTCACTCATAGGAGACAGAGTTTCAACTCAGAAAAAACAAACTTTTATTCCATAAAAAATAACTGTTACAAATTCTTCCTCACACAGAGGGATTTACAAAATATGTTCGACTGCTACAGACGCAATGCTTCTCAAAATAAATCTCTGTCTCTCTGAGAAAATACGCTGCCGTGTATTTTTTAATTCACGCTCTGTCTCACAAATAATGCACTGCCGTGCAAAAACGACTCTGTTTTGTGTTAAAAACAAAACATTACATTTAGCCTCTCGGGCCTTTTCATTATATATGCCGCACATATATTTTAACATAAAAACAAAACATATAAAAGCATCGGGTCCATAAGTTTAAACAATCAAATGCGCCATATCACAAAAGTTCCGATCGCCGATTGGCAAACGGATGCGATGGGCATTGTTTTAAATCCGCCCTATAAACAAATCAAGTCCGTTCCATATAACAAAACACATGACCATGTCAAAATTGAGATTGCGATTTGAACCGCGGATGCGATGTAACTTATACATTATACCGCATAAATTGCGTCGGGTCTGGAACTTCAAACAAAATGCATGACCCGCCGATCTTCCGATTGTGATTGGAATCCGGATGCGATACAACAATTAAACTCCTCGAATAAAACATGGTTGGGTCTGCCTCTTGGTCAGTGCAATCGGGGCATAACAAAAGGTCCTCCCGATTGTGATGTTGCGATTTTATTAACACAATGCCACGTGGTCTGTGGGACCACCCGTGGGCCTCAGCTTAAAGTGGAGGGCGATTGTTATTAAAACATGCGATTTGTATGATCGCATCGGGCCTTAACAAAAGGCTGCGGTATCATATGGAAAATGTTCCGCTTGCGGAACTCTACCATATCAACAAGACACTTCAGTTTTGAATCATATCAACTGCGATATGCAATTGCGACTGTGTTCGCATCGCATCGCAAATCTTCATATCAACAAGACACTGCAAGAATATCTTGCGATTACCGCCTCTGCTATTTACTCCGCTGATTTTATTGGTAAGGTTTTTAAAGCCTGTTCCATTTTTAAAGCCTGTTGGCGAGACTTTGAGTCTTGGCATTCAACTCTGTTGTTAATAAAAATGGCTATAGCCTTATAAAATATCAAAAGGATCAAATCCCATCTGTTCTGTACTGCACTTGTGAAGCTTTCCAATCCTTTTGCAATTTTCATTAATACAGCGGCAACCGCCTTTGCTAAGGCTTCAATGTGCCTCAGATCTTTCACTTCTGCAATTAATGCTGATTCACTTCAGCAGTTGGAATTAATTTTGAACACTCCCCCTTAATTTCAACTGCTGGGTTTTTTTGCATACACAGGGATTTCCTAAAATATTCAAAGCTTTTCTGCGCAAGTGGCTTTGTGAGGATATCTGCAAATTGATCCTCTGTTCTGCAATTTTGCAAAACTATCTCACCATTGTTAACCAATTCACGTATGAAGTGAAACTTGGTGTCAATGTGCTTTGTCCTTTTATGAAAAACTGAATTTTTAGACAATGCAATCGCTGAGCTATTGTCACAAAAGATCACTTTCCATTTTACCTATTCTTGGCATAAACTTCTCAACATTTTTCTCATCCAAACTGCTTGACATGCTGCGACTGTAGCTGCCACAAATTCCGCTTCTGCTGTAGACAACGCTACAATGGGCTATTTCTTAGAAGACCATGAAATGGCTCCTGAACCCATGTGAAAAACATAACCGGAAGTGCTCTTCTGATCAACTACACTTCCAGCCCAATCACTGTCAGTGTATCCAACTAAATCTGAACATTCTAAGGCAGTATATAAAATACCAAACCTTTTTGTACCTTTAACATACCTTAGAATTCTCTTTGCTGCCTGTCAATGTGCATATTTTTGCTTTTCCATAAATCTGGAAATCAAACTAACAGCATGCATTATGTCCGGCCTAGTTGCAGTCAAATACATAAGCCTGCCAACTATGCTCTTGTATAAACTAGGATCAAAATCCTTGTTGTTGTCCTCTCTGCTGAGTTTTCATCACATCACTGTGGGAGTGATCGTTACTTTTCTTTCCTGCATGTTAAATATTTCAAGCACCTCATTAACATACTTTACCTGTGAGATAAAAATCCCATTTTCATCTTGTTCTACTTCTATTCCTAAGAAGTATCTCAACAAAACCATGTCAGTTATTTCAAATTCTTCTTTCATGACTGTTTTAAAATGTTCAATAAGGTAATCATCATTACCTGTAAAAATAACATCATCAACATACAAAACTACAATCAATATTTTACCATCCTTTTCTTTGATGTAGAGGGTGGGTTCTCCCTCACACTTTTCAAAACCATTTTCCAGTAGATATGAATCTATCCTACTGTACCACGCTCTTGGCACTTTCTTCAGCCCATAAAGATCTTTCTTCAACTTACACATTTTGTGCTCTTGGCCTTTCTTTTCATAGTCGAGAGGTTGTTCAATGTAAACCTCTTCCATTAACACTATGTTTAGGAATGTTGACTTCACGTCTATTTGGTAAACTTTCCACTTGTTTTGTGCTGCTATGGACAACACTGCTCTCATGGTTTCCACTCTTGCAACCGGTGCGAAAGTTTCCTCATAATCTATCCCATGCTTCTGCTTATATCCTTTGACAACAAGTCTTGCCTTGTGTCTCTCTATTTTTCCTTCAGCATTACTCTTGGTCCTGTAGACCCATTTAACTCCAATGACATCTTTACCGTTTTGGAGTTCTACCAAATCCCAAGTCTTGTTTCTTTCTATGACATTTATCTCCTCATCCATAGCTTCTATCCATTTCTCATTCTTGATTACTTCTTTGAAATGAATAGGATCATCAACATGACAATATAAAGAAAATAAAGAATTGATACCTTCATTTGCTATATCTTTTTCATAAATATCTCTCAAACTTCTGAATTTCTTACCTTTTTCATTAGATGTACAAATGCTTGAAGAAGCATTTGAATTTCCTCCTTGTGGTGTGCTTGGAGAAGCACTGTCATTTCTCCTCAATGGTGTGCTCGACTGTTCTTGTGTTGGTGTTGCTGTTTGGGGATGTATTTCAGCCAACTCATCATTATTTTCATCATGAGATAAACAGTGTTTTACATTCACTGTTTTCTCTATGCTTCCATCCCAAGCTTTCTCTTCAATAAACTGAACATCTCTGCTCACAATAAATTTCTTGGTGGATGGGTTATACAACCTGTATGCCTTGGATTCCTACTGTATCTAATGAAAATACATTTCTCCCCCTTGCTATCCAACTTCTTTCTTAGCTGATCTGGAATGTGTGCATAAGCCACACATCCAAAAACCTTCATGTGTGTGACACCTTGCTGTGCCACTCCATGCCTCTTCCAGCACTTTGTTCATAACTGCTTTTGTAGGGCATCTATTCAAAATATATGCTGCACAATGTACAAATTCAGCCCAATAACCATTAGACAAATGATTTTCATTTAACATACTCCTTGCCATGTCCATTATGGTTCTATTCTTCCTTTCGGCTACTCCATTTTGTTTCGGAGTATATCTAGTTGTAAACTGCTTATGAATACCATTTTCTCTACAAAAACATAGAAAATATTTAGAGATATACTCACCTCCTCTATCAGTCCTTAAGACTTTGATATGTAGCCCACTCTAGTTCTCAACAAGTGCTTTGAAATTGCGAAAATTTTCAAACATTTCACTAATTTTTTTTTTCAAAAAGTAAACCCAGGTTTTTCTTGTAAAATCATCTATGAATTTTAACACATAGTGGCTGCTTGCAAGCGATGGAGTTTGCATCGGTCCACAGAAATCTGACTAGACAATCTCTAAGGGTGATTTTGCCCTTATGCTTTTCCCGGAAGGAAAACTTTCTCTGTGTTGTTTCCCCAAGATGCAACCTTCACAAAGGCTGTCCGGCTTCTCTATCAATGGTAAACCACTTACCATTCATTTTCTGTTCAACAAATTAAGACCTCCAAAGTTGAGGTGTCCAAATCTCAAGTGCCATAACCAATTATCATCTTTTGGTTCTCTTTGGAAAGTCTGTTGTGCCACTGCTGCTATATTTTCTTCATTCTTCAAGTCTGCTCTCATTCCGAGAGGGAACATTCTGTTCTTTTTCATCTTCACTTCAACAATACACTATTTTCTGGGTGGTTTATCCATGATGGTACAAACATCATCCTCAAAGAAAACATTATACCCCTTATGGACAAGCTGTCCAATACTTAAGAGGTTACACTTCATTCCTAGAACATAATAAACACCTGCTATGGATTTCTTTGCACCTTTCCTTGTTAAAACATTTATATCTCCTTTTCCCATAACAGAAACTTTACTATCAGTTCCTAGTGTGACTTGTGACTTTACACTCTCATCTAACATAGAAAACATTGCTAAGTTTCCTGTCATATGGTTACTGCAACCGGAGTCTAGAGACCATAAGTCCTCACTTTTTTCTTCAGCCATATTACAAGCTAAAAACAAATTATTTTGGTTGATATTTTCTCTAGTGAAATTTGCACTAGTTTTGTTCCCCATATCATTCTGCTTCTTTCTACATTCATTAGCATAATTACCATATTTTTTACAATAGTGACATTGGACATTAGATTTATCATACCTTTGTCCTTGAGCATTCTGTTGACCACTCTGCTGGTTGCTGCCTTGGCCGTGGCTGTGACTTTGACTGTTGCACCTTCCATCTGAAAGTGAAGGGCTGTTCCTTCCACCTTTGTTTTGGCTTCTGCCTCTTCCTCTTTTGTTTCCTCTGCCTTGCCCTCTTCCTCTTTTGAAAGACATCTGGGTCTTAAAAGCATGTTCAAGAGATGATTTTTCACTCCTACCCAATCTCTGTTCATGGGTCATCAGTGATGCATGTAGTTCATCCACTGACAACTTTGTGAGATCCTTAGTCTCCTCTATGGTGGTGACAATCACATCAAATCTTGAGGGTAAACTTCTCAAGAGTTTTTCCACAATCCTCTTGTCTTCAAGAGTCTCTCCATGAGATCTTATTTGTGTGACCATTCCAATCACATGAGTGAAGAATGAGTCAATAGTATCTGACTCTTTCATATAGAGAGTCTCAAAGTCTTTCCTCAGCAACTAAAGTTCTGCTGTCTTCACTTTTTCCATACCTTGATAGGTTGTTTTGAGAGTTTCCCATACTTCTCTGGATCTCTTGGCTGCTGCTATCCTCGGAAACACACTCTCATGCACTGCCTAATACAAAAAGAAAAGAGCTTTGGAGTCTTTATTCTTATTGCTCTTCAGCATCTCTCTTTCTACCTGAGTTAACATATTGAACTCATGTTCATCTGCTGGCTCTTCAAAGCCTTCCTCAACAAATTCCCATAAGTCTTGGGAGACAAATAAAGCTCTCATAGTTATTTACCAGTGGTCATAGTTTTTCCCATTAAACATTGGGAAATGGATATTTCCCATACTCATACCAGTGCTGGCTCTAGCCATTCTGCACTCTTAACTATGATTCAAAAAACACTTGACTGTGTGTTTAAAATTAACTGACTGTACTTCAACAGTAACAATAAAACTGTATAGAGAAATACCTTTGGATTCTTTTGGCTGAGTCTTCACACTACTGGAGAAGCTACTGCAACAAGGAACTCCTTTCCTTCTGCTTCTTTGACCTTCAAAGAGCCTTGAATAGCTTTGATACCATGTTGGAATATTGAAAATTCCAGAATAACAATGGAGAGAGTAAAATCCCTTCTTCAACACAGAGAAATTAATAAAATTTTTCACTCACAGAAGACAGAGTTTCAACTCAGAAAAAACAAACTTTTATTCCATAAAAAATAACTGTTACAAATTCTTCCTCACACAGAGGGATTTACAAAATATGTTCGACTGCTACAGACGCAGTGCTTCTCAAAACAAATCTATGTCTCTCTGAGAAAATACACTGCTGTGTATTTTTTAATTCATGCTTTGTCTCACAAATAACGCACTGTTGTGCAAAAATGACTCTGTTCTGTGTTAAAAACAAAACATTACATTTAGCCTCTCGAGCCTTTTCATTATATATGCCGTGCATATATTTTAACATAAAAACAAAACATATAAAAGCATCGGGTCCGCAAGTTTAAACAATCAAATGCGCCATATCACAAAAGTTCTGATCACCGATTGGAAAACAGATGTCATAGGCATTGTTTTAAATCCACCCTATAAACAAATCGGGTCCGTGCCATATAAAAAAACACGCGACCATATCAAAATTGTGATTGCGATTTGAACCGCGGATGTGATGTAACTTATACATTATACCGCATAAACTGCGTCGGGTCCGGAACTTCAAACAAAACACATGACCCACCGATCTTCAGATTGCGATTGGAATCCAGACACGATACAACAATTAAACTCCACCAATAAAACATGGTCGGGTCCGCCTCTTGGTCAGTGCAATCGGGGCATAAAAAAAGGTCCTCCCGATTGCGATGTTGCGATTTTATTAACACAACGCCGCGTGGTCTGTAGGACCACCCGCGGGCCTCGGCTTAAAGTAGAGGGCGATTGTTATTAAAACATGCGATTTGTATGATCGCATCGGGCCTTAACAAAAGGCCGCGGTATTATATGGAAAATGTTCCGCTTGCGGAACTCTACCATATCAACAAGACACTTTAGTTTTGAATCATATCAATTGCAATATGAGATTGTGACTGTGTTCGCATCGCATCACAAATCTTCATATCAACAAGACACTGCAAGAATATCTTGTGATTACCGCCTCTACTATTTACTCCGCCGATTTTATTGGTAATTTTTTTAAAGCCCGTTCCATTCTGTAATCAAAGCTTTGCCTACTGGCGAGACTTTGAATCTTGGCATTCAACTCTGCTGTTAATAAAAATGGCTATAGCCTTATAAAATATCAAAGGGATCAAATCCCATCTGTTCTGTACTGCACTTGGGAATCTTTCCAATCCTTTTGCAATTTTAATTAATACAGCAGGAAACCGCCTTTGCCAAGGCTTCAATCTGTCGCTGTTCATTTACTCTGCAATTACTGTTGATTGAATTCAGCAGCTGGAATTAATTTCCAACATGGCGCTCAATTTGGTTTTCATTAGTTTTGGATAAGCTTAGTTTTTGGATACGATTGAAGAAATAAATTATGTAAATTTGTTGCTGCTGTCGATATTGATATTCATGAGTTATATCCATATTCATGAGTTTTGGTGTACAATGGGGATATTGAACTACTCCACATTCAAAGTTTTGAAAAACTGGGGAATATTAAACTAGGCTACATTTAAAGTTTTGATAAACTATTCATCGAAAACTCGAATAAAGGAGACTAAAAATATGTCAAAGATGGATGATTAAATGGCTAAATCAAAATTGTGAAAATTTAGTTCTTACTTACCTCTTTCCAATAAAATTTCCATAAAATCAATATTACGGTTGAATGAAGAGAGTGCAAATTTGTGTTACCCTCTTTTAAATAAAATTAAAATTTCGATAAATCATGATGATTGTTGATTTGAGCGAAATCATGATGGTGGTTGATTTGAGAGATTAAGAGCGTTTCTATGACATGATTAAAAATGGTTTTGTTAAAAAATTAAAAAAAAAATTTATATAAACAAAAACTATGTTAATCAAAATAAATATATAAATAAAAGAATACTAAATAGTTAATACAATTAAAATGTTTATATATAAAACATTCATCACACTTGTTATCTTCACTCGCTTGATTAATTAGTTTTACTGTAATTCTTATCTTCTCTTATTTCATTAATTGGTTTCATTGTACTTCTTAGTCTCACTCACTTGATTAATTAGTTTCATTGTACTCTATAGTGACTCATTGTGCTTACTCTCTCAATTTGTTGGATTCACTTTACTTCATGGTATCTCTTGGTGACTTTTGAAACTCAAATACAATTATTCTCATACCTTTATGTAGAATTCTATTATTTTTATTTTTTAAGGTTTGCATTGATTCTCATCTAACATGTAAGTATCCCAAATATCTCCATGTAAATATCTTTAGAGAGTGTAATAACATTTGTTAATCTTTGGATTTAAGACATGTAGAAATCATGGTAGGAAATCCTATCATTCTTATATCCAATGAGCAAACCCATCATTCTCCTTTAAGTCTAATGAGCAAACATATCATTCTCATTTAGAAGGTTTGTAGAAAGCACAATGTAAATTCCTCTAGGTCTTATTGTGGGTTAAGAGCAGCAGAAGGAATTATGGAAAATTTTTTGGGGGTAGGACATTCAGAGGTCAAAAGTGTGGGAATACATTGCGAAATTGGAACACCCACTACTAAATTGGTTTGTTCTTCATGTAGTTCCTTGTCATTATCTTAACTTTGAGAAAAACATTTTCGGTTGATTTTAACATTAAGATCAATATTGGGACTTACACTATATTATTTGAGGACATTAGATACTAATGATCGAGTTATTCCTTCTTGTGATGACGATTTTTTTTATGAACTTCTAGTTATCAATCTATATTATCTTGATGGTTTGGTTAATAGTCGTTAGTAGTATTCATATTATAAACTTGCAAAAAAACTTTATGATGATTAATAATTATGAGCATATTCTATTGATGATTGTATAAGTGTTGTATAAGCCCACAAAGACACACTAGCGCATGATTGAGAAGTCATTTTGGCTTGGTTGTTGAAAATATTAATGTTGAATTTGAATTATTCATGATAAATATGTTTACAAAATATTGATGACATGTATACTAGGTGCAACCATAGGCTACATGCTTGGTAAATGACTTAAATATGGGTGATGAAGCTATATGGAGAGAATTGGATATTTATTGGATGGATGAACCAATGTCCTTGATTCCACCCACTAGCACTCCAGCTGTGTTCTTGGTTGTTAGGTGATGAAATTTTTCACCTTGAAGTTGCATGATGCCATGAGGACTGGACTATGGACTTGGTTGTTCATGATATTAACTAGAGGGAATGTATTAATGCCAATATCTTAATCATTAATCACTATTATTCTCACAACAAAGAGTGAACTAATAATTAACGATTATCTCCATCATCATGACTATGTTCACCTCAATTAATCGCATATGCCTAAAGGACAAGTGTTGTGGCACCATTGGAATCATGTGAGGTCATTCCTAAAGAAAAAAATGACTTGGTATCCTTGGCATCAAAAAATAAAAATAAAAATGGAATTGACATTAATTTACTAAACACTTAATGTCGATAAATAAAAAGAGGGGTGTTAGAAGTAAAATCTTGTCTACAGTTGTACACAAAAAGAAAACTTGTGAAAATCAAAATTAAGGTAGCTTAATTAAATACTCTAGCTATCATAAAGCATGCAAGGAGGATCATGGATATGACTAAGATGGCAGTTAGACTTTGGATTAAATAATAAAACTCAAGGGGGTGTGCGTAAATTAAATATAATCTAATTAAAAATAGGATAAATGGAATTCATGATAACCCCTCCATGTGGAAAAAAATTGGAATGTATCACCAAAATATTGAAATTAAGTTAAAGAAAAAATGGGAGTCTTAGAGAGATAAATTTCACAAGTAATAGTTAACTCAAGTTTAGAAAAACACATGATTACCAAAATAAGGGACTTTGAAAAGTGATCAAGTGACAACTAAGTAAAATATTATGAAACCATCTCACAAAATAGAAGAAAAGATAGATCAATGCCTTAGAAATAAGCCTCTTCGAGGGGAAAACCTCCTTTACATAATTCTTGGATGATACAAATTAAAAAATATCCTTTCAATATATAGGAGTCCATGGTGTCACAATATAATCCTAGCTGACCTAAAAATAATAATGTAAGGGCACAAAAATAACAATATGGGCTTTTATGGGGCACAATAATAACAATATGGGGAGTACACGGATAAAACAATAAAAAGAAGGGGGCTACACTAACAACAATAAGGGACCACACTAGTAATGTATGGACCTAACATGTCCCTCTACTTCAAAAAAGTATTGTCCTCAACGCTTGAGTAGTTCTAGATGCTTCTATATAAAACTCTCATCCTCTCATGTGGAATCTTTAGTGGGTAAGTTCTTCCACTTGATGAGATACTCTGTAATTTATTGATTTCGTAGTTGTCGAGTTCTTGTTTTTGTGATTGCTTCAGGTTTCAATATGATATTTCCTTCCTCATCAAGTTTTGGAAATATTGTTTGAACTGAAATTTTATCACCTATAACCTTTTTTAAGCATGAAACATGGAAAATTGGGTGCAATAGGGAAGATGAAGGAAGTTCCAATTTGTATGCCATAGTACTAATCTTTTGCAACACCTTGTAAGGACCATAGTACTTTGGCGATAATTTATTATCCTTCTTAGCTTGCTTGAGGGATATTTTTTTTTAATGGTTATAGCCGTAAAAATACCCAGTCACCTACATCAAAACTTCTCTGACTGTGATGTTGATCTACCTGTTGTTTCATTCGATTCTGTGCAAAATTTAGGTTATCCTTTAAGAGTTGGAGAACTTGTTCTTGATGCCCGATGTGATATTACACTAATTTAACCTTAGAATTTTCTCTTAACGATGATGTGATGGATGGTGGATGATATCCATAAAGTACCATAAATGGGGTCATTTTTGTTGTAGTGTGGAAGGAAGCGTTATACCACCATTCATCCACAGGTAACCAGTTGACCCATTGTGTTTGTTTATCAGATACAAAGAAACGAAGATATCCTTAGACACGTTTGTTCACTATATTAGTTTTCCCATCGAATTGAGGATGATAAGATGAAGTATGAGTTATTTGAGTACCCAAAAAAGTAAATAATTTTTTCAAAAAATTTCCAGTGAAAATGGGTTCTGTGTTGCTTACAATAATCTTTGGGTTTCCATGTATATTTTCAATAGTTTCCATAAATTCAATAGAAATTGTACTTGCTTTAAATGGATGAGATAATGCACAAAAGTGTGCATACTTGGCAAGTCTATTAACTACCACCATGATGACACTCTTTCCTTCAGAATTTTGTTAGCTTTCTATTACTTATTTTTTGAAATTTTTTATGCAGATTTGATATGTCAACTTAGCGTTTCTTTGAGTGTGTGTTTCTTAACAATCAAAGGATTCATAAGAAGTCATGTTATGACACAATGTTGTATTCATTGAAAATTTGTGTTTTTGAAAAAAAAAATGTGTTACAACAATCTAGACAGAGTCTACTTTGTTTTCGTCATATTTACAAAGCCAATGGATGCATATCATAATTACTAGAATTTTTTGAACTGGTCCAATACGAAAAACTACGTATTTTGGATATGTTTCACGTCGCAAGAAATTTCTTAACATATAAGTTATAAACTAAAAATCTAAAAGCTACCCATTAGAGACGACGGACCAATGTAATGCCCCATAATTTTTTCAATTTTTTTTATAATGTATTTTGGGAGATACAAAATTTTGATTTCACTGAATCACAATGACCCTCAGAAATTGTTTGCACCCATTTTATTAGAAAAATAATTAAAATTAATAAACATTTACGAAATTCCATAAAAGTTATATTTCCTGAAAGTAGATTCAATTCTGAAAATGCTTGTCTTAGTTCTGACAGTTAATTAACAACCTTTCATGAAGTTTAATCGGTCCAAAGTTGCAGAACCATATTCAGAGCCTGGTTTTTGCGTAATTGGTGACGCGTTAGTTCGGCCGAACTTTTAGTCAAAGTTCGGCCGAACTATGTTTTCCGCCAAAGGTTCGTTAAATCTAACGTCTTAATAGTTTGGCCGAACTTTTGATCAACAGTTCGGCCAAACTCTTGTATAACTCTCCGTCGGCTGGAAAGTTTTGCGGAGCCCCCTACTAAAACACATTTCGCGTCAATATAAATTTCCGCGAAATGATTCACAATTTTCGCACATTTCGCACACTTCTTCTCATTTTACAAAGATCTTGGTTTGGGTTCAAAAACTTTTCTTCAAAGTTTGGGTTTAAGAGCATTTCTTGGTTGATTTTACAATTTTGGGTTTAAAGAATTTTTTTGGAAGACATTTCTTAGAGGCGGCGTGATTTTGGCAAAAATTGAAAAACATTTCTTGAACGTACATTCAAAAGACATTTCTTGGAGGTATGTACGTGTTTTGAGTTGAAGTAAATCTTTTGAGCTTCGTTTCATTTTTATAAGACATTTTTCTCTCGAATTTTTTAAAGTAAGTGTTTTGGATTGGAATATGTAATTTTTGCAAAAAATTTACACTGAATTTTTTTAAATTAGATCTTTTGTGATATTTTTTGTAATTGAGTTATTGTCTAATTTTTTGAAGGAAATTTTTTGAAATTCATACCCTATTATCATGGGAAATCGAAGAAATTGTGCGAGAAAATATGATCGAAAAAGAGACCCTGAGGCACGTAGAGAAGAGACTAGACAATCTCGCAAAAGAAAGTTAGAAGCCCTCTCAAATATTGAAGAGGAAAATCAGCCTCAAGCAGAAATTGAAGCAGGTATGTAAATGTAAATATTATGATCTATTGATATATATTTAAAATTTTCCTAATGTATAATGTGAAGCTTAATTTTTATTTGATGAACTAGTTTGAAAAATATTTTGTTTAATGTAACCAGACAGAGATACTCCTCAAAATCTTGAAGAAGAAAATCAACCTCAAGCAGAAATTGAAGCAGGTATGTAAATGTAAATATTATGATCTATTGATATATTTTTAAATTTTTTCCAATGTAAAATGTGAAGCTTAATTTTTATTTGATGAACTAGTTTGAAAAATATTTTGTTTAATGTAAACAGACAGAGATACTCCTCAAAATATTGAAGAAGAAAATCAACCTCAAGCAGAAATTGAAGCGGGTATGTAAATGTAAATATTATGATCTATTGATATATTTAAAATTTTTCTAATATTTATTGACATATTTATTAATTTAGTGATTTATTGAATATGTACTATTTTTTCGAATATGTACAGATGAAATCATTATCGATAATGAGACGTT
The DNA here is from genome assembly GCA_034641835.2 of Pinus albicaulis. Classification (NCBI taxonomy): domain Eukaryota; kingdom Viridiplantae; phylum Streptophyta; class Pinopsida; order Pinales; family Pinaceae; genus Pinus; species Pinus albicaulis. The sequence continues at coordinate 1,387,954,225 of CM076584.1, forward strand.
AGAAAATGTTGACACTCACACATATGGAGATAAAAAACCTGACCATGTTATACGATATCGTGTCAATTTCATTTTTAAAGGTTATTTCTTAAATGAGCGAGTGACAGTTCAAGCTCAAATGTTGAAAGGTCTCCTATCATCAAAGAAATTAAAAGAAGCAACGACACTATTGGGTATTCGAAAATCAACCAAAGATAAAAAAATGAAGGAAGAGGTGATAAAAAATGTGAGTAGTGCTATAAAGTCAATTAAGAGATCTAGAGATAAATATGTTTCAAATATACGTAGAGGAATACAGATGGCAATGGTTTCACCAAGTACTCAAGAAAATCATTTGATAACATCTATGGCACGAGCACTGGGAACCTCGCGAAAAACTCTGCACAAACATCGAAAATTTCGACTGCAAATAGATGTAAATGATGAACTCGCTTGTTGGAGAGCTATTTGTAGGCAACCATACAAAGATAGACTTGGAGAAAATTTTAAAAAAATAATATATGAATATTGGAAGAACAATTCGCGTGTTTCACCAAATACAAGACATGTGATGCGAAGAAGAATAACACGAAATCAGTACGAAGAACATGAAAAACATCTCTTGGAAACCACTCAGATAGAGTTATTCAACAAGTTCAAAGAAGAGAATCATCAAATTCATGTTTCACTCAGTGCTTTTGTTCAACAAAAACCATGGTATGTAAAACCTATCACCGTACGCGACACTTGTTGTTGCCGTCATCATGTGGAATTTGAGTTATATTATGACACATTCCTTGATTTCGGTAGAAAATTATGGAAGGATTCACCTCATCCTTCCACTATCCGTGAAGTCATATCTCAAATTCTATGTGAAAGAGAAAGCGATGAACTATTTTACAAAAAGAAATGTGTTGGTGGTAAAAAATGTGATGATTGTGGAAATTTGACTAAATTTCAAAACAAATATTGTATTGATATAAATGATCAATCATTGTCCAACATGAAAGTGAAATGGAAGAGATACGAATATACCAGTACATCGATTCAAAGTGCAGATAGTGTTAAAAGAATCGAATTACGAGAAGATGAAATTTTTCTAATAGACTTTTTGAGAAAGTTTGAAGCAGAAATTTACAAATACACCATGCATTCCCATAGAGCTCGATGGCAAGACTTGCAATTCAAAAAATCTCGTGAAGTTTTTCCACCAGGAACCATTTTGTCGGTGATTGATTTTGCAGAAAACTACACATTTGTTCCACAAAAAGAAATTCAGAGTGAATACTATCACTCTGACCAAGTCTCCATGCTCGTCCATATTCTATATAGACATGCTGAACAAAATATTGATCATATAAAAAGCACGAGTGAAAATCGACATATCATTAAAGAATATCACTTTTATATCAGTGATGATCGTACACATGATACATGTTTTGTACAACATTGTTTTGGAAAAAATTATGATTCATTGAAAAATCATGGAATAACATTCAATGAACATTGGATATGGTCAGACGGATGCGCAGGTCAATTCAAATTTGCACGATCATTCTTTTGGTTGTGTTGTCTTCATAAGAAAACCTGCATTAAACATTGTTGGAATTTCTTTGAGACTGGCCATGGAAAAAGAGAACATGACGGTGCAGAAGCATGCATAAAACAAGTACTTCGAAGATATCAAATGAACCACTCTGCACGCCGACTTGTGAACGCTGAAGAAGTTGTTCAATGGTGCATCGCTGCTCTAAGCCATGAGAAAAACCCATCAAGAGAAGTGCGAAGGTACATTCAATTTAATTTATATTGAAAATCTAATTTTAAACATTGTACATTTATCATGCAATGATTATTTTTAATTGTATTTTGATATCATATTTACAAATTCTTTTTCTAATTTTCCATATAAAGGTTTTTCTGGCATATTGGAATCGAAGACGTAGATAGATCAATTGGAAATGACGTTGAAACAATAAAAGGGACTTGAAAATTGCATTCAATTCAAACAAAGTCGTCCAGAAATGTGTTTGCATTGGATAAAAGAAAATATTATTGTTTTTGTGATGTTTGCATAGACAACACAAAATCCAATGACGTTTGTGAAAACAAAATGTATGTGAATGATTGGAAACATACAGAGCTAAATACAAAGGGAAAAATCTCTGTTGTAATGTTTGAAGAAATGCAATCAGAGGAAACTACAATATCATCCGATGGTGATCGAGTTTCTGATCTTGTTAGAGAAGGTAACATTTGAATTACTTTCTAATGATTTAAAGATCTAGAAATAAATTTAAATATGTATAATTAAATGTTAAATTTTTATTTTATTGTGCAGGAGATGTTTTTGCTGTAATTGCACCTATTGACAACGATGAAAATGTGAAGTATTATTTGATGCGTTGCACTGAACGAAAAATGAAATTATTACAAGACTATAATGATCACGGATTTTAGTATGACAGAGGGTCTATTATACTGAAAGGTTATTTTTTCAGACAAACTCATCAAAGTGGAGACTTTGTTTACTTTGAGGACTATGAACCTGATTCCATAAGTTGTCAATATAGTCACTTGGTGTGTGCAGCACACATAAAGTTGATAGAAGTTCAATCAAAGAAAAAATCGAAAATTAAGAAATGGAAAATGTCAAAATCCGATCATGAATGGATTATTGAGGATGGAATTCCATTAGAATTTTTTTGAGTGAAGTGTCCAACAATTTATGATCTTTGGATTAAATATGTTTTAGAACTTCCAGTACTCAACTAAAAATTGAGCTGTTTATGTTATTTGTGGTTTGCACATGTTACAAATTGTTTGGGTACAAGCACGTGCTCTAGTATCAACTGAGAGTAGTTTTTCTATACATGTGCATTGATGAAAAATGTTATATATATATATATATATATATATTCTAGAATGAAATTAATTGTTCTTGTATATTAATTGTTCTTGTATATCAGTAACCGACCATATGGTACAAATTATTTCACTTTATTTTGTAAGGTCAGATTCAGTCCCCATATGGCCTAGCCTCCAAGGGACGAGATAACAAGTGGTTTTCCCCACTTGCCCGAATCTCAGCTTTTAAGTACAATTTTACTGTTTATGGCGGGCATCTTACATGATGTCCTAGCCAAGGATAGATTCTCTTTGTTTCAAGTTTCCGGTAAAAGTTGTCACCGAATGACCTACTAGGATATTATAAATACTAACTTTGTAAGATCATTTGGCATTCGGAAAAATTCGAAAGTCTTAAACTGTCAATCAATTTAAAGTATCATTCACCCTAGGGAGTGTAAAATATTCAATGTAGGTTGGTGACGATGCTCACTCCTAGCTTGAAGCAGCTCCAATGACCAATTCTTTAATGAATTCCAATGCACTAGACCAAAGTTGGTGACCTACTTGGTTTTTCACCCAAGAAATTCCAAGGTACTCTTCTTACCTTTGGCCCCCAAAGCTACAATGGAGTTATAGCAAGGTGAAGAATTTTTTTTTCACTGATAGGAATTTGGTCACATCCCTAATTTCCCCTTATCAAAAAGTTCCTATCTACTACATTATCTAGCATGTACTCAAGATCACTATTTCGTAATTAGAATATCACAATATCATAAGTTCTCACAAAAATACATGGAATGCCATTACGACACTCATCTAACAATGGGAAGCTCAAAACCTAGAAAGCTCCTCGTCCCCTTAATAATAATGTGTTTAATTTAGTCTTTTAGGTGAGGATTAGGTGTGAATCTTGTTTTCACATACAAAAATAATTAATTGTTTAATTCCATAAATTTGATTATTCACCAAAATACATGTCATATCAACTATTTGTCTCTCCTACAAATTCCCATTATTTTATTAAAATATGATTTTATCTCACTCAGCTATCACATGTTCCTAAATTTACTCCTAATTGTTCCCTATGCCCTAAATCTACTCCTAATTGTTCCCTATGCTGCTTTTCCCTTACTTATTTTTAGAAATTTATTTTCCTAGATCTATCATAACTATGGATCTATCAAGCGCTGAGAGGGATCAAATATCTAGAGGTGCAAACCTCTTTTTTGAGTGCAAAACTTGAGTCATGTGCAACCAAGGAAAAACTATCGATAATATGAGGAACATATGATTAATTTTATCAATAATATGTAAATACATCTAATATTAATATAGCCATTTTAAATATGCTAAATATGTTTGAGATTTATCAAGTCATTTTAATTTTAAATTTTCTTAGTTACCTCAATTTGTTGAGATGATAAATATTGTAGAATAACTTTAATAATGGAAAATGATCAAATAAAATTTTTGAATGCAAAGTGACAATGTAATAATATTGAATGATAGAATGTGAATAATTAGAATGTAATCAATTACAAATAGCAATTATAATGTAATCAATTACAAATAGCATTTATTGTGATCAATCTTAAACTATTTTCTTCTTCTATTCTTATTGTCACCCTTATTAGTTTTGTCATCTTTCTGTATCGATTATATTAAAAAGAAAGTAAAAATCATAAATCATAAACCATTTAAATATTTAACTCGAACTCTTGTAGTAAACACCATACCTCAAGTCTCTCTTGCTCTCCAATATTATTAGGTTTAATTATTATAACACAAAAATCGTTCTACATTGTCAATAATTTTTTGCGCTTACACTGAAATCAATGAACACTATTAATCCAATGACTTTACAAGTAATGTGCCATCATACATGCAATTATATCAAATCAGAAATCAACATATACAATGAAATCAATGGGGATTGTCTTGTTACAAGTAACATTTCAATTTACCACATGTGCAAATGTAGGTTGAAACCATCAAAAAATTTAAGTTGTAGATTGAAACCATCCAAAACTTTAAGTTTTAAAACCCTTTTGATTATATATTGTGCAACATTAAAACATTAAACATTTAAAGTTCATTAAATATCACATGCAAAATGTAGATTGAAACCATCCAAAACTTGAGTTTTAAAAACTTCACATGCCATTCCAATTATAATTCAACTATCCAAAAAAAACATTTAACATTAAATATCACATGCCAAATGTAGTTCAGATGACAACATTACTTCACATTCACATGCCAAAAGTACTAAAACCATCCAAAAATTAAATAAAACAAATTATATAATAACAATGTAATAAAATATGTCCAAAAATTGTAAATCTCTCAAGTATCAAACTGTATCAAGTTTAACAAATTTTAAAACCATCTAATTTTTGAAATCAAATCTACTGTAAATCATGTCCATCAAATGGAGGATCTAGCGTCTGGGTCTCAGTCCGCGCCCTATCCTGTGAATAGGAAACCTACATACACAATTCACATGTACTTGAACATTAAAATTTGAAGTTTTAAAAATGAATGAGAATATGTATATCTAGAAATTCATGTAAAAAACAAAATATAACAAAAAAATCATGCAATACCTTGTAAGGTTCCATCTCCATTTGATGAACATGTTCTCCCATAGGAACATCTGCAATGGTAAACTGTACAATATACATGTACAATTAAATATAAATATAAATATAAATATATATATATATATATAAATAGTTTATATAAATTAAAAACTTTCAAATGAAAATGCACGTGTACATATATAAACTTATTTTCAATAATATTAAAAAAAGGAACTAAAGATAACTTGTTCAAATGCTGTGGATGTTCCTATCTCCGTCGCTAGAGTCCCCGGATTAAAAAAATCTTCTATAGGAACCTAAATTCAAAATTTTTTAAATAACTCAAAATATAGATCTCTCTCTCTATATATCTCAATTTTTAATGGAACTTTTTGAGGTAGAATATATATATATATATATATATATATATATATATATAACTTTTAAACATAAATTTTAAACATGTAAAAAATTGTCCATACTTGTGGCTCATCTCCCAATGAAGTAGAAGGTACATCTCCTAAGGAAGAAGAAGGTACCGCCATCCCAAAAACATCAGACGGAATCGGTACTTGTTAAAACATTTTATCAAATTATATATATATATATATATACATACATGTACATGTGTGGCAACAATTATTTATTTTAGAGTCACTTAAAAAACACTAACATACATGTGCCAACATATCATGATGGTTAGACCCATCTGCATCGTTTGAGCCAGAGGTCCCGAATGTAATATTAACATTTTCATCACGCATCATGCCTGAGAACTGCAAATGGTGTTTTAACATATAATCATACATTTTTGTTAGATTAATGTACACATACAAATAAATGTATACATGTACATACACATGTATTTATTACAAATTGTACACATGTATATGTAAATATAATTTCAAACCTAAGGTCACTAACACATACCGTTCTCGTGCCCTCTTCCTCATGAAAAATTAGGTCTTGCAGACCATTGCGACAATTTATTGCATATGTTCGGAGATCTTCAACATTCATGTTGTAAATCTCCTCATCTGTACGATAAACAAAATTGGCACATGCATTTTCACGTGCTCTTTGTCGATTTAAACAAAGATCGACTCCACTCAATCTGCTATGAACATTGTCGATCATAACATCCCTTGCTTCCCGACTTATTCGAGAAGTCACATCCATCTCTGATCGCAGAGTTTCGACTCGAAACGGTCGACTCACAAATGGCGGATCAGGGCAAGACAACTCCACATCTCGCTTAGTGCCCTTACGTTGATATAATCGACCTCTCCCCGAGCCAAAAAATTCTAAAGGAAGGTCATTGTAGTTGGGTTTCATACCCAAAAAAAATTCTGCATAAAACATTTGTGCAAAATAAACAGGAACCTCATCGTTCCATTGGAAGCATTCAAAAGGCGCAAAATGTCGATTATACAAATGAGCGACTTTGTTTGGGTGCTTGAAATATTGCACCTTCAACATTTTTCTTTTTGGCCCTTCCTTATAATTAAACATTGACTTGGCCTCTTGCTCTTGTAACTCTTTGTTTTATGTCCTTCCATTTATCGGGACCCTCTACCTTGTTTCTTTTCTCTTTCTCATCAGTTCTACAAACAGTCGGTGGATTTGGCCCCAAATTTTTGTACACATTTACCCATTTCACTTTCAAATGAATGTATAATATTTGGAGGCTTTGTCTACTCTCGGCGGAGTAGAGCCAAAACCTCGATATCTCTTTTGCAATTTTGCATGATGGCTGACACCTTTGTAAAGTGCATTCCGCCATGTTCGTTTCCCATGGTATATCAGTAATCTCCAACGGGATAAGTTGTCTTTGGTTGACGGCCTTCTTCTTGATAGCCAGAAGCGTGCCACTAACGTCTATTTTGACCACTTAGCTCTAACATTTTCGAAGCCTCTGCATCAATATATATAAAATTTCGTATATTAGAAAAAACACGTGTAAAAAAAGTTGTACAAATTTAATGAAAAAATATTGAAATTGATGGCAACCTTGATGTTGTTAGTTAACATCATCTCCAACATGACCTCTTGAGAACCAACCCCGAGAATGTGGCTGCGAGAGCAGGACCCACGAGTGACCACTGTTGAGAACAGCGACCCAGATTGATTGGCCTTCGGGGGAATAAATATCACCTTCTGCAGCTTTGCTACCACTCATACCTCGGCTTAGGTTGAACCTCGGCCCACGCTCCATGGATGGAGTAAACCCTTCTCCTCTTGCCTCTAAAAATTAAAAATATGAAACTTATTAACAACTAATTTCACTCACAAAGTTAATAAAAAAATCAATTCCATATGTACACATGTATGGAGATTTAAAATTATATTTGAATCTAGTGAACATCCTCAGATCTTTGAACCTCCATATGGGATTAGAAATTTTTGATCTTCGTCTTTCATCCTCCATGATATTATATATCTGGTAATTAGAGCATTCACAAAATAGATTTCAAAAATCAATTTGTAATTTAGTGTACACAAATTATGTCGAACACAACTTTCAAGCAATAATTGATCATGTGTGAAACTAAATTTAATCGAAAAAGATATTATAAAAATTCAATAAGTTCACCAAATTATAAGCTTTACATGTTGGGGAGCACACTTGGTATAAAATTTACTACTTATACACTTTAGTTTGTGGAAAAATGACACATGTACATAGTTTACCTCATACATGACCCCTTCTACATATTATATGCATGAATTTTTGGCATGTCATCCTCTCTACCTATCCCATGAATGATTGTGACAACGAGGTGAATAAAATACAATTTATAAGCGGAGGATAGTTTCTAGTTTGTCCTCCTCCATCCGCCCCATGGCTAGTGATTTCTCAATTTTCCACTTTCAACTTTCTATTCTCGAAATTCATTAGCGGCTAATTTTATCGATAGCCACACCACACCTAGAAGTTAAAGAAATTATCATATGTACCTTTACTACATTAATGAACTCTACGTTGTTTGTTATTGTAAATTCCAATAACAAACAATGTTAATCGAGTATAGTACTTAATGTATATAACAATTTCTTTGACTTCCGAATGTGTTGTGACTATTAGTATAATTAACTACCAAAATGAATTTCAAAATAAAAATGTTGAAAGAAAAAATAGGCAATCAGCGGATATGGAAGTGGGTGGAAAGAGGACAAACTTATAATGATCCTTCATATAAGGGAATTTCCTTTATTCACTAATGTCACAATCAATCATGGTCTAGGTAGAGGGGATGACCCTACCACTAAATTCAATCATATAATATTATAAGGGTCATATGTAGATGGTGTGAAACAATGATTACAAACATGGTAATTTTTCATCTACAAAGTCATTTTGAGATGATGATTACAAACCAGTGCTAGCCCATTGAAGGTTATAATCATTGGTGCCTAATGTGGGGTGGACAATTTAAATCAAGTTTGTATCCAAAGTACAATTTAGCTCATTTTAGTCAAGGTTAGTTAGAAGAATTAGCTATTGGTTTTACTGCCTTCAATTTCCTGCGAAAATGAATGTGCACGTGCTTTTGAGAGACATTAAGAATAAAGTCCAAATTTTTGATGAAAATGTCTTATGAAAGTAAAGGGTTTTAAAGGCAAGCATGTACAAGGCATAGTTGAGCCAAATGTTCTTCAAGAAGGGCCTAATTATTTGGGTCTTGGTTATGGAAAACATGGAAAATGCTCCAAAGCCAAGGAAGCATGAAGGCATTTGTTCAAGAAGAGAATTTTATTTCGTGTTCATTACCTCGAAGCTTGTGAAGTTTGTGTTCATGATGAATGGAACATGTACATAGTTTACCTTAAATTTGTTGTGTTTTACGGATATAAAAATGAAGAACTTCTATTTAGATCCATTCCGGAGATTGATTGCGAGGGCATTTACTAGATATGTCACCTTTCATAAAAGATGAGATCCGGAAGAGGATACCTATCCCTTTACGGACTCTTCTATAGAACTTGTAAGTAAACACTAGAGGCATTAACAATATAAAAGAAACGTTTTTCATGCTCGGACATGGGAATGTGTCTCTTTCCCTACGCAAAAAAATAGTTCTTGAGGTAGTTAATCTTCATAGACATGTCATCGAAGCAACTCAATGTGATCATCCCATAAATCGTTAGAAAACCATTTCAATGGCGCTTCTTTTAGTTGCACTTCATCATGTGAATCATCTTGACCCTCATCGATTATGAAATCCTCTTTTCCATTCTTCTTTTCATTTTTTATATCCACAGCTTGGATAACCATAATATCTTGAAATGGAGCTAGCCAACTCAAATATAATTATTGCAAATCCCTGGCTAAGTTAGATGAGGATTACATATGGTCTTGAATGAGCATTTGGACTCTTTAGATATGCGTACCAATTATGTTCATATAACACAACAAATAGATGATTTAATTTACAAATGTCACATAGAAGTCATATTTATCTCATGGGCCTTCAACCCAAATTATATAATCGTTTGACCCCAGAAATGTCATTTAATACCTCAAAATGACTCCAAAGGTTTTAGACACGAATTCTCCACCCCCATTAAAATGACCCTACAAAGTTGATTCTTTCGGTTTTTCACTATAGAATCAACGTATGATTATGCATGATGGAGAATCTACAGCTTTCCCTTGTTAATATATTTAATAATCTCAATATTTATTTAAAAGTATCAATGATATTTTAAAGACCACTTGAGATTTGAACGATGTGATGTCGTTGAAATACTATTGATACTTTAAATAAATATTGAGATTATTAAATATATTATGAGGAAGCTGAAATTCTCCATCATGCATAATATACGTTGGACAGTGATAATTGTCTCCATATTTTGGCTTTCGACCCGCAAAACATAATTATTTTACAAAGGGAGGGACTTACTCCTTAGAAAATTCGCCAAACCATCCCGGGGATGGGAGAAGCGAGTTACGATGAAGACGTATACATTCAACATCGGCCAAGCCATCATCTTGGAAGTTTTAAATGTGTTCTTTCCAAAGCTTTTGATTAATATGAAAAACCGAGGAAGCTCCCCTCTTCACTTCTATTTGAGCTTAATCAAATCAAACAAGGCATGAGCTTAATGACTAAGACCCAAATGCGACAAAATGCTAGAATTGGACCAATTGAGGAGCGGTTGCGATCATTGTAGCATGTGGAGATACTGGGTCCAATATGGGACCCTGACACTAGTGGATTCTTGATGGATAGGCACTTTTGTTTTATAGTCTTTTTCTATGATTTTTGTCAATATTACTTATCGTTGTTGTTTCATCTACAAACATTATGGGCGTAGTTGAGTAGTAATAGCGACTCTTGATAGAATGGAAGCAGTTGCAATTTTGGTGGCCTTTAACTTTTAAAGTGGCCAACGGACTTAGTTTCCTTTGGGCGAGTTGAGGCACCAAATCAACTGTTGTATTTATTTAGCAGCACATACAAATAAATACGAAAAGTCAGTCCTACAGATTACAAAAATAAAAACAATGTGTCGATAACAAATGGCAAATTACAATCTGTGGATAATGTGTGTTAATAATTAAAGTGGTGTAAAATAAAAAATTTAAAAGGAAATTATTAACTTTGTAGGTTTGTGTATTTTGGAATAAGAATTATAATTATATTAGTTTAATTATGAATAATTACTAAATATGAATATATTTCTAAATAATAATTTTGAATATTTTATAGTTACAATATTTTTAATTTTTAATTAAATTAATTAATTAAAAAAATGTTATGAATAAATTTTATAGGAAATGTTTTATGGCTTTTTTTCTTTTTGTAGCATGCGGTATTGATAAGTTATAGGACCTTATTGACATGTTAATAATTTTTATGATAAAGTGTAAATCAATCTCCATGGTTAAGAACTTTGTTTTATAATTTATATATAGGTATTTAATTTATTTATTGATTCTTTAATAATAATATTAATAATAATAAAAAGTCATCATTTAGTTAATTTTTTTAGCGTTTCTTTTGATATAGAGCAATAAAAAGATAATAATGAGTGTCTTTATGCTAATAATGGATTGATCTGTCGAAAGTCTATGCTCAATATTTCATTTAATTTATTCCAACTCTCATTATCTTAAGTGATTTTCAACATTGTTGCCTTTAGTATTTTTCATTGTTGTATTCTTTATCTTTAGATTAATATTGTCGTCTCTGTCAAAAACATTGAAAATCACACACAACCATTTCTCTAGCTCATTTTCTTCAATAATCCCTCTACAATTTCGGTGGCAGCATTAAGGGATTTTATGATCTACGTAAAGTATTGTGAAGTCTTTTGAGAAATTTGTATCATAGTGCAAAGGTCCCATCATGATATGGATTTATATAGCCAATACTTCAATTTTTTTCTGTGTTTCGTTCTTGAGCTTCTTGAGCTTTCGGCATTCCTTGCACTTCTCGGTGCAATTTCTAGTTTAGTGACGTGAGAAGAAATATTTGTAAATTTCTTTGGATATGCATTTTCCCAAATTAAAAATTAAATTTTACATACAAATTGAATTATTATATTATTAATGCACTCATAGAAATTTTGAATTAAATAGTACAATATAAATTAAATAGTGGTAAATATAATATTAATTTATAATAAGGAATTGAAACACTTATTATATTATATGAAATATTTCATATTCTTAAAATTAAAAAAAATTATTAAAACTAATTAGATTGCATAATTTTTTTTTAATTTATTATTATTAATATTATTATTTTTACGAATAAGACTAATTTTATTAAGAAAGCATATGGTACCATATGATATTAGAATCAAGAGAAGATGAAAAGTAGGGAACGGGAATGATAAACTATCCCAACCTCGGTCCTGTGCTCCATAAAATAAACGGAAACATGATACCAAGGGTAACCCGAGGAATTAGTGGGCTAGACATAGGGAGTCTACCCGAATGGGTCGAATCTTCCATACGACATTTTCCACTTTATTTTCTTGACTTTGACCTAGCCATTGTGGTGGAGATGTGCGGGAACCACTTGCGGATTGAGTGTGCACTTAAGGAGAGTCTCCTTGTGCGAAATCGAGTTGAAGACTCATGAGTGCGTTTCTACGAAATCGGAAGGGATCCTCACGGCTAGGCGGGGAGCATGTACTTCGTGTGCTTAACATCCTCCCCTTACGGTTCAATCTCCTCTTCATCGAAATTTGAAGGACTCAATGTCATCCATGGGGGTGGATCACATGGTTTCCATCTTTTGGATTTTGATTTGCGAATGATTTTATTATTTTGGGCGAGGAACGTGGCACATGTGTTACGAAGGTGCCATGTGCGATGGTAATGGAGGGTATCAAAAGGTGGTGTTCTCAAAGTCCGGGGTTTGTTTCCCATAGGAAGTCCCAATTTTTAGGTTGATTTGATCAGGGCATACCTGCATATGTCATTTACGCGTAGATTACACTTAAAGGTGTATATTCCTTTCTCCCCCCCTTAGAGGTATTCGTTGCAAAAAGTGGTCCAAAAGTGTTTCCAATCCCTTGGAAGACGAGAGAAATGCCATAGCTACGCGGGGAGGTTCGGAAGTATGACCCAAATGGGAACTTGGTGATGAGCGTCGTGAGTGGGGGTCGAAGTCTAGGAACCGAGGGGGTGAGGAATAGCCTTGTTCCCGAAAACCATGGGCCTCTCGTTAAGGCTTTCTAATAATCTTCGTTGAAGGCAAACGCAAATGAAGAAACCATTCAGAAGAAGTAAGGAAGACCTTGTTGTTGTTGGTCCAATTAGAGTGGATCCATTGGTATAGATTTTCTATTTGAGGCCATAGTCCATTAAATCACAAATGATGGCGGGTCTGCGACGTTTGGTATTGATAATCCAGACGATGGATGGGATATTTCAATGGAGGGAGTTCCTCCATTTTATTCGCCAAAAAAGGCTTAGGAGCCTCAAGCTGGTTGAGAAGATTTCTTGGGAGGCGTGCATGGACCACATCTTTGTAGGAGAAGCGGGAGACGAGAGGATGGGTGCCGGATGCTCAAAGCCCGCGGACGTCGGGTAAGCACAAGCTGAAGCATCTCTTTCAATATTGAAAAAGAAAGGGGAAGAGGTCCTCTAGTTGTTTACCTTCATAAGCGATCTCTAAAAAGTAGAGGGAATCCCCAACTTTGAGTTAGTCGTGCGGAGAGGTTACTTTAGATTCGTTGCACACACCCCGTGCGACATGGTTTTCCTGAGAGAAGCAAGATGGATACGATAAGAAGAGGGGAAAGTGATACGAAAACCCTGCTGTCGATGCAAAAGCGTATCTGTCACGAGTGTGATTTTTGTTTTCTGAATCACATCAAGTCTGTTGGGCTTTGATGGAGGATGAATGATGAGCGATCAACTATGAAACTATGTATTTTCAATAGGCGGCATCACTATGCATCTAACTTGTAGGTCAGAGAGGTGAGATGCTACAAGGTCGGTGGTGGTAGGGTCTGCATGTTTTCTGTCCGGGCTTCATCTTTCATGTGGGTGACTTTTATTTTTTGGAGAACTACGCCTCTTTTCCAAATCTGAATCGCATCTTTGATCTTGGGGAGAACAAATTATACCACCCTTTGTAGTAGCATATGCGGCTATGGCGACGACAATATTAGCCATTGTACCATCGCCCTCATCGTTGTCGGTGACAACGAAGATTTTAAGGGCCGGGCTAGATCGGGTTCGTATCACAGTGGCAGGAAGGCACAACGAGAAGCAACCTTTGTAGTAGCGTGATCGAGAAGTTTGTTGTGGCGGCGGCAAAGTAAATTGAGGCTTGTCACTCAGGCTGTGACCTCAATGTCGATAATCGGTAGCAAAACGGTGAAAAACCCTACCGAGGCCATTTCTTCCCAAAATTAGATAATTATTCTTGGTTAATGGATCTTCGTTCACTAGTTCGGGTTGTTGAAGTCCTTCGATGGCATTTCTAGTGTTGCGCCACTTTGATCGATATCCTTAGAATTTATTATTATTATTATTATTAATTATAAAATGAGCTTAATATAAAGCTAAATATATATGGATATAAAAATACATGGCACAAAAGTCTTAAAAATAGAGATTTATTTACACTTTATCATGGAGATTCTTAATTTTCAAATAGGCACCATGGACCTATACCATGGACATTGATATTACATGCCCAAAAATACTACAAGTCAGTCATATGACACTTTTTAATAAAACATTTTTTTAATTAATGAATTTAATTAAGAAAAAAATGAAATAACTTTTTAGAGATAAATCTCAGCCTTTAATTTGTGTATACCACTTAGAATGTTCTAAGAGTATTTTGTGACGGTTAAATCCCTACCATTTATATACTAATTACTATTAAGAATATTCTAAGAGTGTTTTGTGAGGTTAAATCCCTACCAATACATCTACTAATTATCTAATCGATTAATATTTTGAAGCGCATTTTAAAATAAACATGTGACATAATATAATAAATTTTTTATATACAAATTATATCACAAAAGAAAATTGCAATGTAACATAACCATTGAAAAATTAAATATTACAACATAACCACTGAAAAGAAATGTCATGTCGAGGAGTATAACGATTAATAAGCGATATGATATAAAAAAATAGTTTGAAACGATTAGTCCCTACTACTTTGAAGTTATAAATTTTGTTGTGAGAAAAGTTTCATTAAAAATGACAATTTACATTGGTCGATTTTAAATTAATATTGGTCAAATAGGAAAACTGAATCCTATATTTTGCATTAGGAGGAATTTAATGAAGTGAAATTTGAAGTGGATAAATTAATTGTTTGATGATGCCTAAGGACTAGCATAAATTTTGATGGGTAGTAACCACTAGTAGGTTTACATATTTATAGTTTTACTAAATATATAATTGTTGATTAAAACATAAATAATAGTGAAGTAACTCCTAAGTAAATATATTTATTTACATTTGATTTTCATCTATTTTTTAGACAAAGAATTGTTTAAATTATGTAAGTAACTAATGTAAATATGTCATTTGTGCATGTATATTGTGTGCATGTTTAATGATGTCCTAAATTTAGAGTGGTCTCACCACCACACATCAGTGGGAACTTCGGGCATGATAGATGGGTTGATTATAATGGAAGAATTAATTAAAGATGAACTTTAAAGGGAAAATGACTAAGTGAATGTTTATTATGAACCTTAAGCCAAATTTTAAGAGAAAGAAGAGGAAAGATGATTTTTTACCAAAAATTTAAGAATGTCTTGATAATAATAATGATAATAAAATTAAATTAATTTATAAAAATACAAAAAAGGCCTATGAATATTAATTAAATTAAATTAATTTAGAAAAATTTAATATAAAAAGTCATTAATCGGATGTAAAGACCAATAAGTAAAGTGTTAAATGATTAAAAAAACCATAATGGAATTTTAATAACATTTTACTTTTCAATAAATTTTGTTATGAGTTTAACCAATAAAACCTTTGAGCTTAAGATATAAAGGAGGTTAATTATGAGGGGAAGAATTAAGGTAGTTCATTTAAGGAAGAAAGAGGGGGAAGGAAATGAGAGGGGGAGATAATAGAAAAACACATAATAAAGAAAGAGAGGAAAGAAATAGAGGAAGCGGGAATGGACAAATTGGTAGATAAAGAGGCTTACATGAGTTCACTAAGCATGTGCCCATTTTCCCTATTGAAATTTTCAAGTTGTTTTTCAATCTCCAAGGCTTCATGAATAAGATGGGTAGTTTCAAAGTTTGTTTTCAATCTCCAAGGCTTCATGAATAAGGCGGGTAGATTGGAAAGGGTTATGGCGGATTTAAAGGACCTACAGTTTCACCATTGTAGGATTTGTGACATGAACACGAACTTGGTGAATAGGGCATGGGGGCTTCACTCAATGAACCTCTAACATATCACGTGCGATCATAGCATATTAATCGATACCCTTAATTTGAGTACATATTGGATAATACCTCTACATGACATTATTTAACCCCCTACCAATATAAACCCAATACACCTTTAATTTAAAGCCCCACTTTCACTCTATATTGTAGATATCCATTTTTCCATTAACAATTTTTAAATCCCTTATATTTTTCATTAACTTTGAGCTCCATTTTTTATATCTGTAATATAAAAACCCTCTACCCCTAATATATCCCCTGAATATATTATGTCATTTTTGCTCAATATATATCCCACGATATGAACCCTGTATAGTATTGCTTTGGTGAAGCCCACATGACTCTGGGCAAAGCATTGGATCAAGTTTACCTTTTACAAGATCTAAATAAATGTTTCTGATTTGTTAGGATTAAATAATTTTAATGTTCCTTTTAGTTAGGAGTAAAGCTAGACAAGATAAAATTAGACGGGGGATAGGGGTTCTTTAGGGTGGGGATGAGGCAGAGAAAAATTGAAAGATTTCTTGATTTGGGAAGAAGTGTAATCATTCTTAACAAGGCCATTAGCTATTGAGATACACTCATGGGCATTTGAAAATAGTTTTTTAAAATATTGAAAAATAAATATCTATTTTGCTAAGTTAAGCATTATTAACGTTAAACTAATATTTATTGGATTGTTAAAGTCTTGCTTTATTAGAGAGTAATAAAAATTAATAAATAATACAATAAGACTAAATACTTTAAACTATTGATTTTAATTTTCATATATATTATTTTATTTATAAATTATATAATTATATAATATAAAATATAATTTTATTATTAAGAAATTATTTTATTGTGATGAGAGGCTTATTCTACAATACAATATAATGAGTAATGTGTCATCGAAGTTAAAATTTGCTTATATAATTCAAAATAAAAATAAAAAAAATCTAATATCTAAATAAAAACATATCTGAAGACATTTAAATTTAAATATGAAAAAATTAAATCAAATCATGTTAAATGTTTGTATTTAAAAGAGATCTAACTAATTATTAATATAATTACATATACTTTATTTCAAAGATGTTTAATCATCATATGTCCTAGTTATAAATCATTCATAAAGATAGATTGAGTATATTATTCACATAAGTTAACATTTAAATCTATCGATCTTATTTATTGTAATATTTTAGTGGCTTACACAATTATATATATTATTATTATTATTAAAATCGGGAGGTTTTCTATTAGAAAAATATATCATATAAATTGAACATAAGAGTTACACATAGGAGTGACGTCGATGCCATTGACATTTCGATAAAAGGAAATAATAATATGAAATATGATTTTTTACTCTTAATAAAACATCTTAGGTCTATGAATATGCACGCTATAACCTACATGGACACGTAAGATGCATTCCTTAATTTCAATTTCTGTTTGGTAGGAAATTCAATTTTCATTTGGTGGGATTGAGAATTGTAAACTACTTGTTTACTTATTTGGTTCATTTGGACTTTTAAACTAGAATTGGACTTGTGGTTGAGAATTCTAAACTACAAAGATCGAACCACAGCCATCTGTTTGATGGTTTAAGTACAATTTCTTGAACATGTCTGTCCTCTGATCCCGGGAGTGCCGGCACGACCATTAACGCTAAACGAATCCATATGGATTTCAGGGATAGGATCTTCACGTTCCACTATTTGACACACGTGCGATATCCTCGGCCTCATCTCCTCATGAAACGTATAATGGTTAGACAAACGCTCAGCCCCGACACGGCCATTAATCCTAAACGAATCCATATGTGGACGTCGAGCGGAGGAACTTCACCTTCCGAGTATTTGACACACTGTAGTATCCTAGGCCTTGCGTCGGTTTGTGTTAGACCTGAAATAATCCCACTTTCAACACCATCTCCCGATTTACTCTCCTACGTATTCATTCCCCTGACTGGATGCGCCGCTTCTAGAAGTCTGTAGTGCTGGCTCCCACGCTTGATCCACCAAAAACCGTTCGACGCCGTGGTTGGGTGCACGACTTTCTCCCGCGAGGCCACTTCCAACAATGAACACCAAGCTGAACATGGGAGCTCGGCGTGGCCTTTGCGAGTCTTTGTCGGCTCGTTGCTGTAACTTGTTCCCACCAAGCGAGTTGTTCCGGGGTTCTGTTGTGTTCATATAGCCGCGGGCGGGCAGAGTCCCAGCCTCCCCGCGTTGAGCTGGAATCGACGGCACGTTGCGGACTTGATGTCTACGCGGAATGACCCTCTTTCCCAACCTTCGTGTAGATATGCTGGGCCGCCGCAACGCCCTTCAAGATCGCGTATCGCGAGGCCATACGAGATGGTCATCGAGGTTTACGAATAGAGGTTTATCGAAGTGCGGTTAGGCATGTAGTCATAAACGATGAAAAACATACCGCATCTGCACCACCGCGGAAAGGGGCAGGTTCCTATGCGCATGCGCCCATCGTCGAGATCTCATACGAACCCCTTCATTCCCTCCTTTAACTCCTCGTTATACATTTCACGCCACTTCAGTACATTTGCGAGAGAAACGCCCACATGAAACTCTCGGCTTGCGCCAAAATGTTTTCATCCGGGAATCCATTTGTGGCGGTTTTGAGCTTTCTCCCCTTGTAGAATCTATGGGACGAGCTCACGCTCCCCATTCTTCTATTATTTCTCTGTTCTTGTAGTTTATGAAAAACACGGCCATGACTACGTGGGAGAAAGAGAACATTAGTCCTTTATGCTTAAATATCCATGCCGTGGGACGCGAATACATTTTAGCAAAGCGAGGAGATGCGAGATATCAAGAGGGTGCGTAAGCGCCTGTCTTTGAAGCTCGAGGCGAGAATATGTGGTCTTCGACCAAAGTCCAGCCAACTCTTTGAAAAATCAACGAACATCTTCTCTTGCGAACGCTCATGAGATCGATTTTTAGAGATATGAAGCGGCGTCCCGCTGATGCGGGAAAGCCAGCCAACGTTATGGTAACGTTGATCTGGCTGCAAATGCTCGTAATCGATCCGGACACGTATGTTGCGTGTCCCGCTACGGAAGTCGATTGTATGGAACTCCTTGCCCATTCAAAAAGGCGCGTCCAGGTCTCCCCTTGAGATATGAAGTTTGTTAATGTCACGCCCACGTGGTTGTCGTTGGGGTCATCCATTTCCACACTCCTCATTGTATCGAACTCCGCTGCGTAGTGATTGTATTCTTCCGGGTTGCTAGTAATGTTGAACAACCCGAGATACTCGAATTTGTGAGGCCAGATCTAGCGGTTGTGTCGGGTGTGACGATGAAGATCGATCAGTGCCGCCTCAAGACGAGAGGGAGGATGCCGATGCAGAAGACGAAGGTAGTCTTTGAAGGAGGAAAGCGTGTCGTTGCGTTTCATCGACACGGGAGTTGAACTCCCTAGCGCCGGTAGAGGCACCCCAGCCTTGTCCCGATTTGTGAGGGCTAGCACAGTTGAGGATATTAGTGAAGCACCGCCTCAAAAAATCAAGTTGGTTCCATTGAATGTCGAAGAAAAAGTGATGAGGAAAAAGCCGGTATGACAAAGAGGAAGAAGAAGGCTATAGAGTACTTGTTGCCCACACATGAGCATGTCGGAAAAAAATGTTCACATGACCAAAATTAGTCATTTATATGTAATTTTTAGTAGTTTTTTTAGTCATTTATTCTTGTTTTTCTACCATTGCACATACGTACATGCTTCATTCTATTGTTGCAATAACTTGTAAATATTTCATTTTTGTTCATTTTTTCAATATTGTACATATTAGTTTACTTCCTTGCTCTAAATAAATCTATTAAAAAAAATAGTCACTAAATAAAGGGCATAGAATACTCGGTTTAGTCTTATTGTTTCACATGCCAACTAGAAGCCAACACAACAATATTCATAGGAACAAAGCCATTACAATAATATTTATCACCATTACAAGAATATTTATCAAGGAATTATCACTCATTATGTAACTAGGGACGATTTGAATTGGTGCGGAAGAAAACAACCATTCTACCCAACCACCCAAGATAACCCCAATTGACATAGACAATGTATATATTTAAGACAACCTCTAAAAACATTATTTACCATGGAAATCACATCCACTTTACCATGGAAATCCATACCTATTTTATCGAGATAGATTATTATTTTTTGGATAAATACGAAGGTTGATGGGCAATAAAATCCACATGATGCATCGGTTATGTATAAGTTCCAATGAAAACTTAAACACACGTAATCATGTATCATGAAATGAAAGTGGGTCAAACTTGGGAAATTATTCTGGTAAAACAAAGGTTAGAAGAACGAATGGAAAAATTGAAATAGAAGATCATATTGGAAGGAATGTTGGAGGAAGCAAAACAAGAAGAAGGTTATTTGGAAGAAACATAAGGCTTCAAATAAATCCTTGTGATAGAAATCAAGGATAGTGTGGTTGAAGGAAGCAACATAACACTGATTTCTTCCATAAACCTGTAATAAATTATAGAAGTTGCAACAAAATTTACTCCCTAAAAATTATCGATGTGTCAAAATTATAGGATCGTAAGGAAATTAAAACAAATCAACTCCCTTCTTGTAGAGGGTCAATGAGATAGGACAAAAGAAACGAGGAAGAAAAATCAACACATCCCATATCTCATGGTACCCACTCATAAATATGCATTCATGTGAAAAATCACTTGGAGGAAGTATAATAAGTAGTCAAGGAAATGCCAAAAGTTAAAGCCCATAGATTGGATGGGTTCACATATGACATCGTCCAAGATTGTTAGAAATTTATGAGACATGACGCCTAAGAAGTTATGGAAGAATAAAGAAATTTGAACCTCGATTCTATATCTCACAATGCTACATTTTTTAACTTATCCACAAACAAAAGGAAAATGTCGATGATATAGGCTTCTTTAGACCCATCCCTCCATACAATGTAATATATATGATTATAAAAAGGTGGTAATAAATAAATTGAATCATAACCCCTGCGTCACTGGTATCGGTGAAACGATTAGGATATGACATGGGGAGACAAATTCTAGTTTGCATGATAATGTCTTATGAAACGGTTCTTTCACTCAATGATCCAAAAGTAAGCCATGATAATTAAAATATATTTATCTAAAGCTTTTTATAAAATAATTTTTTCTTTCCTTCACCAGGTTCTCCTCACTTTTGGTTTTTCCAACTCATGGGTGAAGTGGATACATTTCGTTATATTGAGTATATTTTTCTCTATTCCTGTAAATGGTTCTCCTTCAGTGACATTCAAACCCTCTTGGGGCATTCATCATGGGTATCCATTGTTGCTTTCTCCTCATCTTGGAAGACAAATGATTAGGTAGAGCCATTAAAACCACTTTGAATGAAAGTAAAATAAAAGGTTTATGTTTGTTTGGAGAAGCTAATCTTGCATGCCACCAACAATTTTGTGATTAAACCATGTGAATGGGATGTCCAATAGTGCGCCAAAATGCGACCTTTTGTTGATTTCTAGAGAAATTTATGGAAACATTCAGGATATATATTAATTTTTCCAAGTCAAAAATATATTACTCAACCCATATCCTATTGTTTAGGTTCATATTGCTTGCTTAATAGGATATAAAAATTATAGTTTTCCTTCATAGTATATTGACACCTGCCTTATTGCTAACTCCCTTAAGGATAAGACTTATGATGACATCATCAAGAAGATAACCAATATGTTGGATAAATAGACATTCCATTCTCTTAAAATTGCAAGCCATTTGGTGCTATTGAAATCATTCATTCAAGCTCTTACAATCTATATCTTGTTCATTATGGTTACTCCTAAAGGAATTTTGCATCATATCCTGACCTACAACATTATTTTCTATGGTGAGGAGTGTCGAGGGGAATGAAAATTGGAATCTAGTCTCATGGTAAAATATTTTCTTTCTATAGATTCTCACCACCATCATGGGGATAAAATGGTTGGAAATGTCTGAAGCCAAGAACTATGGCACTAAATATAGAATCGAAAATATGTTAGAAAAATACCATTGTAGACGTGAGTTCAAACATAGTAATTTCAATTTATATCATCATTTTGGAACGTAACATGCAACAAAAAGGATCTAGTATAGCAACATAGTTTATGTGAGGCCAAACATATTTCAAAAATGTTATTTTTAGATGAACCTTGGTATTAGTTTCCTAAATTGGTCAATCATAATGAGATTTAAGATCTATGTGTTATAATGAAATCAAGAAAAAATCTTATTGTAATGGACTAATAACATGGAGCTTATGATGATACTTGATGGAGAAATTGGAGCTCATGGGAGCGATGGGATCTACCTCCCAGACCACATATATTGGGGCATGTTTTGGGAGTTCTTTAAGCGGTGCCACATTTCTATGAAAGACCATACGAACTTTGATGGGGCTATAATCTAAAAGTTTTCTTCTATGAAGGAGGCGCAATATTATGTACATTGAGATGAATCACACACATAACTCTCTTGGTAGAAAATCTAGTCGAAGTATGGAAGAAAAATATTTGGCCAAATGTTGCTCAATTTTTTGGTTTCTAGTGCCCAAAAAAAACTTAACATGGGAAAAAATGGTTTTAAGAGGGTTCAAAAGACTCTTTTTTTTTTGTGTAATATGGAGGATAATGATCACTTTTTTAATTAATGCATGTTCTCGAAAGAACTCTTGCAACAATAAAAATCTCTATTTTGACAAATGGACTCATATTGATCTATCATCCTAAGTACAATCACTCATTGGAAACCATCTCAATCTTCCAACCCATTATCAAGAGAACCTATTATTTCTCCTTGGATTCCTCCTCTAGTTGATACGGAAAAATCACAGTGAGAATTTTCCAAATAATATTGATCCTCTCTAGGGACCCTTCGAAACCATCTCTAAGAAAACCTTCATGATACCATTATTGTGTGTCCATGGTCATCCTATTATTGGCAATCTTCACTAGTAGAGGCATAGATTGATCTGAATATGGGAAAAATTGTTATTTCTATGAAATCACCCTCGTCAATATTAAAAATGTGCTTAAGGATCGTCTCATTTAACCATTTTTGAAGGAGTTAAATTGTCATGTTTCATGTGTCTCTTATGAGGTAATTATGATTTAATTACATTTCTTAAACTCATAAAAAACAAATGAAATTCATTAAAATAAATCACAACAATCACATAACACAATGGATGATAATGGATTTCACCCCTCCTCGGCTACATCTCCATGGACCTGCTTTAGTTAGCTAGGCCCTCTAGGAATTATGAGTCAAAAGTATGATTACAAGCATCTGGGATGCTCCAATGGATTTTATGTTGTTCATTATCATACAAGCCATGAAAACCCCAATAATTTATATCCTATCTTTGAATTTGGTTACCAGCTCCTCTAGGCTTGACCTCCAACATCGGTGGCCATGGGCTTGTTTATTATACAAAGTAACAAAATCACCTTTAAGTGTACTCCAATAGCACTATAAACTGTACCAATATGTTCATATCATAATACATTAAAAATTTACTATTCACTCATTGAAAACAACCTTTAGCTGATCTGGGCACGGCCTTCCCTTGTGGTGGCCCTAGGCTTCAAAATTCTTCAGCATGCCAAAAATACATGTATGAGTTCCATTGCCTCTGAAAGTTGTTCCAATGGATTGAAAAGAAACATGCCAATATGATAATAATTACTATCCTTGAGAAAAAATTGTTTGAAAATTGACTTAGTTATGGAAAAAAAATTTCCCCCAATTTCTCCTCCAAATACGGAAGCGGAGTTAACTTCGACAAGTTTGGCGGAGATCTGCGAAAATAGAAGCTCCAGCAAAAGATTCGTTAATTAAGGAGGAAATTAATTATGGATTAATCCACAATTAAGTGGTTGATAAATGCGCTTTAAAAAGCTGTAGTGGAAGGCTAGAACGTGGTCACCGCTGCGTCCACGTGGAGGAGTGTTGGCTCGCTCCTCCTCTCCTTTGCCATCGGGACATGCATGGACCTCAAATAAAATTTTGTATCAACACATTTCAATGTAGAGGGCTCATGTGATGGTTAAGCGCGATTATTGGGGGAGTGTGGGGGGGAGATCACGGGTTCAAACCGACCTCGACTCCCCTCCTTCAAATTTTTACCAACAATTCCTTACACTCCATTCGAATTATATGGTAATAAACTTTAACGCTCCAACCATTATAAAATGTAATATGTAAGCCTCCACATAGTACCTCCACCATAGTGTAATATTAACGTCGATTTGGAATTTGAAATGTATATATGTGTGGAGTTTTAAAAATGTGATATTTTAATTAATTAAGATTTGAATTATATATATATATATATATATATATATATATATATAACAAGATAAAATATTATATGTATATATATATAATATATATACATTAATTTACCTTTAGTTAATTAAAAAAATAGAAATTTCCAGCACATAATATCATAAACCCAAATTCAACCTTCGAAGGTCATTGGACAAATTCACCTTCACAAACCAAAATGGAGAATCCCAGAGTTACATTTGTCACATTCCCATTGGAATAAAACTAAAAAGGATTCCATGAATGCTTACTGGGCTACCATGTCATCATCCTATACTTGTTTTTCATTTTTTTAGTAAAACATTATCTGTTCTGAACGGCGATCAACATACCATAGCTCCTTCATTCGAACTCGAATTTCAACGAAATGAGTTGCATTGGATTCCTTGCGATGGGACGGTTGCTTTGAATATGGTTTGGTGTAACTCTAAGAACTTTCATTTTTGAGCTAATTTTTCCCTTGATCGGGAATCCAATCACTCCTTCCCACTAACATGCTTTTGGACCCAAAATATGGTTATCTCATAAGTGTTGACCACTTCTTGTTTCCCAGAGATTCTATCATCTTGATTATACTTGTATAAATCTCTGATAACCACTTGGTCACTAACATGCCTTTCCTTGCCGTGTAA
Source organism: Pinus albicaulis (assembly GCA_034641835.2). Lineage (NCBI taxonomy): Eukaryota > Viridiplantae > Streptophyta > Pinopsida > Pinales > Pinaceae > Pinus > Pinus albicaulis. The sequence goes on from CM076584.1 coordinate 1,387,979,541, forward strand.
ATGGCTTGACTCTTCAACCAGCTTATTCTCCTTTTGTTGTGACTGATCAACACTTGTTGGCTTCTTATTGATATAAAACTTTTTGTTGCAAAAATCTATTCCTTGGTTCCTTCCTTAGAATCTTGTTCCTCCTTTGCATAATGAGCCGAACTACAACAAATAGCTTCAACATCGGTAAAATAAGAAAATAAATGACCATTATTTTACCTCCATGGTTCCAAATTCCACATGCGGAAAGAGATGAATTAGCCATCTCCTTCTCTTCTTGGCATCAACACATAACATGGTCTATAATGGGTACAGGCTTTCTTGACATCTTGTCACAAACACACATGCAAGAAACAACTTGATGACATATCCTCTTGCTCCTTCAAAGAAACTACTTCCACATCATGTGAACATCGCCATGTACTCTCACATATTGGTGTACAAACCATCGACCAAACACAATTTGAAAAAAGCATGCCTCTTGACGATTCTAACAAAAAAAAATTCACATCATGAAAACACTTCGTCAACATCTCGTTTCCATATTTGGAGACAAAATGAACTTTTCCAAGATTATATGACATGCATGTGATCCAGGGATTTTGCAATAAAATATATCCTTGGGCATAATAGAGTGTATGTTACCTTAACATGGAAACTTCATCAAATTTGTCATTAAAAACCACATTTTAATGCAGCTCAAATACATATACAAAGACATAGCCCACCTGACCAAAAATACGGTATATAATAACACATGAAATTGATTCAAACCAATTACTGAATTTTACATTTTTGAGACCTCTCGGCTCTCGGCCTCTTCAAAACTCTCACACCAATTCTCTCTATCTCTCTCTGTATTCCTCACTATTTTCCATCCTCACACAATCCTCCTATTTATACATAATTATGGATTAATTCCAATCCATTATTTTCTCCTAAAAACACGAAACAAAATATAAAATAGATTTATCCCTTATTCAACTCAATGGTTCCATTGAAGGAATTCCTGATCCCTAAATTATCTACCTAAATCAACTCCACTCATATCCTCAATTTATTAAAATAATATTTACAATAATTCTCACACTCAAATTTTCTCTCAAATTATTTTTAAAATGTACATAATTTATAAAATAAATAAATAAAACCCCTCCCCTAAATCACACAAATAAATAATGAAAATTTAGCTTGATGTTCCTGCATCAGACTCCCCATGTAGAGAAGTTTCCATATACTCATGTCTATGAGATTAATCGCTTTACGTAATAATGCAACAACCATGGAGTCATTGACTTGTTCCCTCCAAGATTCCAAACTTTGTTCTATTCTTCCCGGTCTTTTAAAGTATCAACTCCCTTTTGTAATTCATCACCAACATCACTCACTCTGTCCCGATTGAAATTGAAGCGATCAATTCCTCGGAGGAATTCCTCTTTGTTTGATTCTTTTTTCTCCAAGCTGATGAAGAATAATCAGGGAATTCTCATGATCACAACTATAGTCATTGATTGTTCCTATAGTAACAAATTTCTTATCCAATGTTGTAGCTAATTCATCGACAAACTATTAGTTTTTTAAAAAGATAGCCGCCTTTTATTTGACCTCTTTAGATGCGCAAACACCAATATCCCATCATAGACTTCTTGGATTTTAGTAGATCCTGTTCTGAATTCTTTGGTTTCTTTCATCTTTTCTGTTGGTTATTAAATACATTTCCTTTATATCTCTAAGCATAAATTTCTTGTTGCTCACGATCTTTCATCTCATCTCCAAATACTTCACCTTTCAATTCTCCAATTTCAACATCATATTTATTAATTTTTCCTTGAATCTACAACCATATTATCATTTGAAAAGTTATATCATTCACTACGACTCTCTAAATGTTAAAAACATTTCATCCCTATCAGTTTCACGATGCTTGTAATCTCTTCACGTACCATGTTAAACAAGTTTAATCTACCCTTTTAGGTTCCTTAAGCCATTGTTCAAGAACTCTATTTCCATGTGAAATTTTTCCAACATTTCACCAAAACCTTCATTCTCAACTTCATTCTTCTTAGGAAATCCTCTTTGAGTTATCCTAGTTTACGTATCATCACATTACAAAATTCTATCGGCAATTTCATTAAACAAATTCATTTGTTTAACTCCTTGGAATATCCTTCGACATTTTCATTATGCTTCAGCTCCATAACAGTTTCAATTAGTTATCTTACAACAAACAAGAATTCATTTACGTTTTCTTCCTACTACAACAAATTAGTACCTTCTTCCTCTGAAAGGCATTCTCCTTCATACTTCACCTTAAGAGTTTCATTCATCTCTGTGATAGTTTCACCAAAAAGTCCACCATCTTCCGCACATCCTACAAACATACACACACTATGAGATTTAAAAATGCAAGGCTTCATAGCCTCATATGCTTCTCTTATCAAAACATCTTCAAATTGTTCTGAACTATTCCAATAGTTCATGAGATCTTCCTCATTGATCTCTTCACCCAGAATTTCACCTGATACGGGCCACAAATGGAGAAACATCCATTTTGACTTAGCCTCTCTGAGTTCTTCACATCTCATTTACATACTCATCATCTGTTAGAAGCTTCCTCGGCTCTTATTTCAACTATATGTTTTGCTATTCCCTCTTTGCATGTAGCCTCTGCCTCTTCACTTTCTTCCTCATGATCCAACCATGTCTCTAGTCTTAATTTCTCTGCCTTGATTCCATCAATAACTAAAGGTGAATTTCTATCTCAACTTTCTCCCTCTCATACTCTTCATCGATCATTCTTCATGTGCCACTTGCCTTGGCATCTTCCTTCTTCTTTCTTACGCTGCGGTCATTCTCGAGAACCTCTGAAATCACTAACACTAGTCATCTTCTCCTCCTTTGTGAACTCCATCTTTGTTCACATGTGGATTTCATTCGAATCCTCTTTATTGTGAAGCCTCCATACTTTTCCATTCAGCAATACACAAGCTCTCTTCCTATGTGATCTTTGGGTTCTGCCTTGGAATTATTTGTAGTAACCTCTGTACTCCTCTTTCTTTACTGCTAAAAACTTCACTAATCTTTGTTACAATGACCAACTCTTTGGGTATCGGGCTTCATAGATCATTTTTAATTGTTCAAACCTTGACTTGGCTTATATGACTCTTTATTTATGAACTTTATATCAACTCTTCATCTTGGATTAAAAATACACCATCTTGTACAATAACTCAATGGTTTAACTTGACTCAAACTAACGAATTTTCATTTGACCTTAACATCGATTTTACTTAGGAGCTTAGCTTAATAATTCTGATAGTGGATATTTTGACTCTAATTCAAGTTATACAACATACCGATGAACATCCACCCTTAATACATTTTCATGATGTCAAATATTCAATCTCTCTCATACTCCATCCTTATGAAAATATCATAAGTTTCCCATTATCCTTCACATGATATTGAAGCCTTTAAATCAAAATGCAATCCACTTTCCCAGATTTATTTACCAATTGAAAATAAAAAAGCCATTTAATTTTCAACGATCAAAAATACCTCTTCGAAATGAATGGTCATACATATGTCCCTTTCAAGGTTATTAATAAACCTTCTCTTTGCAATTTCAACTCTACGGATTTCACTCTTTTTGTGTCATCATCACTTATGAATATTCGCATTCCTTCATACCATAGCTCATCATCTTTAGTTAAAACATTTCCTACTTTCATACTGCACCATACAACCGCACATTATAAATTTTACATCAATTCACATCTCTTCACGTGTCTGAGCAAGTTTTTCATGTTTTCAACCTCTTTGATGAATAATGTACAACTCGTACATTGTGCCCATCTGAACTGCACCTTAGGTGCCTGTATGATGGTAAAACAGGGATTTTAAGATCGAAGCAATTGTGGTTTATTTGTGTTTTCAACCTTAAACACAAATCAAAATAATTCTCCATTTTCAACTACAAGCCTTGATCCAAAATGACGCGGCCAAAACTACGAAGAACCCACACTATGCATAATAAACCACCTCGTATATTATAAAAATGCATGCTTCTCTTTATATCACTCAAGATAGTGCATTCTCTACTTTTCCATTCATATAATGAAACTTAGTTTCCTTCCTTGTTATGGTGGTAAACCCTTATACATCCACATTTAAAACATTTCACTTCAATTACGAGCATGTTGACATATATATAAATCATTCACTTAAAAATACTTATCTATAATTTCGATTTTGGTTAAGAAAAATGTCAACATATAATATGCTAGATACACATTTTACTTAACATACCTTTGCCCGACATTTACCATGCTTTTTTTGTCTTCTGTTGCTTCCTTTTCTGCATCCTTTATGTAGATCACAGCTATTATGACCTCAAAAATGGTATGCCATAACCATGCTTGAATCATATTTACACATCAACATTTAGTGCGCAAATTTTTTTCCTCTAACATATTATTTCGTTACCATATGATCTCTTCATTCCATTTAAATATGTGATCTCTTTCGTTGACCCAAAACACTTTAATATTAAAAATTGAAATATCCTCTCCATCGTGATGTTCCGCGTAGTTTCTTTCACGATATTGCAATGAAGTTTCTCTATAACAATATCATAACATAAATCAATGAAAATGAATTTTTATACCATGCCTCTAGCTGCTCTCAAGCGATCTTTTGCTTTGATTACAATACAAGAGTAGCACGCTTAGTTCATCGATTCCACACTTAAATAGTTCCATGTACTCATATTTATCTTTACCTGCAAATTCTAGTCTGGCAGCTCCACACAACCTCTACTTCCATACGAATCTTCACACGCTTTCTAAATCTTCTCTTCTCTTCTTTATAAAGAGATTTAGCTTGGTTCCTCCTCTCTTTATAGAATAATTTATCGAAGATCAAAAGAGTATGGTGAATCTTGGCTAGAACTCCACAGAAAAAGTGTACTAGTCAACGTCTACCACTCTGCTACAAATAGAGCACGATACTTAAATAAACAATTACCATTCAGGTCGTGATTCACAAAGAAGTGGATACCACTCTGCATTTTACACCTAATTCAAAACAATGGTTTGTAATTTCTGTTATATGCCCATAACCCAAAATGCTGGAAATGTAAATACAAAATTTAAGGAAAACGTTACCACACGAAAGAGAAATTTTTCTTTGAATCTTGCGTTACTTGATCGGCCTTTTTAAGCATTGGGCTTGTCTTTTGATACATCTTACATAGAAATGTTGGGCATATGTCTTGCTGGTTGGAGATGTCTTTAGGTTACGCTTCCTCAATCGATCTCCACATTACAACCTAATCAATCTCCAGTTCTGGTACTTAGAACCGCCCAAACACATACACCAACTACCTCGCGCAGCAACTCACACATATACCATGTTATCACTCAGGTTTTCCTTGAAGTTGTGGAAGATGAAAGTATACCCGAGGTAACCACAAACCAACCTTCAGATGCAGAATCTAGCCAATCTGCATCGAGAGAGGGCTCTCTCTTTATAATTTATCTTTGTTCTTAGAAGTTTTTATGCTAGTTATAGATCCAAGAATTTGTTTTGGAAAATGGTGGAATCCACAAACTAAGGGCAAGGTCGAAAGTTTCAGTCCATTGGGCTATGGATTCAAAGAATGGCTTTGCGGATTTCTATTCTACACAGATGGCTTTACGGGGCAAGGTAGCTAGACGAGAGAACAATCCTTAAAATTTAAAGTGGACGGGATGATTTTGAAGGGATGAAGGCGGCTAAGAATCTTTCACCATGTTCAAAATGAGGAAATGAAATGACTACAAACAAAAACGATGAAGAATTCTTTATTATTGTAATCAGCAAATGTTTAAATTAGCAAAGCAAGAGCATTTAAGAATTCATGCTTATAACAATTTAGAGGAAAACATTAAGAGCGATCACATCTGAAATCGAGGTACAATTAAGTAAATTGATTCAATCCTTTATGTAAATTATTGAGAAATGGATACAATGATATTATAAGCGATATAAAATTTAAGACAAAGAGTAGAAAGACTTATTGAATTACTGATCAAACACATGAATCAAAAGTCCGAGAAGCTTCAAATCGTCATCCGGTAAACTGATAATTTCTCCAAAATACTTTTGATACGAAAATCCTCAAATATTTACGGCAAAGTAATAGAATCCACCCCAAATTCTTCCAAGAGTGGAGTATTTATACAAATTCTAAACTAAAATATCTTGAAACAAATATCAAATTGGTTCACAAATCTCTCCAACTATTTTACATAAATGAACTTAATTAAAGGACACTCAAACTAATGCATCCTATTTGGAACTATTTTGTATGGATAGGTGATGACAAAAGAGGAGAATTCAATTTGATCCAACTCTTAGTTGATGATGGGCATCCAAGTCACTACTTGCTTCCTTTTTTGTGAATTCTGCTCCAACAATTCTGCAAACTTTGGGTCCAATGATACCTTGTTATTTCTCAATCCGTAATATATATGTAAAAAATGAAAGAGGTTATTGTAGATAAATATGTTGATGAGATAAACCTCTTTCACTTTTCTAAAATTTCTCTCCAGCTGTGCGCAATAGGCTCTGCAAAAATATGTGTAAAACAGAGTTCTGATGCAAATAACTCTAAAGATGTGCATGTATCTCTCGGCTGAAATCCTTGTGGAAAAAATGAGATAGGTTTTGTAGATGAGTCTCTTAGGAAAAAAAACGTCATTCATTGTTAATAAATGTATTTCTAATTATTTTACAATATTATTCTCTGCAAATGATGCCTTAACGAGTTTTTCTGCAAAAGGTGCTTTCCAACATTGTTTAATATTTCCAAAACCATAATATGGCTGTTAGAAAAGTGAGAGGGTTTTTGTAGATGGCCCTAGTAAGAACATAAACCTCCTTCAGTTTTGTAAAATTCATCTTGGATTGATCACAATAGTTTCTGCAAAACTATGACTAAATATGCAATTTACGCAAAAATGTTCCTTCTTGTTATGTTTTTTCATCTTTTTACTTTCTTGCTCTTTTAATTTGTTTTACTTTCACTTTAGACAAATCTCCTTATTGGTGAGAAAGTATTCTCATCTCTTTTACCATTTTATTGCCTTAATTTACTTTTCTGTTTACCTTTGACCTTTCTGTAACTTCATTTTAAGCATCCTTTGACTTTTACTGTCACACTTTAACCATGATACTCTTTGTTGTTATGCTTTCTAACCTGTTTGTTTGAATAAATTTGATGTACTCTTGGAGTAAACAAATCTTATGACTAGTATTAAGGCTTGTTTATCCAAGGATGTGATGTTGATCACCTCTTCGGGGGACAATAGAGTAGATTTTTCAATCGGTTCTTCCCATAGACAAGCGTTAGCTCTTGATCGGGTTCAAAATGTAGCATTGCATTGATAGCTTTGAGGGAGTAATGGGGAATAGAACAATTTGGTCGGGGATATCACGGCTCGTGAGTGGGATCATAGCTTGAATGGAAATAGTGGATAATTTTTGGGAAATTAATAGTGAGGGGATGAGATACCTTGGGAGATTAGTTCCCACGGTCAATGACGGCATCTTGCCCCTTTGAATAATCGTCTGCGTGACAAAGCTTCAAGGAAGGAGACTTTCATCAAAATGCAAGTCTTTAATCTAAATCTCTATCCATAGGAGGTAAATGTCTCTAATTCTACGTGAGGAGCATTCGGTGGGGTCACATTCGCGGGAGCAGCTGGGGCTTCCATTTTGGTTCTTGTGGATTCAAAACGGAAATTCTGGAGTTTCTTCACGAGGCGGGCGCGTTTTCGATTTTAATGATGAAATCGGCACAATTGTAGGTTCGGGGAGCAATTGCACGGTTTAAAACCTGCAGGGAAGATCTCGGTGATGGGTTTTAATCACTAATTCGACGGAAAAACAAAGAAAACGGCGTTTTACTTGCGCGGTTCGGGCGAATAGGATAAATACACGTTCTTGGAAGAAAGGTTTGGTTCTGCGCGGAGTGTGAGGCGGTAGCGGAGGGGGCCCCGGCAGGCAGGAGTGCAGCGGATTTATGGAGCGAAATTGAATGGAGCAGTGGATTTTAGCGAAATTTGAAAATCGTAGCGAGAGGGCGCGATCGTTTTCAATAACGAAAATAACGGAAAAAACATGAAAATTTGGTTTTATTTACAAGTAAAAGGGATTTTTAGTTTTCGAGTGACGTCATACTAGTACGGGCGACGTGAGCGGAGTCGAGTGGTAAGCGGTAAGTGGTAGCGGTGATCATAAACATAGACAAGTGGTTTCGAGAACGGCGGGCGGCGATTCCATAAAAGTAACGACACGTGGACGGGAAGCTGGTCAAATACCACCAATCCCTGTGGTTATTGTCGGGTATTGGATAGTAGCGGAAAGAACGTTGGCGTAGATGCTGTGGTGGGGTGATACGACGGTGGAAAAGAGAGGAGAAGGTGAGCGTTGTGTGCGGAACGTGAGTTTTACACGTGATTATCGTTATTAATCATCACGGGGAGCTTCTAATTGGCGGAGAAGGTTGGTTATTAACTAATTCGATAATTAGTTAATCCCACTTGTATAATAGAAATAAAGTCGCGGTGGGGTTGAAGCGTCGGGGGCGGAATGCCATGGTGGATGGGCCACGGTGGCATAAGACTTTGATAGTTTGAATTAAAACTTTGGCTTTATTCATCTTTTTTGCATTTAAACATATAAATCATATATGTTTAAAGTTTTTTCTCGTATATGTTTTATTATATTATATGATAAATTAAGCAGATATATTTAATTTACCGTAGGGGCGGGACTAATGTATAACGGCTATATTTTAACCAAGGGCTTGTATAATGGGTTTTTATTTGAATACGGGAAATAAATACTTTGGTTAAAATATAATAGAGGGGATTTGAATATTTACAAAAAAAGAGTTATATACTTAGGACAAGGCATTTTCACTAGGGATTTAGTAAATAGAGTTAAATGTAAATATGACAAAGGGACAAGGGAACTCAAAAACTTTGCATATCCCCAGAAAGTGAAAATTTACGAAGTAAATTGCAATATCTCATCTTCAACACTTCAACTTAGAATAGTAAGTTATTTTTGAGGATTTTATGGAGTTTTGCATAATTTTCCTAAGCAAAATGGGATTTTACTTAGGGAAAAGGTTAAGGTGAATGATTATAATGATGAATTATCTCAAGTACTTAGGTCTTTTGATCATTAGGCGAGGGTCGGTCCGTCCAAAAAGTCGGAAATGCCTTGGGCCCCTTTGATCTCCAGTACCTTAGTACTTTGGGGGGAAATTAGTAAAAATTTAAGGGGAAAGTGATGAGGGAAGTTAATGATTTTGACTTTGCTTCTTGTGATTTTCCGAGTGTATTTCTGCTTTAGTATTTGTGATGAAAGTAAAGGATCAAAAACATCTAACGACATCATTCATCGAGATAAAACTTTGTAACACCATCTACCTACCTATGTCTGCTACTACCATTTTCTCTTCTTTATTAGGTGCATTTACTTGCAAACCCTTATCAATCTTATTTTCTTTTACATGGTAAATCTATCTATTTCTACCTTAAAGTACATCCAAGGCTGGATTACTGCTGTTGAGCACCTTTTTATTAACTCTACCTATCTACTTATATGCGAATTAAAGCTGTTTGGTGAGATGTTTATTCTCTATTCTACTACATGAAATTGGAAAAATGAACTAGCCAAGCTTAAACGGTTTGAGCTATTCATGAATTGTGGCATAAAATACAAGTTGCACACAATTTGTTTATTACATCGAGTAAAAATTAGTGGCATTTAGACTTGCACACTTTCCTTGGCCTTTCTTTTGATGGGGTTCATTTCTTTTACTTTTTGGCCATTTTATTCTTTTTACCCTTTGATTTTTCTTTAGGGTATACCCTCTTTACATTTTTTTAATTTTTTGATTTTTTGGGTTTTCAAAGGAATATGGAACACCTTTGTAGAAAAAGGTTTCAACATATTCCATAGTTCAATCCAGACAATCATGAAAAATGACACCTATTGGTATAGGAGTCAACACTAGCTCACTTGGGGATGGCTTTTCCTTGTGAAAAGTCGAGAACAACAAGTCGATTGCCTCAAAATGTCTTCAAACTAAACTAGTGTAATCTCCTTCTTAGGTAGCTTTATTGTATATATGATAGTGGAACTTTTAGGCTTAGGGCCTTAAGCCGGGCTTCAACTCCAGAAGAATCACCATCCAATCATGATGCATTATTTGTGGCTAAAAATCTTGAATTGAATATAGTCCTTTTCGCAACTTTGGCGATCTTGAAACACACAAAAATTTTCAAACCAACTTAATGAAAAATAGTGAAAATTGAAAAACTAAAAAAAATGCTCAAAATTACGAGCTTATTAGCACTCATCTACCTACTCAATCTACTCTTCAAAAAGCTGCTAGTTAGGTAAAATGAAATAACCAATGCAACCATTCAAGCATTATGTACTTTGATAGATTTTGTTGCATTTTCTTATTTTATTATCAAAATTGTACTTCTACAACCTATTAGAAACTTGTCAACAAATGAAGACAAAAACACTTGATTTCCTTTGTTGACTCTAGAAAATGTACAAAAGAATGCTTCCAAAATATATATAATGTTTAGCGATGCGAAAAATTGTACATCGATTGGATGGCCTCCATTACCATGAATCGAAATATTATTTCGTCTTTATCTCCTGCAAACTTTGAGGATAAGATTTTTGATGATATTCCTCTTGATTGTAATGTTTGAGGTGTTGAATCCTTTATCATCTTGATTATGAAAATCATAGTTAGTTAATAGAGGAATGCTTTGAATGCCTTCAATATTCAACATATCTGCTGGATCTGAAAATCTTGGGAAAATTCTTGGAACTTTATGACATATAAAATTCCATGGGACTTCATAAGCTTCAACAAGTTTCCCATTCTTTTCTTTAAATATGTTATACCACATTTTCTTTAAAAGCTGAAATGGTTCAAAAAATAGTGGTATGGAACTTTCTTGTGTCATTTGATCATTTATTTCAATGAGGCCCGATATATTTGCTGGTGTGGCTGAAAAATCTTGATCAATAGTTTCATTATCTTCTTTTGTTGTCAATCACAATTCCTAAAGATTGCTGATTATTGATGGCATGGTAGTTTTCTCTAATGCAAAGATGAAGCAAAACAAAGAGGTAAAGAATCTTCACTTATTTCCACATTTCTACTCTTCCTTCTTCACTCTCATGGCTGATTTGTATTGGTGCGATCTTGTCTTCAATCTGTGAAAGCGCATTTCTTCATCCTCCAAACTAGCTTGATATCTCTTTGTAAGTTAGCTTGACTTTGGAGAACATAACTATCATCATAATGATCATGTAAGGCAAATCATCAAAATAAGGAATGTCATCAAACATACACATTGAACAACGAGATTCCTCTTCCTGCATATTGATTTGTAATTCATTTTGATTTATGATAATTTGAATTAAAGGCAATTTGTTCCTTGGCTATCAACCTCTTCTATTTCTTCATGGTGATTTTGAATAAAAAATTCTTCTTTCATAGTGATCTCTGTGTTATTTCATCTAGTTTTCTTACCAAAGGTTAAGTTTTACCTCAAGTAATGTTTTCCTTTCCTCTTCTTCTACTTTCAACTTTTCTGTTTGATTTGGGAGGTGCTACATCAGCTTGCAATATTTTGCATCTGTACAAGTGTTTTTGGATCCCTTTCTCTTAGCAGAAATTCTATTTATGAATCAAAGGCACTTGGATAATGCAAGAGAGAGCTGAATCATGAGGAGGTCTAATATTTTCGGCATTGAATAATAAACTTGATTAAATGCAATGAGGAAAATTGTTGTATCGTTTCATTTGAATGTATTTTTAATTGATTATATTCTTCCATGATTCTGAAAATGATTAACTTTTATTATCCATACATCGAGGAAAAGTTTGATAAAGCTGTTGGAAATTTGAGATGCTAGCATTAGGCGATTTTGAACCAACTCTTTATTCTATTTTACAAAGAAAAGAGCAAAAGTATGATTTAACATCATCTTCATCAATCTTAAATAAATCCAAATAATTGTCAAAACCTTGAATATGTTTTTGGGCGGTGATACCATTCTCTCCATCAAATCTAGGAAGATACTTTTGTAGTATATTTTAGGAAAATCATGGAGTATAGGAGGTAAAATAAAGGGCTTATATCTATGGAACTTTATATGGAGCAGGGGATATGTACGGGGATTGCTGCAAGATCGGTCTTGATTATTTGAGGCTTCTTAATTGGAAAATGATCATCATTAAATTCATAGAAAGTTTTGCTCAAAGAGATTGGGAAATTATTACTTACAAAATTCAAGAAGAAAATAACTAAAAACTAATCTAAGATCTTCTATAAAATACAATATACATTGAAAAAAATTTCTTAATGAAAGAACATAATGTCTTGGATTCGTCAAGTTGAAAGCACGATCTTTCCATATTGTCCTTCAAAGGTTCATTCCTCGGTGGGTCTTGATTGTGAAATTGATTTAGGTCGCGGTGGATGATTTTAACCTTTATTAATGCGATCAGCAAATCACCATCATAGATCGAATCTCGAACCTGTAAAACAATTTTGAGAAAAAAGTTAGTTCTTCGGAAGCAAACTTTGAGTATTTTATGATTATTTTGTTTTTTATGAATTTTTCAAAACAACTTCTATGATTTCTTTAAAAATTTAAGATTTTTAATTAAAATTTTCTCGAAGATTTATTGAACTAGAGTCACGATTGAATGTTTTGAAACTAAGGTTTCGTATATAAGCTAAACCGAGAGATAGGCCCAAACCGACATTTATTTACTTTTGCAGTTGCGAGCAAAAGCAATTTCAAAAACTACAGTTTGATCTTCGGACTCTATCTATAGCTTATAAATCAAACAATAGTATCAATAAAATTATTCGGATCCCAGTATGGTCACTAACATGTTATCACTCGAGTTTTCCTTGAAGTTGTGGAAAGGAAAGTATACCGAGGTAACCACAAACCAACCTTCGAGATGCGAGAATCACAGCCAATGCATCCCGAGAGAGGGCTCTCTCTTTATAATTTTTATCTTTGTTCTTAGAAGTTTTTATGCTAGTTATAGATCCAAGAATTTGTTTTGGAAAATGGTGGAATCCACAAACTAAGGGCAAGGTCGAAAGTTTCAGTCCATTGGGCTATGGAGTCAAAGAATGGCTTTACTGGATTTCTATTCTACACACAAGATGGCTTTACAGGGCAAGGTAGCTAGACAGAGAACAATCCTTAAAATTTAAAGTGGACGGGATGATTTTGAAGGGATGAAAGGTAGCTAAGAATCTTTCACCATGTTCAAAATGAAGAAATGAAATGACTACAAACAAAGAGCAATGAATAATTCTTTATTATAGTAATCAACAATGTTTAAATTAGCAAAGCAAGAGCATTTAAGAATTCATGCTTATAACCAATTTAGAGGAAAACATTAAGAACAATCACATCTGAAATCAGAGTACAATTAAGTAAATTCTGATTCAATCCTTTATGTAAATTATTCAGAAATGGATATAATGATATTATAACTGATATAAAATTTAAGACAAAGAGTAGAAAGACTTATTGAACTGCAGTCCAACACATGAATCCTGCAAAAAGTCCCGAAGCTTCAAATCGTCATCCAGTAAGCCACGAATAAATTTCTCCAAAATGCTTTTATTCTGAAAATCTCAATGTTACAGCAAAGTAATAGAATCCACCCCAAATTCTTCCAAGAGTGGAGTATTTATACAAATTCTAAACTAAAATATCTTGAAACAAATATCAAAATTGGTTCACAAATCTCTCCAACTATTTTACATAAATAGAACTTAATTAAAGGACACTCAAACTAATGCATATATTTGGCACTATTTGTATGGATAGGTGATGACAAAGAGGAGAATTCGAATTTGATCCAACTCTTAGTTGATGATGAGGCATCCAAGTCACTAACTGCTTCCTTTTTTTGTGAATTCTGCTCCAACAATTCTGCAAACTTGGGGTCCAATGATACCTTGTTATTTATCAATCCGTAATATATATGTAAACAGTGAAAGAGGTTATTGTAGATAGATATGTTTATGAGATAAACCTCTTTCACTTTCCTAAAATTTCTCTCCCGCTGTGCGCAATAGGCTCTGCAAAAATATGTGTAAAACAGAGTTTTACAGAGTCTGAAAAATAGCCTCTAAAGATGTGCATGTATCTCTCAGCCTGAAATCACTGTGGAAAAAATGAGATAGGTTTTTGTAGATGAGTCTCTTAGGAAAAAAAAACTCATTCATTGTTGTAAAATGTATTTCTAATTGGCCACAATATTCTCTGCAAAATGATGCCTTAACAGGATTTTTCTGCAAAAGGTGCTTTCCAACATTGTTTAATATTTCCAAAACCATAATGGCTGTTAGAAAAGTGAGAGAGGTTTTTGTAGATGGCCCTCTTAAGAACATAAACCTCCTTCAGTTTTATAAAATTAATCTTGGATTGATCACAATAGTTTCTTCAAAACTATGACTAAAATATGCAATTTCTGCAAAAATGTTCCTTCTTGTTATGTTTTTTCATCTTTTTACTTTCTTGCTCTTTTGACTGTTTTACTTTCACTTTAGACAAATCTCACTATTGGTGAAAGTATTCTCATCTCTTTTTACCATTTTACTGCCTTCTGTATTTACTTTTACTGTTTACCTTTGACTGCTCTGTAACTTCATTTTAACTGTCACTGACTTTTACCTGATACACTTTAACCATTGATACTCTTTAGTTGTTATGCTTTCTAACCTCTGTTTGAATAGATTTGATAACAATATTGGAGTAAACAAATATTATGACTAGTATTAAGACTGTTTATCCAAGGATGTGATCTTCTGATTACCTCTTCAGGGGACAACCGAGTAGATTTTTCAAGCAATTCTTCCATAGACAAAGGAGTTAGCTCTTGATCAGGTTCAAAATGTAGCATTGTATTGATAGCTTGGGGAGTAATGGTGAAAAGAACACTCTGGTCAGGGGAAATTACAGCTCTCTGAATGGGATCATAGCTGGAATGGCAATAGTGGATAATTTCTGGGAAATTAATGACTGAGGGGATGAGATACCTTGGGAGATTGGATTCCCACAGTCCAATGACATCTTGCCCCTTTGAATAATCGTCTCTGCAGCGACAAAAACTCAGAAGGGGGCTTTCATCAAAATGCAAGTCTTTAATCTGAAAATCTCTATCCACTAAGGGTAAATACTCTAATTCTCTGTGAGGAGCATTCAGTGGGGTCACATTCAGGGCTGCTGGGGCTTCCATTTTGGTTCTTGTGGATTCAAAATGGAAATTCCTGGGTTTTCTTCACAGGCCGAGCGTGTTTTCGATTTTAATGATGAAATCGGCACAATTGTAGGTTCAGGGAGCAATTGCACAGTTTTAAAACCTCTGGGGAAGATCTCAGTGATGGGTTTTAATCACTAATTCAGCGAAAAACAAAGAAAACAGCGTTTTACTTGCAGTTCGGGGCGGAATAGGATAAATACCTGTTCTTGGAAGAAAGCTGGTTCTTAACAGGTAACAGGCGGTAGCAGGAGGACGCTTGAACGCAGGTCTGGCGGATTTATGGAGCGAAATTGAATGGAACAGTGGATTTTAGCGGAAATTTGAAAATCGTAGCAGAGGGCGCAGTCGTTTTCAATAACGAAAATAACGGAAAAAACACGAAAAATTGGTTTTATTTACAAGTAAAAGGGATTTTTAGTTTTTCGAGGAGTGACGTCATACTAGTACGGGCTGACGTGAGCAGGGTTGGGCGGTAAGCGGTAAGTGGTAAGCGGTGATCCCGCACCGCTTATAGACAAGAGTGGTTTTGAACGAGCGGGCAGCGATTC
The DNA here is from genome assembly GCA_034641835.2 of Pinus albicaulis. NCBI lineage: Eukaryota > Viridiplantae > Streptophyta > Pinopsida > Pinales > Pinaceae > Pinus > Pinus albicaulis. Next base: position 1,387,995,468 of record CM076584.1, read on the forward strand.
CATAAAAGTAACGACACGTGGATGGGAGACTGGTCAAATACCACCAATCCCCCGCTGGTTATTATTCGGGTATTGGATGGCTAGCGGAAAGAACGTTGGCCGTAGATCTGTGGTGGGGTGATCTGACGGTGGAAAAGAAGGGGAGAAGGTGAGGCGTTATTGTGCGGGCCCGGCGGGGTTTTACACGTGATTATCGTTATTAATCATCCCGGGGAGCTTCTAATTGGCAGAGAAGGTTGGTTATTAACTAATTCTGATAATTAGTTAATCCCACTGTATAATAGAAATAAGGGTCGCGGTGGGGTTGAAACGTCGGGCGGAATGCCATGGTGGATGGGCCACGGTGGCATAAGACTTTTCAGTAGTTTGAATTAAAACTTTGGCTTTATTCATCTTTTTGCGTTTAAACATATATATCATATGTTTAAATTTTTTATCGTATATGTTTTATTATATTATATGATAAATTAACCGATATATTTAATTTACCATAGGGGCGGGACTAATGTATAACGCTATATTTTAACCAAAGGGCTTGTATAATGGGTTTTTATTTGAATACACGGGGAAATAAATACTTTGGTTAAAATATAATAGAGGGGTTTTTGAATATTTACAAAAAAGGAGTTATATACTTAGGACAAGGCATTTTCACTAGGGATTTAGTAAATAGAGTTAAATGTAAATATGACAAAGGGACAAGGGAACTCAAAAAAACTTTGCATATCTAAGAAAGTGACAATTTCTGAAGTAAATTGCAATATCTCATCTTCAACACTTAAACTTAGAATACTAAGTTATTTTGAGGGATTTTTATGGAGTTTTGCATAATTTTCCTAAGCAAAATGGGATTTTACTTAGGAAAAGGTTAAAGGTGAATGATTATAATGATGAATTATCTCAAGCCCTTAGGTCTTTTTGATCATTAGGCCGAGGGTCCGGTCCCTCCAAAAGTCAAGGAAATGCCTTGAGCCCCTTTGATCTCCAAATACCTTAGTACTTTGGGGGAAATTAGTAAAACTTTTAAGGGGAAAGTGATGGGGGAAGTTAATGATTTTGACTTTGCTTGCTGTGATTTTCCAGTGTATTTCCTGCTTCAGTATTTGTGATGAAAGTAAAGGATCAAAAACATTTAGCAGCATCATTCATCAGATAAAACTTTGTAACACCATCTACCTACCCTATCTACTACTACCATTTTCTCTTCTTTATTAGGGTGCATTTAGACTTGCAAACCCTTATCAATCTTCTTTTCTTTTACATGGTAAATCTATCTATTTCTACCCTGATTACATCCAAGGGCTCAGATTAAACTGTTGAGCACCTTTTATTAACTCTACCTATCTACTTATCTGCCAAGATTAAACTGTTTGGTCAGATGTTTATTCTCTATTCTACTACATGAAATTGAAAAATGAACTAGCCAAGCTTAAACAGTTTGACTATTGATGAATTGTGGCATAAAATACAAGTTGCACACAATTTGTTTATTACATCAGAGTAAAAATTAGTGGCATTTAGACTTGCACACTTTCCTTGGCCTTTCTTTTTGATGGGGTTCATTTCTTTTACTTTTTGGCCATTTTTATTCTTTTTACCCTTTGATTTTTCTTTTAGGGTATACCCTCTTTACATTTTTTTAAATTATTTGATTTTTTGGTTTTTCAAGAATATGGAACACCTTTGCTCAAGAAAAAGGTTTGAACATATTCCATAGTTCAATCAAGACAATCATGAAAAATGACACCTATTGGTATAGGAGTCTAACATACCAGACTGATGATGCCTAAGCATGGATTCTAACTTCATGCGGTCTTGATGATCGCTGCTGGGAGTGATGGTTCTCAACTCCAGCGATGGATCTCAGCAAATCGATTCCAATTTCAATGTTTGGAATGGGTAGTCCAACAACTGCCTCTTATCTTCTCAGCAAGGATCTCCCACTGTCCATGATACAGGGTCAGAGAATGATCCCCTATCTCTGCACTGCTTAAAAGTCCTCATGGAATCAGATCTAAAAACTGCTTCAATAGCCCACTTCACAGACCACTTGCCTCAAAATGTAGACTGTTGTGTAGATCCACCTCCTCACAACGCACAAGAATGCCCAGCTGCTCTCATATATTCCACAGGTTCAGATCCTCTATAAATATGTAGAAAACTTTTAGAACGAAAATTAATCAGAAAATGATGAAAATAATGCCACGGAAAATAAAGATCAATGGTTATTTAAATGTTAAAATATACTTTAAAAATCTTCAATTGGCCACCATTTAAAATCATATATCATAGCAAAGAATTTCATCACCATTAATGTTGACCATGGCGCAAGCTCAGAATTTATATGGGCTTGACTCCTCATACCATGCGAAGGAGTTTCCACAATCGACCTTTACAATTGATTGGAAGCACACACATTACCTTACTCGTCACTGTCACAACCCATAGATGAAATTAGCTCTGATACCAAATGATGCAGGGATTCTGCAATAAAACAGATCCTTGCGCATAATAAAGTGTGTGTTTCCTTAACATGGAAACTTCATCAAATTATTCATTAAAACCCACATTTTAATGCAGCTCAAATACATATACAAAGAAGAGAGAGCCCACACAGCCAAAAATACTAGTATACAATAACACACGAAATTCAGATTCAAACCAATTACCCAAATTTTACATTTGTGGGCCTCTCGGTTCTCGGCCTCTTCAAAAACTCTCACACCAATTCTCTTTATTTCTCTCTGTATTCCTCATTGTTTTTCATCCTCACACAATCCTCCTATTTATACACAATTATGGATTAATTCCAATCCACGATTTTCTCCACACAAACCTCAACCAAAATCTGAAATAGATTTATCCCTTATTTGACTCAACTGATTTCCATTGAAGGAATTCTTGATCCCTAAATTATCTACAAAACTCAACTCCACTCATATCCTCAATTTATTAAAAGAATATTTACAATAATCCTCACACTCACATTTTCTCTCAAACTATTTTTAAAATGTACATAATTTATAAAATAAATAAATAAAACCTCATCCCCTAAATGACACAAATAAATAATGAAAATTTAGCTCGATGCTCCTACATTAGCACGCAACACACAATCGATCAAAACTTGTCAACACTAATGCATGTGTAGATGATCAACACTCTAAAGTTGAAAATATACATGTTAGACTAAGAAATTGACCAACACATGTCAATTACTCATGCATGTTCAAGAAAAATGAAATCATCAAAATTCCACTGTTCATACACACAAACTCTCATGCATGTATACAATTCTTCAACTCTCTCACAAGTACAATCATAAGTATAAGGAATCCATTCATATGTACATTTAATTAAAGCTTAAATGAACTGTTTTTTTCTGCAATAAAACGAGTCAACATACTCTACTTTCAATCACCTTATTGGTGTAAACATGCAACAGGTAGTGTAAAAGAATAAACCATTTGAGTGGTACTTCTTTCGGCTGCACTTCATCATCATGTGTATCATCTTGACCCACATCAATTATGGAATATTAGTTTCCATTATTGCCCTTCTCTTTCTCCACCTTATTCGAATGTCATGGATGACTTGCTAGATACAAAGTCCAACACTTGTCTACACCATGACCTTGCTTATGGCAATGAGTGGAAAACAATTGCCTCTTCTTTTTAGCATGGTTTTCTTTGTCTTTTGCTTTCTACTTCCTTTGATTCAAAATTTTCCTGTGCATGGATATCTTCTTCCAAAAACTTGAAACATTATTTTTATCCAAATCACAAAAGGAACATGCAACTTTTATCCAAATCTTATGCAAGAATTTTCCATGTTTATCATTGATCTAAGGCTCAATTTTAGCTAAAATTTGAAAATGCTCGAAATTTCTTCGAACCTGAACGACCTGATAGATTTTGTCGCCAAGATCCTGGAGAAACTTGTTTCATTGAAATTTGAGTTCGTATGAGTGAGTTATGGTATGTTGTTTGTTTTCCAAAACAAACAAAAAAGGAGCAGAACAGGTACGGGGATGATGTGGCCGGTAGATTCAACTTCACAGGGAATATCCTCCAGAAACAACCAATGGCACTGTACTAAGTGGCACCACCAGATTTGGCAATGATGACTAGGAAGAGATGTCTTTTTTCCCTAAGTATAAGTTTGAATTTTATTATCTTGGAAATATTTTATGGTGGTGGAATTACAACCAATGGGGAAGGGCCACGTGACATGCCACGTACCCCCCCATGGCATACCATGGTATGGTAGGTTGGACTTTGTTTTATTTCTAAGGTTCGAATTTATGTGATCAAAGTGATATTATATATATTACAAACCTATGGTTTGAAACTGTAGGTCATCGGACCTAACTAAGTGTGGAGGTGATCCTAGTAATAGTTTGGAGACAACTATATTTGGAAAGACAACTATTTAAGGTGGATCCTAGCCAAGCTAGAGACGGGGCTAACTAACAATGTGGCAAGGTTATATATGGTCGCAGTGGAAAATATGGTGGGTCGACTAGAGTTGCATTTGACAAAATATATTTCGGGAGGTCGGGATCGAACCCCTGACCTTCCGCCTACTGCCCGCACCATTTACTAACTCCTTTATCTGATGTTTCTTAACCATAGAGGATGTCGCATATATTTGAATTCATACAACACTAGAGTTGGGGGCTGGAGGAGGCCACCCCCCTCCCATGAAACCATCTACCGAAGACCAAGGGCTCCGACAAATAGAATGGCGGGATTGTTAACTGTACTTAATGCATGATTGATGATGATGATCCAGATTAATGTTAAACTAATTCGAGCTTTATTGTAAATTTCTCTTAGCGATAAAACTGTATTAAAATCCGCTCATCGTTAAGATAAGTGCGACTTAACTTTAATTTAATCCCAGTTTAATCTGGCGGCAAAGATAGTGGTAGTGCCTTTTAAGGCGGAATTTCCAAATTTGGAAAGTTAGCTAGCATAACTCTAGTTTTAGTGGAGAAAACCTGGGAGAAGTGGTTTTTGTCATAACGCATTGAATTTTCGCTCAAACAAAGCTCAAGAAGAGGCATTCTAGGCTAATTGACATGCTGGGAACTTAATGAAGCAGGTTGTAGAGGCAAAAAAGGTCGTCTACAGGGGTTTTAGTGCATTTGAAGATTTTTGAAGGCCAGGGCCACCAGGTGTTGGGGTCATTGCCATAACATCTAAAGTCCAAATTCAGCAAAAAAATAGTCATTTCTAGGGGCTTATGATGTTCAAACTCATTGGAAGAGGTTCCAAGAGGATTTGAAGCTTATAACAACAATTTTAGCACACTTGAAGCTAATACAAAGGCCCACACTATGAAGTTGTACCAAGGAGATGTAGCCCAGGAGGGGTGAACTCATTTATCAAAATTATGTGTGTTAATCTCTATTATGTGTGTTTGCTATTTTATAATTGATATTATTCAGTCATTTAAAATTATGCTTTCTAAGTTTATGAAAAACACATAATTTCACCAAGCATCCTGATTTGACAATCACATGCTCATAAACAAACCTAAGAAGAATAAGTAAAAGTAAGAAAAGAAAAAATTATATTTGATATGACACTAGCACAAAAATAACTAGAAATAATTTCAGATCAATCATAATCAAAATAAAATTGATTAAAAGAATATTTATGCCTTGAACTTTCACATTTGTCACCTTCTTGAGGGGGTGGAATTGATGAGGTAATGGCTCTCTTCGGAATTCCAACAATGAATTCAATGACTGTAGAGATTTCAACATCCTTTTTTTCGCCATTCTCATTAGCTGCATGTATATGAGCACCTTCTTGCAAAGTGGGTGTTAAACTTTTGCATTCCTCATGAACACAATCTTCACAAGCTTGAGGTAATGAACATGAAATGAAAGTCCTTCTTAGAACACCTTCATGTACCTTCTTGGCTTTAGAGCTTTCTCCATCATGTTTTCCATAACCAAGACCCCAATACTTAGGCCTTTCCTCGACAAAAATTGGCTAACTATGCCTTGTGCATGTTTGCCCAATCCTTTACCTTCATAGCCCATATTCATCAATAATTTGGACCCTATTCCTCTAGTGTGTCTTTCAAAAGCACCTACACATTCATATTGAGAGGAAATTGAAGATAAAATTGAATTTCATACCTCTTTTTCAAGCACATGCCTGGCTAAGGTTTCCTTGGCAATATGGAGTTAAGTCTCCATCTCATGCATCCTTTCAAGGTTCTCATTTGCAATATGGAGCCAAGTCTCCATCTCATGAATCTTTTCAAGAAGCTATTACTTCTCTTCCTTCATGGAAATAACCTTCTCTTGAAGTATACTGCTCTCCCGCCTATCTTCATACTTCTCTTGCATCCTATGAATCATGATGTAGAGTTTCTGCAACGTCTCTTTAGAAAAGAGTTTTTATAAGAAAGATAGACTAGAAGAATCACTTACTAAAGCTACCATCACACATGCAATGCATACAAAACTTATTTTATGTGATTTTAGTTCTTCATATCTCATAATTGACTTCTTTTCCTTCACACATAAACTTGGAAAACTATTAAATTCTCCTTGCACAAATTCAACAACCAATAGCTATAGAAGAATTAGATAACCTTACATAAATGTGAAAAAGTTTTGCTGAGCTTCGATACCAACTTGATCTAAAAATGGGAAAACTTTTTATTGCTATGCAAGCTCCCTCATCAGTATTAAAAATGTGTTTAAGGGTCGTCTCATTTAACCATTTGTGAAGGGGTTAAATTGTCAAGTTTCATGTGTCTTTTATGAGGTAATTATGAGTTAATTATATTTTTAGAACTCATAAACAACAGATTAAATGCAGTAAAATAAATCACAACAATCACATAACACAATGGATTATGATGGAGTTCACCCCTCTGGGGTTACATCTCCATGGACCTACCTTAGCTAGCTAGGCCCTCTTAGCATTATGAGTCAAAAGTCTAATTACAAGCATCTGTTATGATTGAATGTATTTTATGACTATTCCATTGGCTTCTAAAGACATGAAAACCCAAAAAATGACTATCCAATATCCGATTTTGGTTACCAACTCCTCTAAGCTTGACATCCAACACCGGTGGCCATGGGCTTGTTTAATCTCCAAAGTGAAAAATGAAAATTTCTATCTACTCCAAAGCATCTATAAACTATACCACTCTATTCATAATATCAAATACATCAAAAATTGACTATTCACTCACTAAAAAATGCCTTCGGCTGAACTGGGCATGACCTTCCCTCCTGGTGGCCCTAGGCTTCAAAATTATTCAACATGCCAAAAATACCTGTATATGAGCTCCATTTCCTTTGAAATTTGTTCCAATGGATTCCAATTATGCCACTCTGCTAAGAATGACTATTGTTGAGCAAAAAGTGGTCGAAATTTGACTCATTTATGGTAAAAAACAAATTTTCCCCAATTTCTCCTCCAAATCTGGAAAACTAGAGTTAACTCTGATAAGTTTGGTGGAATATCTGAAAATAGAGGCTCCACCAAAAGTGCTGCTAATTAAGAAGGAAACTAATTAGGGATTAATCCATAGTTAACTGGTGGATAAGAACACTTTAAAAATCCTCTTAGTGGAAGGCTGGAACGTGGTCACATGCTTGCGGTCACGTGGAGGAGGGTTGGCCCACTCCTCTCCTCTACCATCGGGGCCGACATAGACCTCAAATACAATTTTGTATCAATACAATTCAATGTAGAGGGCTCATCGCCCAATGGTGAAGGCACAGTTCTTGGGGGGAGGTCATGGATTCAAACCCAACCTCAACCCCCTCATTCACTTTTTTGCAACTCAATTCATACACAGCATTCAAATTATATGGTAATAAACTTTAACGCTCCAACCATTAGAAAATTTAATATGTAATCGTCCACATAATGCCTCTACCATATTTTAATACTAATGTTGATTTGGAAATTGATTACATATCAACATTGACTTGGAATTTGAAATGTATATACGTTTGGAGTTTTAAAAATGTTATATTTGAATTAATTAGGATTTGAATTAAAATAATATATATATATATATATATATATATATTATTTTAATTCAAATCCTAATTAATTCAAATATAACATTTTTAAAACTCCAAACATATATACAATGTATATATATATATATATATATATATGTATATATATGTATATATAACCTTAATTAATTAAAAAAATTAGAAATTTACAGCACATAATTTTATAAACCCAAATTCAACCTTAGGAGGTCATTGGACAAATTTCACCTTCACAAACAACACTAGTGAATCTCAGAGTGAAACTTGTCATAGTACCATTGGACTAAAACTGAAGAAGATTCCCTGAATGCTGACTAGGCTGGCATATCATTAGCTTATACATGTTCTCTAATTTTTTAATAAAAGTTTATCTATTTTAAACGGTGATTAGCAGACCATAACTCCTTCATACGAATTCCGTTTTCAACGAAATGAGTTGTGTTGGATTCCTTGTGATGGGACAATCGCTTTGAATCTAATTTGGTCAAATTTTGAGCACTTTCATTTTAGAGCTAATTTTTGCCTCTGATCTAGATTTCGATCACTCCTTCCCACTAACATGCTTTTGGACCCACAAAAGCTGGTTATCTCATAAGTTTTGAACACTCTTCTGTTTTCCAAGTTCTATCGTGTTGATTCTACTTGGAGAAATCACCTTGACAACCACTTGGTCACTAACATGCGTTGCCTTGACTTGCAAATGGCTTGGCTCTTCAACCACTATTGTCCTTTGGTTGCTAACCCAATCCAACACTTGTTGGCTGCTTGCTGATATAACACTTTTGTTTTACCAAGTCGACTCCTCCGCGCCTTCCCATTGAGAATCTTTTTCTTCCTTTGCATAATGAGTGAACTACAGCAATTAGCTTCAACATCAGTAAAAATAAGAAAATAAATGACCATTCTTTTACCTCCACGGTTCCAAATTCCACATCTAGAAGAATGAATTTTCCATCTACCTCTCTTCTTGGTGCCAACACATAACATGGTCTATAATGGCTGTAAATTTTCTTTACATCTTTTCACAAACACACATGCAAGAAACAACTTGAAAACATATCCTCTTGCTCCTTCAAAGAAAATAATTCCACATCATGTGAACATCACCATGTACTCTCACATCTTTTTGTACAAACCATCGACCAAACACAAATCGAAAAAAACATGCCTCTTCAAAAAACTGACTCCCAAGTCAAGCATAAGCATGTGAAACAACTTGACGATTCTTTTCCCAAAACAAAAAGAATTTCACATCATGGAAACACTTCGTCAACATATCCTTTCCCTCTTTCAAGAAAAAATCAACTTTTCTAGGTCAATATGACATGCATGCAACACACAATTGATCAACACTTGTCGACACTCATGCATGTGCAAATGATTAACACTCCCAAGTTGACAATATACATGTTACACAAAGAAATCGACCAACACATGTCAATTACTCATGCATGTTCAAGCCCAATGAAATTATCAAAATTCTAATGTTCATACACACAAACTCTCATGCATGAAATAATTTTCCAATTATCTTGACACATAATCATAAGTATGTTAACTCATTCAAAATATGCATTTAAAGCTGAAATGGTCAATTTTTTTCATAAAGTGAGTCAACATACTCTATTTTCTAAATATCTTCAAGGAATATTAACATGCAATGTAAAAGAAAAAACCATTTCAGTGGCGCTTCTTTTGGCTGCACTTCATCATCATGTGAATCATTTTGACCTACATCAATTATGTAATATTATTTTTCATTCTTACCATTCTCTTTCTCCACCTTCTTCAAACATCGTGGATGACTTGCGGGATACAAAGTCCAACACTTGTCTACAATATGACCTTGCTTATGGCATTGAGTGAAAAAAAATTGCCTCTTCTTTTCAGCATGGTTTGCTTTCTCTAAGACTTTCTGCTTCCTTTTCTTCAAAATTTTGCTATACCTAGCTATCTTCTTCCAACACCTTCAAACATTATGGTTATCCAAACCACAAAAGGAACATGTAACTTTTCTCCAAATCTTATGTGAGAATTTTCCATGTTTATCATAATCAAAAGCAACTTGATTAAAATCAGATTTATACCTTGAAATTTCACCTTTGTCACCTTCTGGAGGAGGTGAATTTTATGAGGTAATGGATCTCTTCAGTATAACAACAATACAGTCAATGACTGTAGAGCTTTCAACATCCTCCTGTTCTCCATTCTCACTAGTTGCATGCTTATGAGCAGCTTCTTGCAAAGTGGGTGTAAAACTTTTGCATTCCTCATGAACACAATATTCATAAGCTTGAGGTAAATAACATGAAATGAAAATCATTCTTGGAACACCTTCATGTACCTTCTTGGCTTTATATCTTTCTCCATCATCTTGTCCATAACCAAGGGCCCAATACTTAGGTCTTTCCTCAACAACAATTGGCTCAACTATGCCTTGTGCATGTTTTCCCAATACTTTACCTTCGTAGCCAATCTTCATAAATAATTTGTACCCTATTCCTCTTGTGTGTCTTTAAAAATCACCTACACATTCATCTTGAGAGGAAATTTAAGATAAAATTGAATTTCATACCTCTTTTTTAAGTACATTCTTGGCTAAGGCTTCCTTGGCAATATGGAGTTGAGTCTCCATCTCATGCATCCTTTCAAGGTTCTCATTTTGAATATGGAGCCGAGTCTCCATCTCATGCATATTTTGAAGAAGCTCTAGCTTCTCTTCCTTCATGGAAATCAACTGCTCTTGAAGTATACTGCTCCCCCTCCTATCTTCATACTTCTCTTGCATCCTGTCAATCATGATGTAGAGTTTCTGCAACATCTCTTTATCAAAGAGTTTTTATAAGGAAGATAGACTAGAACCACCACTTAATGAAGCTCCCATCACACATGCAATGCATACAAATATTCTTTGTTGTGAATTAAGTTCTTCAGATCTTAATCTTGACTTATTTTCCTTCACGCACAAACTTGGAAAAATTTTAAATTCCCCTTGCACAAATTCAACAACCAATAGCTATAGAATAATTAGCTAACCTTGACTAAAATGATCTAAACTTTTTTTGAGCTCTGATACTAACTAGATCTAAATATGGGAAAAATTGTTATTGCTATGCAAGCTGCCTCGTCAATATTAAAAATGTGTTTAAGGATCGTCTCATTTAACCATTTGTGAAGGGGTTAAATTGTCAAGTTTCATGCATCTTTTGTGATGTAATTATGAGTTAATTAGATTTTTAAAACTCATAAAAAGAAAATGAAATGCAGTAAAATAACTCACAACAATCACATAACACAATGGATGATGATGGAGTTCACCCCTTCTGGGCTACATATCCATGGAACTTCTTTAACTAGCTAGGCCGTCTTGGGATTATGAGTCAATATTATTATTAGAAGCATCTATGATGATCGAATGTATTTTATCATTGTTCCATTTGGTTCATAAGACATGAAAACCCCAAAAATGACTATCCAATCTCTGAATTCGGTTACGAACTCCTCTAGGCTTGATCTCCAACACCGGTGGCCATGGGCTTGTTTAATTTTCAAAGATAAAAAATCACCTTCATATGTGCTCTAATGCCTCTACAAACTATACCACTCTATTCAAGGTGTAAAATACATCAAAAATTGACTATTCACTCACTGAAAATGACCTTCACCTAATTTGGGCATGGCCTACCCTCTTGGTGGCCCTACGCTTCAAAACTATTCAACGTGCCAAAAATAATAGTATATGAGCTTCAATGACTCTAAATTTTGTTCCAATTGACTTAGATCATGAAAATTAACTAATAATGACTATCCATGAGCAAAAATTGGTCCAAAATTCACTCAAATATGGCAAAAAAAATTTCCCCCAATTTCTCCTCCAAATAAAACTGGAGTTAACTCTGACAAGTTTGGTGGAATCTTCGAAAATATCAGCTCCACCAAAAGTGCTGCTAATTAAGGAGGAAATTGATTAAGGCTTAATCCACAGTTAACAGGTGGACAAGTGCACTTTAAAAATATTCTTAGTGGAAGGCTAAAACGTGGTCACATGCTTGCGGTCACATGGAGGAGGGTTAGCCCGCTCCTCCTCTCCTCTGCCATCGGGACCTGGATAGACATCAAATAAAATTTTGTATCAATACATTTCAATGTAGAGGGCTCATGGCCCAATGGTGAAGGCATAGTTCTTCGGGGGGAGGTCATGGGTTCAAACCTGGCCTCGACCCCCTCCTTCACATTTTTGTAACTCAATTCATACATGCCATTCGAATTATATGGTAATAAACTTTAACGCTCCAACCATTATAAAATTTTGAATTTGAAATGTATATATGTGTGGATTTTTAAAAATTTTATATTTTAATTAATTAAGATTTGATATATATATATATATATATATATATATACACGATATTAAAAAGAAATCATATAAAATATAATATATATAATATATATACATTAATCTAACCTTAATCAATTAAAAAAATAGAAATTTCCAACACATAATATCATAAACCCAAATTCAACCTTAGGAGGTCATTGGACAAGTTTCACCTTCACAAACCAAACTGGCGAATCCCAAAGTGATACTTATCACAGTCCCATTGGACTAAAACTGAAGAAGATTCCTTGAATGCTAACTGGGCTGCCTTGTCATCATCCTTTACCTGTTCTGCAATTTCTTAATAAAAATTTGTTTGTTCTAAATGGCGATGATTAGACCATAATTCCTTCATCTGAACTCGGTTTTGAATGAAATGATTTGCGTTGAATTCCTTGCAACGAGCCGGTCACTTTGAATCTAGTTTCGTGAAATTCTGAGCACTTCAATTTTTGAGCTAATTTTTGTGCATAATCCAGATTCTGATCATAGATCCTGAATGGCTTGTAGCTCCCTGAAGGGGTTATGGTAGTTCCTCACTTTATTTAGAATGCCCTATCCTCACTTCATTAATCTCTCCCTTCCAATGGCTTGTTAAACTAAATTTTGATGGAGCTTTGAAAGGTTACTTGGGCACAAACAGTTTTGGGGGCATCTTTCGAAATGAATTTGGAATAATCTCCCACATTTATGTGGACTCGATGATGGTTAATAATAAAAATTTAATGAAGCTATATGATTTATAGCTTAGCCTAATTTATACCATACAATGACAAATTAGTAAGCTCTATATTGAAGGAATTTCTCAGTTGACAATCTATGTGATCAAATAACTCTCTCATGAATAAACTTCGACTAATATTTCCCATTTTTTGACATTATTTTCTTAATTATAAGCCTTGGTCTTGAATATACTAGTGGTTTTACCTCCTCTATAAGATGACAAAGTAATCAACTAGATGATAGACTCAAAAATTAATATTTCTCAATTTCTCTCACTCTCACTAATAGTTCATGGGAGGCCCTTCCAAAATCTTATTTAAAGGAGTCATGCTTAGCTCTCATGGAGTAGACACCCCCTCCTCGATGGGGGTAATTAATATGGGATGAGAGGTGGAAGGGGGATCAATAATAATTTTCGTGGTCATTATTTCAACTTGATATGCTAGCTTTCTTGGGGAATTTAACTAATATTCCTTAGCCAATACTCACATCAAGTCACATGTATTTGCACCATCCCATCACATGAGAAGGTTGTGCCTCTAGAGAATTCAATTGGGGGGGGGGGATTTTAGAGTGGCTTAAAGCCTTATGATGATCCTCATCAGTGTATCTCCCATGCAACTCTTTTCCTTCATCACAAAAAAATTTCTCTCTAGCCCACTTCTCTTCATGATTCTTCCATCCAACCTCCTCTACTCTTTCCTCCTACTCTCTCTAAAATTAATTTTATGGAGTTTGTACTTTTTAATTGAGGTTTTTGAACTACATAAATATACAAGTGACTTAAATGTTTTCCCTTGTCTACATCCTCTATGGCCTTCAGATCTTTGGTCCTTTAGCCCTACACACTACTTTCCTCAAAATTCCATTGTCCATCAATGAGTTGGTTGTTGCATGGGAGGGGGAAATTATGCTATGGGTTGTTCATGTTCTTAGTTTAGGGATGACACATTTTCTTCGCTTTAACATAACCAAACCCTTTGAAAGGTGCAGAGTGAGTTCAAAGCTATAGAGAATGATGTTACAAAAGAGTGGGAGAGTCTCACCAAACTAAAATTGATGGCAGAACTTGCAACTTGGATACTAGACACTACAAAAAGGAGTGTAAACAAGAACTCGTACATTTACAAAATATTGGCAGTTGAAAGTACTTGTAGGAAATGTTTTATTTAAACATAATGACACACAAGATGATGGAAAGGCGGAGAGGAGGAAATGAAGATTAACACACAAACACAATTCTATTCATACAACTTATCACATACATAATTAACGAGCTGAGACTCTTGGATATTTTGGCCTCATACCTCTCACAATGACCCAACCACCGGTATATAAATCCATAACTTACTAAATATGGAATTATGTTATTTCTAAGAGACTTTATTCAACTCTCGCTAACTTGTCCATGCAAAATCACACTAACTCACGCTGACTCAAATTAACTCGAACTATTAATATAAAATGCACTACATGTGGGAGTAATTTACTATTTCCAACACAAGAGAAAATTCTGACTAAATTGGGTTATTGGATATTGAAGGTTAAATGACTCACATTGAGACTGGTGCAATTCTACGTTTAAAAAAGTAATAAGGATGTGACCCATATGATCATGGTGGTGGGAACCCTGTTTTCCTCTTGATTCTTATGATGTAGCCTTTTCTATGTATTTTCATGAACTCGAGGACTATGTTTCATACTCTGTTTTGGTTGAAATCTAGCTTTCCTAGTAAGTATTTCTCTTAAAAACTATGTTCATTTAAATGTCCCGTGAGCTCTATAGATTACTGATAACCAATTGTTTTATTGCTAATTTCGTTTCCCATGTAACATGCTAGTAACCATAACAACCACCATTTTATAACAAACGAAACGCATAATGTGTTTGTCAACTAAAATATCTAACTTTTGAGCTAATTTTTGTGCATAATCCAGATTCTGATCATAGATCCTGAATGGCTTGTAGCTCCCTGAAGGGGTTATGGTAGTTCCTCACTTTATTTATAATGCCCTATCCTCACTTCATTAATCTCTCCCTTCCAATGGCTTGTTAAACTAAATTTTGATGGAGCTTTGAAAGGTTACTTGGGCACAAACAGTTTTGGGGGCATCTTTCGAAATGAATTTGGAATAATCTCCCACATTTATGTGGACTCGATGATGGTTAATAATAAAAATTTAATGAAGCTATATGATTTATAGCTTAGCCTAATTTATACCATACAATGACAAATTAGTAAGCTCTATATTGAAGGAATTTCTCAGTTGACAATCTATGTGATCAAATAACTCTCTCATGAATAAACTTCGACTAATATTTCCCATTGTTTGACATTATTTTCTTAATTATAAGCCTTGGTCTTGAATATACTAGTGGTTTTACCTCCTCTATAAGATGACAAAGTAATCAACTAGATGATAGACTCAAAAATGAATATTTCTCAATTTCTCTCACTCTCACTAATAGTTCATGGGAGGCCCTTCCAAAATCTTAGTTAAAGGAGTCATGCTTAGCTCTCATGGAGTAGACACCCCCTCCTTGATGGGGGTAATTAATATGGGATGAGAGGTGGAAGGGGGATCAATAATAATTTTCGTGGTCATTAGTTCAACTTGATATGCTAGCTTTCTTGGGGAATTTAACTAATATTCCTTAGCCAATACTCACATCAAGTCACATGTATTTGCACCATCCCATCACATGAGAAGGTTGTGCCTCTAGAGAATTCAATTGGGGGCCTTATTTTAGAGTGGCTTAAAAGCCTTTATGATGATCCTCATCAGTGTATCTCCCATGCAACTCTTTTCCTTCATCACAAAAAAATTTCTCTCTAGCCCACTTCTCTTCATGATTCTTCCATCCAACCTCCTCTACTCTTTCCTCCTACTCTCTCTAAAGTTAATTTTATGGAGTTTGTACTTTTTAATTGAGGTTTTTGAACTACATAAATATACAAGTGACTTAAATGTTTTCCCTTGTCTACATCCTCTATGGCCTTCAAATCTTTGGTCCTTTAGCCCTACACACTACTTTCCTCAAAATTCCATTGTCCATCAATGAGTTGGTTGTTGCATGGGAGGGGGAAATTATGCTATGGGTTGTTCATGTTCTTAGTTTAGGGATGACACATTTTCTTCGCTTTAACATAACCAAACCCTTTGCAAGGTGCAGAGTGAGTTCAAAGCTATAGAGAATGATGTTACAAAAGAGTGGGAGAGTCTCACCAAACTAAAATTGATGGCAGAACTTGCAACTTGGATACTAGACACTACAAAAAGGAGTGTAAACAAGAACTCCAGAACTCAGACATTTACAAAATATTGGCAGTTGAAAGTACTTGTAGGAAATGTTTTATTTAAACATAATGACACACAAGATGATGGAAAGGCGGAGAGGAGGAAATGAAGATTAACACACAAACACAATTCTATTCATACAACTTATCACATACATAATTAACGAGCTAAGACTCTTGGATATTTTGGCCTCATACCTCTCACAATGACCCAACCACCGGTATATAAATCCATAAATTACTAAATATGGAATTATGTTATTTCTAAGGGACTTTATTCAACTCTCGCTAACTTGTCCATGCAAAATCACACTAACTCACGCTGACTCAAATTAACTCGAACTATTAATATAAAATGCACTACATGTGGGAGTAATTTACTATTTCCAACACAAGAGAAAATTCTGACTAAATTGTGTTATTGGATATTGAAGGTTAAATGACTCACATTGAGACTGGTGCAATTCTAGGTTTAAAAAAGTAATAAGGAAGTGACCCATATGATCATGGTGGTGGGAACCCTGTTTTCCTCTTGATTCTTATGTTGTAGCCTTTTCTATGTATTTTCATGAACTCGAGGACTATGTTTCATACTCTGTTTTGGTTGAAATCTAGCTTTCCTAGTAAGTATTTCTCTTAAAAACTATGTTCATTTAAATGTCCCGTGAGCTCTATAGATTACTGATAACCAATTGTTTTATTGCTAATTTCGTTTCCCATGTAACATGCTAGTAACCATAACAACCACCATTTTATAACAAACAAAACGCATAATGTGTTTGTCAACTAAAATATCTAACAAAAGTCCCCTGAAAATTATGCAACACTCAAACCTTGTTGTTGCACGATGTTGGAATACTTGGTTATCAAGGTCGATAGAGTTCATACAATCTCTATCTGTGTCATCTGCTATTGATATCCTTAACAACACAATTGACACAATCAACAATGAAAGGATCAACCACCCGATCTTCTGATATTCACGGAGAAAATATCAGAAGGATTACAGTGCAGCTTATGTTTATAGAAATTTTCTTCATTTCATATCTCTCCTTGAAGTTCCATGGAAATGCCCAATTTTTAAGACTGATATCTCAACAAATTCTTGCTGGACTAATTCAAAGAGATTTAGCTTAAGCTGTAATGAAAATCTAAACCAGCCTAGATCCATCTTAACTCTGGACCTATCAAGTGCCTAGAGAGATCAAATCTCTTGAGGTGTAATCCTATTTTTTGAGTGAAAAACTTGAGGACAGGTTTGCACCTTGAGAGATTTTATCCCTCTAGGCACTTGATAGATCTAGAGTTAATATGGATCTAGGCTAGTCTCAGTCTTGTGTGGCCAAAGAAAATCTATCGATAATACATGAGTAACATATGATTAGTTTTATCAATAATATGCAAATACATTTAATATTAATATAACCATTTTAAATATGCTAAATATGTGTGAGATTTATGGAGTCATTTTAATTTTAATTTTTCGTAGTTACCTCAGTCTATTGAGATGATAAATATTGTAAAATAACTTTAATTATGAAAAATGATGAAATATAAATTTTGAATGCAAAGTGACAACGTAATAATATTGAATGATAGAAAACGTGAATAATAAGAATGTAGTCAATTACAAATAGTCTTCATTGTGATCAATCTTAGACTATTTTCTTCTACTATTCTTATTGTCATCCTTGTTAATTTTGTCATCATTTCATATCGATTATATGAAAAGGACACTTGGAATCGTAAACCATTTAAATATTTAGCTCGAGTTGTTGTACTAAACATCATACTTTGTCTCTCTTTCTCTCCAATATTAATAAGTTTAATTACTATAACGCAAATATCAATTTACATTGTCAATAATTTTTTGTTCTTAGAATGAAATCAATGCACACTATTAATCCAATGACTTTAAAATTAATGTACCATCATACATCCAATTACATCAAAACGTAAATCAACATATATACTGAAATCAATGCATCTAATGTAATAAATCAATAAGATTAGAAAACAACATCTTCACTCAGATCAATGCATCTAATGAAAGTAATCAAATAGAATTAGAAATCAACATCTACACTCAAATCAATGCATCTAGTGAAAGTAGGAAAGTAGGATTAAAAACCAACATCTACACTGAAATCAATGCATCTAGTGTAAGAAATCAAATAGGATTAGAAATCGCCATCTACCCTAAAATCAATGCATTTAGTTCAAGCAATCAAATAGGATTACAAGTCATCTACATTGAAATCAATGCATCTAGTGCAAGCAATCAAATATAATTAGAAACCAACATCTAAATTGAAATTAACACATCTAGTGAAAGCAATCAAATAGGATTAGAAATCACCTTCTACACTAAAATCAATGCATTTAGTTGAAGAAATCAAATAGGATTAGAAATAATTTACATTGAAAGCAATGCATCTAGTGCAAGTATTAAAATATTATTAGAAATCAACATCTACACTAAAATCAATGCATCTAGTGCAAGCAATCAAATATGATTAGAAATCACCATCTACTCAGAAATCAATGCATCTAGTGTAAGAAATATTCTTCCCTCTCTCCCCCCTCCATCTATATCTATATCTCCCTCCATCTCTCCTTCTTTGTCTCTTTATCACACCCCGTGAAACATATATGCTCTCTCACTCCATATATATGAATCTCTTTGTCCCTCCCTCCTTGTCTCCATCTATCTCATCTTTATCTTCACCTTCCATCTATATCTATATATCCCTATGTCTCTCTATATCAACCCCAAAATATACACCCTCTTTCTCCAATATACCTACCTATCAATCCCTCCTCCTCTCCCTCTCCTTCATGCTATCCTCTCTCCCTCTCTCTCCATCTTCCTTATCACACACACTCTCTCTCTCTCTCCACCTTTCACTCTACATGTCTTTATTCTTACCTCCATCTCTCTCCTCCTCCATCTCCATCTCTCTTTACCTACCTCTCTTCACTCTCTCTCTTCCTCTCTCTCCCACCTTTCTCTCTCTATCTTCGCCTTCCAGCTTTGTTACTATATGTCGCTCTCTCTCCTTCTCTACCCCTTCTCTCCATCTCTTCTTGTTTGTCTCCTTATCTCACCCCCAAATATACAAACTCTTCTTCCATCTCTCCCTTATCACTCCCTATCTCTCTCCACTACTCACTCTTTGTTTTTCTTCTTCCCTCCTTCTCTCCCCATCTAGCTCCATCTCTCTATCCCTCCCTCTCTCCCCCTCCAACTCCATATCTATATCCCTCACTCTCTCCTCCTCTCTTTCAAGTCCCTTCTCTTTTATTTCTTGTATCGTCCTTTCTCTTCTACGTCCCTCTCTCCTCCTCTCTTTCAAGTCCCCTCTCCTTTCCTTTCTCTCTCTCCCTTTCTCTTCTACCTCCCTCTCTCTTCCCCCGTCGCTCTCTCTCTCTCTCTCTCTCTCTCTCCTAAAATATTATTTATTCCCCCATCACTCTCTTCCTCTCTCTCCCTTTATCTCTCACCTCCTTCAATGTCCCCGCCCCCCCCCCCTCGCCCTTCCCGCCCTCCCCGCCCTCTCTCTCTCTCTCTCTCTCTCTCTCTCCTAAAATATTATTTATTCCCCCATCACTCTCTTCCTCTTTCTCCCTTTATCTCCTGCCTTCGTCAATGTCCCCCACTCCCTTGCCCTCTCTCTCTCTCTCTTTGTGTGTGTGTGTGTCTTCCCTCCAATCCTCTCTCTTCCCCCATCACTCTGTCTCCAACTATGTTACTATATCCCTACCTTTCTCCTTCTCTCTCCTTCTCTCCCCCCTTGTCTCCATCACTCCTTCTATGTCTCTTTATCTCACCCCTAAACATACAAACTCTCTCTCCAAACTGCGCCTCTCCACGTAATAAAGAATGATCCACATGTGGCTGCGTGCAGGCCAGCTAGCATGGAATTTGAAGATTCCGTTGATATTGTATTCAGACGTTTTAGATAAGTTGTTATTCTTTTAATTTTGTTTTTTAATTATATTTCATAATGAAGTAAATTAATGGAGGTGGAGGTGGACGCGGACGCGGATGTTATAAGTTAAAAAAATTAATTTTATTTTATTTTATTTTGAATGTGGGGATTGAAGTTAAAATTTCTATTTTGGTTTATTTTATATTTTGAATTATTTTGTAGATAAACTGATTTTATTTTGTCATAGAGATTGTGATTTCTTGTTATTAGTTTAACATTGATTCTATTTTCGATCTTTTTCTTGACCATTATTAATTTAATATTGACCAATTCAAATTATAGTTTTTAACTTTATAAAACAAATATTTATTTTTCAATATTATTGATTTTTTTTTAACATTTGATTGTATCATAAATTTGAAGGTCTTATTGCAACATTTGTGTCATTTACATAACTGTCTCAGACTTATTTATATATGTAGTTGCTATTTTTATTTCATGGTTTTTAAATATTTGTGTAATGATTTTATATTTTTAACCTTAATAGTAAAACCACCTAAAATTAAAATTTATTAAGATAACTCATACTAACCTAAATAACATGTTTACTATTAGTTTCTCCCCATCATAGTTTAAAATATTTGCTTAAATCAAAATATTTTCTTCAACCTTGTAACATGTATAAGTAAAACTCTAAATGTATAAACTTAGTAGTGATACTAGTTACTATATATATATATATATATATATATTAAATCTTTAAAGAAATTAATTATTTTATAAAGTTTGAATTGTGTGGAATTTTAATCATGTGACTATTTTTGAAAACATGCAATACATTGAGTGAACAATCTACTTCTTCTTTAGAATAGACAATAAATTTCAACAAAAATTAATTGCAACTATTAAGCAAAGACAAAATCTCATATCATTTAACCAATATTTTAAAATTTTAATTAAGTTAACTCACAACATAATATCTGTAAAATACCTTTTAATATTTTATTTTTTACCTTCATTGACCTGTCACACCTGCCACTAGAAGAAAAGGAATTAACATTTATTATTCATTAAGCATTATTTAATTATTTGTTACAATTATCCTCACATTTTTTTTTACCTTCATTGACCTGCCACTAGAAGAGAAGGAATTAATATTTATTATTCATTATGCATTATTTGAATTATCTGTTACAGTTATCCTCACAATTTTTTTATTTTACTTACTCTAATTTAATATCGTCATTTTTTTCAAAAGGCTCACTATCCTAAAGTGTTATGTTGGTCTCAGTTTTCATTTGGGGTTATATATATATGTGGTGGCATATGTGTCTTATGTGGGTCTCAGTTATCATTTGGGGTTATATATATATATGGGGTGGCATATGTGTCTTATGTGGGTCTCACTTATCATTTGGGGTTCTATATATGTGTGGTGGCAGATGTGTTTAAATACTAGTATATAAACTTGCACAAACGCCAAACGCCTTCCCTATATATGTGTGTGGGGTGGCATATGTGTCTTATGTGGATCTCAGTTATCATTTGGGGTTCTATATGTGTGTGGTGGCATATGTGTTTAGATACTAGTATATAAACTTGCACGAAGGCCTTTCATTATATGAGATAATGGTTGAAATGTTATTATATTGATAATGTTTGGTATTATAATAACCCGCTTCGAGATTCTTTTAACGTGGAGAACTAATTTTTTTTTGTGTCGTCGGTTATTAGAGTTTCCAATGACATTTCCAAGTTTTTATAATCCACATTGATCAATTGTTTATAAGGTCCTATATACATCCTCCTCTGAAAAATCTAGGATAGTTAGTTTGCACACCTGTGCCGAGTCAAGAACTGTCGTGTTAGGTTTCACCTTTTGTTTAGCGTTATTCGGATCTACGATGCATATGCTTAGGGTTTTATTCAACGGTGACGATGAGGCACATTGGTTATGTGAATAACCACCCACTCCTCCCTATCACCACTCTCTCTCATTTGGAACCCTCATCTTGCAAGAGTTAGCGATAATTTCCTTTGCTACCAGTTTTGTCATGGTTTTGGAGTTTAGTCATCACG